>JASJOG010000035.1:1670000-2183402 GCA_030142905.1 Heliopora coerulea | reverse complement strand
AGGCATTGAGATGGAAGGTACCAAGACCCCATGTGCACTTCTTGGTCAGCAGAAGATTGTCTTGCACCCATGTAAAAATTGTTCACATAAAGGTGACATACATGACAAAATTATGAAGGAAATGACATGCACAAGTAATGTGACAACATAATCTATTCATTGAAGAAAATTTCCCTGGCTACTATTTTTGCTGGCAACTTCTGCAAGTTTTCCTGTACTTTCTGCACTGTATTTACTTGAACTTGCAATACCCTCACCCAGTCAGAATTGAGAAATTTCTTCATATATATTATTAAGATGTTACATAGCATTAAATTGAAATGTGAAAATTTAATGGATGCAAAAGTTTTGTTTTATGAAAGCTCTAATTTAAATTTGAACCATGCTGAAAGTGTGATCAAGATTCAAGACAAGAGGCAACTTGGGCTGATCTAGGATTAAACTTTTGCAACAGTTCCCAGTCAGGTCTTAAAAAAATGAATCCTGACACACAAAGTTTTCCACTATCAATAATGTTGTAAACATAAACTGTTAATGGAGTGTAAATGCCACAATGTCCATCGAAAGTTATTGACCGTTTTATTTCAGGATGTATTTTTAGTACCTATTTATTCAAATTTCACCACATAAAACCTTCAATTCTTTAGAATTTTAGTTGAAGGAAAAAAATCCTCTCTTCCTGATCAGTATATGTTGAATTTAGTTCACAAAATTTTCTCTAATTCAGTTAGGCTATTACCTTGAACAAAACCTGCTGAGAGAAGTAGCTAATAAGATAAATTTTCCTAGCTTTGGGGCTTATATAAATCTACATCCCCCTTGTCCCTTCACATTGAATGTCACTCCAGTGTTCCTTAGAAGCACAACTAGAAGATGGTCAGGAGGGTCCTAACCCCTGCCCTTTTTATAGGAAGTCTTGTATCTGGCATGTCAGTGACAGTTTTTTTGATCCCATTAGCTAAAGCCACTTTGCTCTATTGCACTCAAAATATCAAAATGATAAAAATCTTCCTGATGGTGCTTTAATATTGCCATTCAACCCCTGCCTGTCAAAATTCCTGATGTCAGGCAAAATAGCTCACTGGACACAAGGTTGAGTGGGGAGGTGAGGGAGTGTAGATTAATGCAAAATAATTGACTTTAAGTCTAAATTTCAGGAAGATTGTCTCAAATATTTTATCCAAGATTATAATTGGCTTTTGAATTATGAGAATCCATCAAGTAAATGCAGTATAATAATCATATCTAGACACAGGAATTGATATGTTGTCACTGAGTATAGCAAACATCCACCACATTCTAGAGACACCACATACAATTTTTCCAGGGATAGTTTTTTCATAAGATTCTTCAAGCAAAAGATTGCCTGAAATGTAAATTTATGTTGATGTTTTTCAAGGTCAAGATGGTACATTGCACATCTTTCAAGATCTTCTGTTCATCTGGAGTGTGCCATCTGCCAAGGTCATTCTTCTAGAAATTATGTCTGTCAAGTTTTATTTTGAAGGTTATTTTCTTTGTAAGTCTTCACCTTTTGCTTCAGGATTGCCTAAAATGATGTTAGATTATGTGCAAACAGAATTAGCTGGAATTTTCAGTGAAAACTTTTTCTTGAATATGATTGTGAGCTTCTCAATCAAGCTTCTCAGGTTCTAAAACCTGATGAGAGAGGAAATAGCTGGGACAATTTTGCCCAAGTGTCTTGCACCATACAAGTTTAGTATTAAAGTTTCTTGAAAATGGCATCAAAAATTCTACTCAAAGTACCTTATTCTCATTTACACATTTCCAAAAGCTCTCCATTTCATTCTGGCACCCACCAATCCAGCTGGCCTTGTAACATTTGATCAATACTTTATGTTTGCCCTCACAAGCTGTGAGAGCTCTATACAAAATATTTGGAATCTTGTAAGAGTACAATTAAAGAAACTAACAATAATCCATTTCTAATATAACTATATTATCCATGTAGTACCAACTAATAACAGAAGTTATCCTTATTCATTGAAGAACTGATGTTGGGTGCATAATTTTAATAATAATATAACACTACACTACTCTAAATTTCAAAATATATTCAACTGTTAGATTGTAGAAGCACAAGTGCTAATAAAGACTTCAAGTAAATGACAAATTTCTTTATTGCATACATTTTTCGTCAAAGCTCATGCCATCTTCAGTGCAAGTGGTAATAGGTTATTTACAAGCGACATTTATATGTGACCTGATAAACATTACAAGTGTATGACTAATCTATTATAAATTCTTACACATGTGTGTCAGAATGATTAATTACAATGGTGTTATTTCAACGTTAGTTCAACGCCTACCACCTTCATTAACTAGTCACACCATTGTAATTAATCATTCTGACACACATATGTAAGAATTTATATGAGATGAGTCATACACTTTATCAGGTCACATATAAATGTCACTTGTAAATAACCTATTATCATTTGCACTGAACATGGCACGAGTTTTGCCGAAACATGTATGTAATAAAGAAATTCAACTGTTACTTAAGAACCTGACCCAAGCAGAAATTCCCACCAGTGGAGATACCTTTAGTCCATCCAAACTTAGCAGTCCTTTCCTAATGGCAGTAGTTCTAAGTAGTGCAATGATGGAGTAGAATTTACTGCATCTGAACATGTGGATTGTAAACGTATTGTACACTGTACTGTACACTTGTGCAGTATTTTACAGAATCAGTGAATGTCTTGAACAGGGCCGTTCCAGCTTCCAAAGTCTATATGTGTTTGAAACATTTGACGAAATGATTAGTTCAAACTTGACACACACACTTACAATGAGTTAATAATTTCTTTTTCCTCTTTTTCAGACTTTTCATTCGTTTTCGAGAAGAGTTTATTCAAAGTTTCTGCGAAACTCATAATGCGAGTCCACAGCAACCGTTTAAAACAATACCTCAGAATGACTTTCAAAAGACCGTCTTGCTTGTGACGATGTTAACTATTATGCAGACCAGGTTTCTTTGCACATCATGGCCTGCATAACAGTAAACCAGAATGTTTATTGTAGGAGACTGTCTCATTGAGTATTCAAAGAGTCGCACAGGTTTCGTGTAATTCATGATTGGACCAGAAAGAATCGAATCATCTCAGTACACAAAGGATCCCAGGACATTGTATTTAGTAATCGTGAATTGTGGTGACCAACCGCTGACATAAACAATAAAGACATAAACATGGCAGAAGATTTGAGACTGGATAAAGAAATTGCACGTTTAGGACAGGCAAAGTTTGCATACGTCGCCAAAAATTCGTGGTTTTGTGAAAATTTTCGTAGAGTTAGATTATAAGTGTTGATCATGTCCCGTCCGCCAGATAAGTTGAGCTCCCGTTTAAAACAGTTGTTGGGAATTAAAAGGAGTACAAGTGATTCGCGTTTACCTCAGATCCCTCCTTCAAGCATTGAGGAACCTGTGTTTAGTGACGAATTATTGAAGGTGAGACTTGGATAAGGTTAACCTCTGAACCATATAGAGAGGTCGTCTTCCATTTGTGCGCTTTTATTAATTTTTTTTGAACCAGGAAATCGGTCAAGGAAACAGCCAAGCGTCACGTGCTCGTATTTTGAAAGAGTTGTGCGAAGTCGTGGCAGCGAAACAGTTAGAAGAGGTATGGGAGCTAGGTTTTTTTTTGGGGAAAAAAATGTTGTTTAGAACGTTTGAGGAAGAACATGCAGAACTATGTAGCTGGCAAGTTTCTAGAGTAAGCTGGCCAAAGATTTATGAGAGCTTTATAAGAAACTCAACTTGGTGAAAGTGGTGTTCAGGTTGTAGAGGGTGGGGGTGCCAGAGAGACCTCAGTCTCAGAGGTTAAGCTGCTGGACAGAGGACTAAAAAAAGGACATGAACTCCACTAAAATTTAGCAATTTGGTGGTCCAGAATGGGATTTTCCCCAGTCTGCATGTACATACAGTCAAAATACTTTATGCACAAAATACTGGATATTTCTTGTCTGGACTTGGAAGAATACCCAGTGTATAAATGCATAATTAATAAGTTCTTTGCACAGTGGGGCAGTGTTCTGGGTGCTTAAAATGACAGAATATTTCAAAAATTTGACTGACAACTTTAAATGCACATGTATACCTCATGTCTTAGTCTCCATGTTTCTCTTTTTAATGAAGTCATACAATATGTGATTTTGAGACTAGTAAAATCATTTAGAATTTATCTACAGGACTATTCTAATTGAGCTGAAGTTAATTCTTTTTTTTGCTTGCAGCATGCAATTGAAGCACTGTGGTTAGCTGTAGAGGACTTGCTGAGTCCAGATGTTCCTACTGAAGTTCGTCACATTGCACTTCAGTTTCTGACTTCACTAATATCAGGACAGGTTTGTAAAGTCCCATGATGAGTTTACGTGCATATGTTATTGGACCCTTATCAGATCTCTCCTTAATGAATAAAGTTGTCTGACATAAGCCAGAATAAAATAACAGAAGGCTGATTCTGCTAGGAAAGAGTTGAGCAGTTTTGTACCTTGTAATGTAGATTACACATTACTGTGGAAGTCTGAGCTGAAATTAATCTAAATATCTGTCTAATGCCATCAGTTTGGTTTACATTTGGGAAGTGTGTTGTAATTTCACTGTATGTCAGTTGGATTAAACAAGAAGAGTAGTGCATTCAGACCCAATCAAAGTGATGATTCCTGCAGTGGTTATACTGTTTTAAATGTCCAAAGTTAAATTTTGTTTGGTGTATTTATTTGCAGCACAACCTACCACAGTGACTAAGTTTAGTTATAGTGTTATCTTTGTGTAATAAAGTGAGAGAAATAAATACTATTAGTAAAAGACTTGCAGGCATCATAAACCAGCTATAGGATGAACCTGAAATTAAAAGCTTATTTGGGTACATTGTTCCCCAAGAACACTTAGTTCCATCAAAAAAGAAAATTAAATGTTTTTGAAAACACTCACGAAGAAGAGAATTCACCACTACAGAAAAAAGTCAACTAAAAAGTTTGAAAATGGAGAGTAGAAATTTGGCTATGGAAACTGTATTAAATCATTTTCTTTCCTGGGAAATACAACCAAAGCAAACAGACCATACCAAAATAAAGCAAACTAAAGCAACAGTCTTTTCAACTGTACTCTGAATTTAACTTATCAAGTATTTCATTTTTTTCTTGTTTAAGTATGGGACACTCAAGTTGCTTCGTGCCCATTTTTTTCGGGTTATTCAAAATCACAACATTCCTGAAGATTTAACAAACAGGTAATGCTTAATTACATTATACATGTACACTATTACATAGCAAAGGTGGTGAAGGCAGTAGGGAGAATGGGGGGTTTCCCTTGGAACTTTCACTTTTCAGAAGAATGGTCAAATAGATTTGCTAAAACATGAGGAGAATCTGACCAGTTGGGAGATGTGTGCAGTGTTCATTGAAACAGTAGAGTCCTACCACCATCTTGAGAAACATTTGTCTTAAACTAAAGAGTGTAAGACTGAGAATATTTCTACATCTAAAGGTAAAGTACCTTTATTTATACTGGATAACCCTATCAGCTACATAAGCTGTTCTCCCCAGAGGTCCAGTAAGGGCCACCCCTCATGGGTCCAGTGTTAGTACATGAGGAAACCAGAGTACCTGGAGAAAACCTGTGATGCTTCGTAGAGTCAAACTGGACAACACTCTTCTCAAATGTGACCAAGGTAACTTTAATCAGATAACTGCACGGAACCGGAATTCAACCATACTCACAGTGGTGAGAAACATGTGCACTACCACTGTGCCACCAGCACCCTGACCACAGTATCTATGTGTCTTTGACCAGCATGCAGAGGTGTAGGAACCAACCAATCATTGGGGGACACATCCCAACACTAGAGGGGTCAAGAGCATGCACACCCCATGAAATTTTATTTCCTGAGACTTCAAAATGCTATTTTCTGCATTTTGAGAGCTGTTTAATAAAAGTAAAGATCATGAAAATATAACAAAAGTTATATATAAATAAAAGCAACTGTAGTAAATATTGGGGGTTACTGCTCCTCAATTCTATTATTGGGAGGGCCCATGCCCCCCTCACTTCCGACGCCTGCGCCAGCATGGACCCCACGAGGACCACCCCTACTTGTTTCACTTTGTCCACACCACTGCATAACTAGCTGTCTTTGTAAAGATATTTTGTCTAAGGAATAATTAATTCATGTTTACTAATTACAGCACATGTGTTAGTTCTATTTATATCCAAGTTTATGTAAAATTATCCTAGGTTATACTTCTTGCAAGCTCTGACAGCTGAAGGAAAGGAAATATTGTACTTTGAAGAACAAATTGGTAAGTACTGTGGTCTGGTAGATTTATCATAAAAATGTTGGTAATGCCCCTCAGACGTTTTAACAATCACGCTGAAAACATTTATTATTTATAAACGATGGCGGTAAACAACTACGAGAACTATAATTATGATAAATATGGTTCCATTGTCCGAGTCCCGACTTCGAAGTTTCGAGTTCAGTCTTCGGAGTTTCGACGTTTGAGTTCCAAATGCGCTCATCAAATAACGTCGACTACACAGGTGTTTACACTTGTTTGCACTTTAGGATTAGGTTTAGTATTAGGGTTGGGATTGGGGTCAGGTCAGGTAATGGTAGCCCTAATTTGAATACTAATCCTAAGCCTAATTGTAAACCTAATCCTAATCTTAAATTGTTGATTATCGTCGATTTAGTTAAGATTTTATCAACCCGAAATCAACTTGTTATTTAGGTCCCTTTTTTGTTTCATGGATGCCAGATGTAATCTCAGGTGGAAAGTAAGCCATTACTTTTGCTAGTTTACCCAATATTTTGCTTTAAGTCTTCATTCAACGTCAACCATTTAATCTTACAATATTTTCATTTGTTCGCTGTGTAGGTCAGATATTTTTCTGCCTTTGTTGAGAAACGTTATCCGATACAACGCCAGTTACCTTGATGAGGAAGTCGTTTCTGGATTAGTTAAGTAAGGCTATAGAAGTTTACCGTTGTCCTATGCTGGGATGGGTATAACAGGCTGACGAACAAACAGACAACCTTACAGACTGACAAAAAGACGGACGAATGGATGAAAGGACAAACGAATGAATGGAGCCGACCGACCAAGCAACCACCCACCTACTGTCCAACCCACCAACTAAGCAAAAAGCATCATCAACCGACCGAGCAACTAAACGACAAACACCATAAATCGACCGACCAAGTAACCAAACCACCAACCGACAGCCAGACTGACAGACTGGTTGACTAACTTCAACTATCGGTCAGTCTGGCTGCCAGGCAGGCAGCGGTCCAGCAAGCCTGCAGGCCAGCCATTCAACGAACCGACCAATAAACGGGCCATCCAGCCAGCCATCCAGCCAGCCATCCATCCATCTGACCCAACGACTGACCAACCGAATGTTCGACCAGCTGACTTTCACACTCATTCAGCATCGTACAATTCTTAGGTTTCTAAATTCTACGCGATCTTTTTCAGGCAGACGTGTCAAATGTCAAACACCACGGACAAAGAATCAGATCTTGAGGTATTTGAACCTTAAAGGGGTATTCACTTTCATCACCTTGAAAATCTGTTTACGCTTGTTTTGTCGTGACTGGTCTTTTCGTTACTCTATTTTATCGTTTAGAATGCTCTGGCTGTTTTTGATACCGTTGTACGCTACAGCTCTCTTCCTTCGACTGCACTTTACTCGTTCGTTGTTGCCGTTTGCAACACTGTCAATGTGGAAAAGTTCTGCGAGCCAAGCTGGAGGGTGAGTGATATACAAGGGACGCTGTATGCTTTGAACGAATAGTGTTGTTGTATGGATGAGAACTAGATCGCGAACTGCCTTCCAATTTTTTATAGGCAGTCATTGACCTCTTATTTTTACAACTCCACCACCTAGTAATCTATCCAGAGAAACTTTCGTTGCAAATCCTCGGTAATCCGTTGAGTGTTCGCTTCCCTTCAATCGTATTACTTACGGCAGATCGAGTCCAGCCATCGAGAATGGGAGTTATTCGAGTAGTCAATGATTTTATTTGCAAACGAGGCTAATTAATCATTTTAGCATTTGTTGTATTGATCCATTTGCTTCGTTTGGAATTTTGTTGAGACTGAATATTGAATAATTAACTTTGAGCTTTACTGTAGTAATTCCCATTGTCAACATCCTTGTCAGGTTAATGAAAACCTATCGTTTGGTAATATTGAATGACAGCTTATCTTATTGTCCAGCTTCTGACAACGCTTTTTTCGGACAAACGTGAAGTAAATGTTTAAAATTTTTCACAGCTCATGAAGCACTTGCTTGGAACTCACTTGGGCCACAATGGAGTACTCACCATGTGTTATATCCTTGAAGACAGGTTAGTACATTGAACTCTAAAACGACTGGAACGATACCTCGTTATACCCGGCCTCACAATTGAATGAAGCCGAAATGGGGGCCAGCCATGTAGGTCCAAAATACACGTGTGAAAAAAGTTGTATTGAACCTTTACTTTTCATTGATAGTAAATTCTGACAAACATGAAGTCCTACCTACATTGTCCCCTACTTACTAAGGATAAAAAAGAAAAATGTCAAAAAATCCGAAATTTGGGTAAAGGTTTTTGTTGTAGGTTGCGTGTTTCATAGCTTAGGGGACTGGGATGACCTGCAGATTGACTTATATGTCAGCCTCCATGTTGGCTTCACAATACAGTTTGAAGATATCGTTGCAGTCTAATTAGAGTTCAGTGGGTTAGTACCTATATTCAAGTGACCGCCATGTAAATTACTTTGTGACGTCAACCAAGTCCTGGACCCATACCCCTTGGTAGGTACGTTTTGCACCAAAATGGCTGTATCTTTTCATGAATTTGATGGTCTATAAAATGCTTGTGTTTGAGAACGATGAAGTAGAATAGACGAACTATTTATCTGGCAAATGTAGAGACTGTTTTAGAGTGAAGTAACTCTTCTTTAAGCTATTAACTTAACCGTAATCATTCTGACACAATACGTTATAACTGAGCAGATTGTAGAAACGAATTTTTTCATATCCATAATCTAGACATAAGTCGCAATATGTTACGTAATATCTAATTGAAGAACAGGAAGGCCTAGCTGGATTTGAAACACGAGGCGATAACCAAGTGTTTTTGATCTGACAGAGCACGTACTCCGAGTGTTTTAAATGACTTTAAAAACGAGCCGCTTGACAGTATAATTTGCGAAGATAGTTTGAAAACTAATGTTTTCTAAACCGCAAAAATTTTGAATGTAATTTGAAATACATTATTTTGTGTAGTAACAACTGGAAGAAGTTTTCCTTACTCCGTGGCGCCATTTTCTTTGTTGGGATGTGCCTGTGGGGATCAAAACGCGTGACATCATTGAAGCATAAACCATTCTCAGTGCTGCCTTCGTTTTACAAGGTACAGTATAGTTTTACGATACGTCGGTTCCCTCCAGCTCCAAATTATTCTATTTATACGTATAAAAACGTGTTTGCTGTATGGAGGTCTACCCTAGGCATGTAAAATAGTCTGGCGTTCGCTGAAGTAATATAATAGAAGACCTGTCCGGACAAAAAGAAGACCTGCAGTATCTGGACCGAAAGGTCAGACCAATCCAGAAAGAAATGGGAGGCCAATCTTGACAGAAAGGGAAGACTTATCTGGACAGAAAGCGGAGACCAGTTAGGGCAGGACTGGAGACCTATGCGAACAGAAGACCTATCCGGACAGAAAGGGCAGACCTATCGGTCCAGATAGGGAAGACCTGTCCGGACAGCTGGGGAAGACCTATTGGTCCAAATTGAGAAGACGTGTCCGGACTGAAAGGGAAGACTGATCGGTAGAGATAGGGAAGACCTGTCCGGACTGAAAGGAAAGACCTATCCGGCGGTAAATGGACTAGTAGTCGTTTAGACCGAACATGGACTCCAGAATAAATTCATAGGTCCGCCAATATTCTTCCTGTTGTGACGGTAGACTTAAAACGTCTTCAGTTGCTTTGAACCGTATTTCAAGTTACAAGTTTGACATGAACAAGGATCACGTGTATAGCGATTATTTCATAGCAAATGCTTTTGGCGATATTTGTTCATGAGTTGTGATGTACATGTATTACAAAGCGAATTGCTCTGATACGTGCGAGAGAATTTATCATACATCATTAATAAACAAAGTAATCCAAAGCATTTGTCATGTTGTAATTAGGTTGTTGTATAAAAGCTAAGATTTACGGTAATTCTTTGGTTCTTCTTGCGAATTAGACTGTTGTTTTTTTTTTTTGGTTTACTGCAATGTGACTTAGGTTGTGTCATGTGATAATGAAAGCGTTATCTGTGAAGTGGCGCTGTCGATGCAGAGGTTGGTGAAGAAGTATGGTAATTCTCAACATGTCGTTGCCTGGGAGTCCATTTTGGATATCACGATTGCTTTGCAACGTTACATTGAGGTGAGCCGGTCATCATTCAAAAGTTTTTCCTTTCCTTAGTTACGGCGCCAAGAATTGAATTCTCGTTATTTTTGGGAAGTCAAAAATGATCCAGGGTGGACATGGGCTGCAAAAATTGGATTTGAATCTCTTGGGTCACTGGGTTTATTCGGACGATTTTGGGGAAAACTTCTATTTCTTTGGAGAATGAATCTTTCAGGGTCGCGATTCTCCCCTGGCACCATTTTGCCGTCGCCTTTGCCTATCCTGCTTCGTGCAATGTTTAGTATTAGAGTGATCTAGAAAAACCTGCCCGCTTAGTACATAAGGATAAGAGGTTTTTTCTTGTCAATTAAAGTGTCCGCTAAAAACACGTTTCATTTATAACATTTCTTTGTTATTCGGTTTAGGACTTTGGAAGCTGTTCAGTTGACATAGGTTGTCCGCTTAGTAAAGGGCAGTAAATGCAGCTTTGACCGCTTTTGTATTTTGACCGTTTCAAAAACGTACTACGGATTTTTGTATTCAATCGTCTCGAATATCATTTCTAGAGAGATCCTTCCTGCGATGAAGTGTCAGACAACTTTCATATCCTGGTGTCGTACATTGAAGAACTGTACGAGAAACATCAGTTCAATGGCTCGCCTGACAAGTTATTTGCCATCGTTGAACGCTGTACCAGTAAAAGACCAGTAAGTGTTGACATTTGCTAATTAGTTGCAATGACCGCATGGCCTATTTTCCCGAGCTAAGTGGTGAATGCACATTTCACCTTGTGAAAACCTGGTTGAAAATCGTGACGTAAATTTTGGTGGGAAGGATAGCGAGATATTCACACAAGTGTTGATATGTATAGTAAATATCAAGAAGACGTTCAGGTAAAATTTGTTTGACACAAGGACCTCTTCAGTTGCAAGTGTGCAGTCGTCGAGGTGTTATGTAATATTATTGATGTAAAGTTGGAGAAGTTCAATAAACAAGTCAAGTTGTACCAAAGTCATATAACGCGATATGACTTTACTTGATGTGATACGACCAGACGTGACGTGTGTGATGTGGTGTGAAATTTAATGTGGTATGAAATTAAATGTAGTGTGATGTGATGTGATGTGATGTGACGTGACGTGACGTGACGTGGCATGGCGTGGTGTTATGTGATGTGACGTGGCGTGGTGTCATGTGATTTGATTTAATTTGATGTGGTGTGGTGAATTGATGATGATGATAATAATTAGTTATGTTAAAGTGAATTAGTTATGTTAAAAGATTTAATAATGTGAAACCCTTCAAAAGTAATACTCGTGCTAGCAGTCTTGACTCCTGTTTGGTCAAACAATCAACTTTATTCGCTACCTTCCATTTTGCCCCATTGTAGATCACGTATGTAAACACGTTGTTTGTTTCTCGCCATCCCCACGGAATGTTATATACTTAATGTCTGGTCCCGAGGGGAAACAAAATTGTTTCCCGAGGGAAAAGACATTAAGTGCTTTGTTATATAGCGACAAAGACAAGAAGAAAAGAAAGCGAGTTAACTCCGACCTCCATAGTTCCTGTAGGTTTTTCACTGGCGACTCTTCTGCTGAAACCTAGGTACGAAATACAAAGAGTGATTCAACATCATTTTTGGTAGCCTTTTGTATATTTGCCGAGTCTTTTCCCTCTATAAGATGTCATCTTTCACCGTGTGAAAGATTGGAAGAACTTAGTTTCTCAAATTCAGGCTCCGTTCACATCTTCGTATGAAACAAACATTCATCTGCTACTGGACATTGTGCTATTTATCGCCGGAATTCATGCGACACACTTTAATAATGTGCTAAAGACGTACTTCATTTATGTGCTGTTTTAGCCCGCTCGGGCAAGAATTTCAAAATTGTTGCCCGCGCGGGATACATTTAGATTTAGATAAGGCCATGTGACCATAATTCAACCAATGGCAGTTAGTGTTACTTCCAGCAAAGTTCCAGCTATATAACAAAGATTAGTTAGCTGTACACAAAAGCAAAGTCCGAAATTGTCTGTACAGATATCAATTTGATCTGACATCGAATAAACAATTATCGGATGAAGCTGAGCATGATATAAAGAATTACGTAGACCGAGGTCAATGTTATCTGCCGAAGCCGAAAGTTAAGGGTGGATAACATTGACCGAGCTCTGGATAATTCTTGATATTATGCGTAAGCCAAATCGAATAATTGTTGTATTATTCATTCAAAACAGCGATAGATTCAAGAAAAGATTTGCAAACTGCTTTGTAAACTTTCCGAACTTTCCAAACGTTCCATACTACTGCAGTCCATTTTTGCTGTTTTATAATTTTCGCGGCCTTGAGTTGGTTACGTTATCAGCGTCCAATTACTCTTTTTTTGGATAGCTCCTTCGAATAATTCACGATATTTCGTGGAAATGATGTCACGGCTTCCGGACATTGAGAATTAACTGGCGACTGTCGACCAATAAGAAAGAAGAATGAAGTTTGAATGTACAATGTCTATTTGTGTCTCGAATAATGCCCAGGAAATAAACCACGTTTGTTCTTTTCAGGAATCCTCCGTAATTCTGCTGATTTCTCACCGTGCGCAGTCACTTCATCCTTACTGTGATAACTGGTTTGGAAATATCAAGGATTTGATGGAGAAGTACTTCAAGTATGTTTGCGTAATACAGTGCAGTAGATAAGTGCGGCTGCAGGAAAAGTTTTGGGGGCTGTAGAGGCATCATATCCTAAACCCGGTGTTTACTTGCGGGACTCTAAAGTCCGTTCTTCTACAAAGGGTTTAGTATTGAGGAGTCTTCTCCTCTAGCTTGTTCAACAATCCACAACCCCGATTCCAATTTTTGTTCGTTCTTTATTTATGATCACCGTTCGCGATCATAGCTCGTATCAATCTGCTCTAAGCTTACGGTTACTTTACAATTTAACTTCATTAACAAAGAATTTTGACTACTGATTACCGGTTGACAGGCGGGAAGTGACTAATTAACTAGAGAATT
The DNA here is from genome assembly GCA_030142905.1 of Heliopora coerulea. NCBI lineage: Eukaryota > Metazoa > Cnidaria > Anthozoa > Scleralcyonacea > Helioporidae > Heliopora > Heliopora coerulea. The sequence goes on along the minus strand of JASJOG010000035.1, from coordinate 2,169,965 downwards.
TATCACCTACTAATGAGCCTCTGACGTGCAGGAAATAACAGGAGATTTTACATTATATATCGAACAAACAAGATAGATCAATGACGAGAAAAAATAAAATTGTTCACTATATGACATTTTTTCAGGTTTCATCTACAAGACTCGCCTCAATTAAAAGAATTTAACGATTTACAGAGAAAAGGAATTGACATTTAGTGGACATGCATATCTAATTGTGGTATTGAAAGGGTTTATCAATCAGCCAGTCACACTCTTCTCTGGTGTCAGTGTCTCCAGAGCACTTGAGATCAGTGTTCCAGGGCCCCGAAACATTTCGTGCGGCCGAGCTCAGAAAAGTGACGGAGTGTGAGGTCAAGAATGGGACCAAACATATAATGCGTTTTTAAAAACAAATGTGGCCATGTTTTACTTAAGGCTGATATTTCTTGGTGTTTAGGTGTGAAGAAAGAACGCCAGTAAGGATAAAAGTTCTGGACGTACTTTCTAATGTTTTAGGAACGTTTTCTCATTTGTTCGAGGTATGAGCTATTGCCCGAAGTAACGAGAATTGTTGCATTGAAAAATTCTTTTACTTCCGTGTTAATGAAAATAGCAAAGCATTCTTCCTGTTTGCGATTGTATTTGCGTTTTTGTCTATATTCTTCTTTTTTTCCCGTTTATTCTTCGTGGTTTACCTTATTCATCTACTTCTTATTTTCCTGCTTCCCCTCCTTCTCACTCACATCTTTCTTTTCCTTCTTCCTCTCCTTCTACTTTTTCTTTTCTTTCTCCTTTTCCTTCTTTTTCTCCCTTTCGTTCTTTTTCTCCCTTTCCTTCTTTTCCTTTTTTCTTTTTTCTCTTGTACTCCTTTTTCTTCTCATCCTTCTACCTACCCTTTGTCTTTCTTCTCATACCGCTTCCCCTTCTCTTTCTCCTTTTTCTCCTCCTTTTTCTCCTCCTCCTCTTCCACCTTCTCCTCCCCCTTCTCCTCTCCTTCTCCTTTCTATCCTCCTCCTCTCATTCCTTCTCCTTCTCCTCCTTCTCCTCGTCCTTCTCCTCTTACTCCTGCTCTTCTTCCCTCTTCTCTCATTCTTCTCCTCCTCTGATTCCTTATCCCCCTCTTTGTCCTCCTTTCACTCCTTCTCTTCCTCCTCATCCTCCTCTTCCTCTCACTCCTCTTCCTCTCACTCCTCTTCCTCTCACTCCTCTTCCTCCTCTTCCTCTCAGCCCTTCTCTTACTCCTTCTCTTACCCCTTCTCCTCTCACTCTTTCCCTTCCTCCTATTCCTCCCATTCCTTCTCTTACTCCTCCTCTCCTGATTCATTCTCCTCCTGCTCTGATTCCTTCTCCTTCTCCTCTGATTCCTTCTCCTCATTCTCCTCTCACTCCTTCTTTTACTTTCCATTCTATTAACATTACTTTTACACCTTTTCCTGCTCCCCATTCTTTTTCTCCTCATCCACCTTCTCTTTTTCCTCCTTCTCATTCTTCTTCTGCTCCTTTATCTCCTTCACCTCCTCATTATCCTTCTCCATCTCCCTGTGTTCCCCTCTTTACCCTTCTTGATTATCTTCTCTTGTTCTTCGTTCTCCTCCTCCGTCTTCATGTCCATCCTTTTCTTTCTCCTCCATATATCATAGCAATGAAAATGATGGTCATCGTGATAATGGTAGGGATAATAACATAATTGTGTTTGCTCCTTTTTGTCTTACATTTATTTCCTATCGGTTGTTCTAGGAAGAGATACTGGAACACTCCGTTTTACCTTACTTGGATGGCATTGCTAAAGATCAAGACATTTCTGTGCGAATCCGGGCTGTTCAGTTGTTGGTGGATGTCATCGAGGCGTCTGATTCACCGAGAGCAACAGAAGTTTTGAATATCATTGAGAAAGTAAGGTTGAAGATAAATTAAGTACTAGTAAATTATAATTTAAAAATAAGTACAAGTTACGTCTAAAATTTGATTGGATTGGAATTAATGGACTCAGAATGAGGACAACGGACGCGTGTAAGGCAGCAGAAAACTGGACTAAGAAGAGTCGAGATAAAACTCACTTACGTTATATAGTGTTTCATTGCTCATAGTGTAGTGGCAGCTTTGATAGGAAATTATTCGATAAATTTTGACAGAATGAAACCATTCAAGATTTGTGTTAGGTTTCTCAAGTTATTTGTAAATTTGATGTTATTTTTATCCAAATACAGTAGCCAATTAACCGAATTGCTTGATGATTCCCCAAAAAGTCTTGTGGTGTTGTTATCGCCATGTAAAGTTTCAGATATTCAATAACCCAGCAAACTTTGTATGCTACATTTGTTGTCTCAATTAAGGTGGCAAAATGTCCAGTCGATCCACTCAAACGATACGTGAAGCCGTTCCAGCATGGTCAAAGTAATGAACAGGTCTGTAATACCTTTCCTACGCAATCAAATATTGCATATGTTGCTGGGAAACAAAGAGGAATTTGGTAGCGTTGAGCCACTTTAATTTCGGTTTATCGTCACGCCTATATTTTGGAAACTTAGCTCATATTTTAAAGGAGGCTCTTCCTTTGATTTTTACAGCTTCAAGATGAGAAGGCCCTGGAGGATATAAAGGAGGCTGTGCTGGGACTTGTTCGATTGTTCAAAGTAGGTACTTTTCGACTAAAATCGTTGGCTTTAGCCACAGTAAAATTACAGAAGCATTATCCGTCCGGAACCGTAACGGTTTGATGTGAAACATTGCTTTAGTTTAATGTTTGAGAAACGTGAGAGCTTGGATATATCTTAAGAGAGATGAATGATCATCAAGGCCTGTACTCAGAAAAACGATTTCTGAGCCCCAGACGGGGATCGAACCCGCAACCTTGCAACTTACAACTTGCACCTTGCAACCTTGCAACCCGCAACTTGCACTTTAGCTCATCATCTGAGTCTTGGTTGCTCAATGGTTAGAGCGTCTCACTGGTCATCAGAAGGTTGCGGGTTCGATCCCCCTGTGGGGCTCAGAAATCGTTTTTCTGAGTACAGGGCTTCATGATCATTCATCTCTTTTAAAACATTGCTTTGACAGTTAATGGTGGATATTCAGGGTCATTCAGGGGTCATTTAATTTGTAATTGTATGAGCACTATCAAATTAAACGTTTCTGTAATTCGAGGAGTGCAAGATGAGACATTTAAGAGTTCGAACTGCACCCCTAGACACTGTCCTAAATCTGTCTCCTGAATTTACTTTGGCCTCATCAAGGTACCCGTCAAGAAATGTCCCAGTTACATGAGCAACTGCAGGTTTAATTATTTAGATTCAATTGTTAATTATTCCAAAGAGTAGATTTTTGGATGATTTATCTAGCAGTTTTCTACGTTCTTTGACTAGGTTAAATTATTTAGGCAACCACAAGCCCACGCCAAGCACATTTTTGACATCATAGTGTCACATATAAAAGCTCATTACATCAATGGCTACAGGACCTACATTGCGTCACAAATCAGGCTGGCGGTAGGTAGTAGAACCCGTATGACCTTGTTAACAAGCCACTCACCGGAGTTATGACATCACATTACATGACGTGGTCACACATGACTTCACCTCAGGTTACTCTACCTAACATGGGACCACGTTGGATTACGTCGTCTCAGGTTACAGAATGATAAATTGCGTTACGTCATCTTAGGTACATGGGGTTATAATACGTTACGTCATTATGTAGCGTCATCTCGTTACGTCATTACTTCACGTCACCTTAGATCACTAAACGTTAAATTGCGTTAGATTACTTCAAGCTACATACATTACTGTGCAGTAGATTACATTATGCAGGGCGTTTCATAACATAACGTTTAATGTTTCATTATCTTTTGTCATAGAACATTACGTTATAATGTATTACACGATCTTTAAATGTAGGAAGAACTGAGAAATAATTGTTAAATTGTAGATAAATGTTTTGGTTGTTGTTCCTTTAGATTCTGGAATGTCTTCTGAGTCTTCGAGCCGACAGTTGCAAACGTTTGGGAATTGTCCTGGATGGTGAGATCAAGTTCACATCTTACTTTGGCTGCGCTGAAAGAAAAAGGTTAAGTAATCCTAATGAATATTGTTGATTCTTGAAAACTTGTGCACAGAACTCTTTAAACAGTATCTTATTAATCTAAAAATTCACTTGTAATATTTCTTTATATTTAAAAGCTAAGCTCTTTTTGCGGTCCGTGTGTAAAATGTCACGCGCTCATCGGTTGCTAAGCGGGTGGGATCCTACGAGATTACCCTCCCGGGCAAAATGCCCCTTACTCCGAACCGGTAAGTTTTGGCGGGAAAATTTCTGAGTTGACCGGTTAACGAAATATTAAGAAGTGGATGTCTGCGTTGAAGAAATTCGCAGAATAGAATGTACTAGAACAATTCAGCTGTTTCTTTTAAAAGTTATTTCCATAAATGATTGTCAAATGAACAAATGTTTGATTTGTGGAAACATGAAGTAGAGCGAACAAGTTACCTACGAGGTAAGATGAACACCAACTGTAGAAGAATAAAGCATTGTTGAAAACCAAAAGGAAAAGACCCAAAAGCCATATGGTAGACACCTTATTAACCTAGTTTACTCGTTCTGTACGGAATAGTATTTGCTTTCTGTTTTTTTCCTCAGAGACCTCGCTTCTTCGACGCTTGGTCTGTATGAAAGGCTCAGCCTCAGGCAAACATATTCCAGACCGACTGCAAACATATCCCAGATTTTTTGTCGCACTATGCATGATGAAGATGATACGCATAAGGGAAATTCCAAATGTCAACAATAAAGGGAAATCCTTTGTACGACCCAGTGGTAACCAGTTGTGAGAGAACGAGTTAGAGCCTTCGGCGGAAATTGAACCCATTACCCTGGATATTTAGTACAGTGGTCTGTCGACTTATCCGCGAAAGCCTTTATTGTTAGCCTGGCCGTCAGTTTAGTATTTGTGAGGACGGTTATGTGATGTTTCTGAAGGAACTCCTTTTATTACTTGGAAGTAGTGTTCCTTATACAGTTTATGCGCTTTCCTCTAGACTGGTTGTTTGAATTTTTTACCAAGTTTCACAAACTGTTGTAAGAGGAAAATCACAAGAGTCCATGCAATGCTAACGAAGTGAATGTGGAACATATACGGGAACTTTTCGGCTTTTGGACTTTTGAGCTAATTTTCATTTCGACATCGGGTGAAACCTGTCTCAAAACGAACCCTTCGCCGACCGAATAAATAAAGCATTTGTCTGAGGACCTCTGCGAAGGGAAACAAGATTGGTTCAATCATCAACACTTTCTCGACTGCCGACGAGTACTTTACTATTTAACTCTGGCTAACGCCAAACGATTATACTCGTCAGGGGAGACCTTCAATTGCGAAAGTGTTAAACTTTGTCTATAGTCAGAAAAGAGCTGATGGTTAAAGAAAATGTTATTACATTCAAGATATTTACTAGATATGATTCTGACTGAAGTTATGGAAGATTTAACCAAATTGTTTATCTTTCGTTATTGTTATTTCATAGTTCGTCTGAAGAGAAAACGCACCAATATGGCGTTGTTGCTATTCCGTACAACGAGGCTGTGAATGTTATTTTAATGTGTTTGCAACAGGTAGGTTTTTAGCCTTGAAATAGGAAGGAATTGAGCGGTATTACGCATGCAGCTGTAGAAATAGTGATACTACTTGAGTGACAGATGTAGTGCAAAAAAAAACTACTTGTTGAGAAGCGGAGCCCAGGAAAAGAGCCTAGGTACGAGCTCGGTGCAACCTGTCGCGGGGAAACATCAGTCATCATTGTGTATTTTTAATATGATGTAGAACCCTTACAGTGAAGCAAAGTTTGATTGGGCTGTAAATAAAGTACATACTTTAGTACGAACGGATGATGGCGGAAAGCAACGAAATTACGATGTCTTGAAAAAAGAGAGAGAAATTGGGAAGGACGCACTGTCGCTCTCGTGATGTCCATAGGGTTGAGAAGTATGGAGAGAAGAGAAATAGACAAGAAAACGAAGGGAAGAGGAGAAGTTGATATACATGTGCGGAAAATGGTAGGTGAAGAATGGAACAAACGAACTGAAGAAACAAAACAAACAAAGATAGGATAAGGACGAGAGCACTATGATTGAAAGAAACAAGATAACGTCAGTTAGACTGAAATTATCCAAAATCGTAGGAAGTGAATGAAACAGAAAAACGATTTATCTGATTAGTTTATGTCATGTTGCAGGAGTGGGAATGGGAAGTCTTGGACATGGTGCTTCGTATTTTCCCAGAAACCCTTCAAGACAAGAATATAATTTTATCTGGGAAACAGTACTTGAATTCTATCTGCAGTGTCTTGTGTAAAATGGTACGTTGGCATCAAGAAGTTGTTTCCGGACAGCTCCCGACAAGCCCAAAATAGTGATTTTTTGAACAATTTTCGTAACACAAAGGGCACCGGTGTCCTTGTGGTGTCATTCAACTACCTTTAGTTTGGCCATGAACCCTTTCATGTGGTATGCCGAAGAACTTCTCAGTTTTCTCTTGGCAACTTTGAAGCACAAGAACTTAGGGTTCTGTTTTCTGTTTAAGTTCCTGTGGTTCAAGGTTGCCAATAGAAAACTGAGAAGACCATTCATGTATGATGTTTTATTCTTTTGTTCTTTGTTTTCTTTTGTTTTTAACTTTGCTCTTTCATCAGCTCTGTTGTTGTTGTTGTTGTTTATTGTACGACAACGGTATGCATGAAAGGATTAAGGTTCTTCGTGCTTGGCCGTGTAGCCACACATTTGTGAGTTTTAAACATTGAATTTATTTTTATGGGGCAAAACGTGTTCTAGTTTTATAGCTGTAGTAATGATTTTTTAATCGCGGGTGTCTGTGTGCTTCAATGTGCTTTTGAGATTTAAGTTACATCGTTCTTCCTTGAAGGCTCAATTAAAACACGTCTCTTGTCACTTCTCCTACGCTCACTTCATCCTTCTTAGGCTACTAAGAGCAACGGAAAGAGTTTGCTTTTGATACCCTGGGCCGGTTTCAAGGAAAATGATGAGAGAATGGTATATAATATATAGATATATTATATATTATATGCTATAATGTAGATATGAAGGTCCAACATATGTTGGAGTGCATCTTATGGCACATTGATTTGCCAAATAATGAACAAGTTACGGAGAGCCAACTGGTAGTTTAGTCTTTGTGAAGGTTACAAAAAGTTTCTTTTTTTTTTACCTCTCCTTTACAGGTTTCCAACTATGATTTTCTACTTGGATTATGCAGAGTACCACATGACATGCATCGATTGCATCTTTACGCAAGGATTTTCCCGGTACGTCAAGATGTGAAAATATCGATGATTGTAATGGTGAGGCTATCGCTGATAATGTTCTCGTGGTGCTTTGAGGCCGTGTGGTCAAGCAAAGAGTGTGACAACTCTCGCTCCTATTTTACCGCAAGCCCTTGTCAACTCTCATGCACTCACTTTATGGGATAGGAACCTAAGTAAAATAAGAGCCATTTTTACCAATTCTACCCAAAACCTAGTATTTCGTGAGTCGAAATAGATAAACACTTAGAAATCAATAATGTATAAGAAACAGATACACAATAATTGTAACGCAAAAGTCAAAATCAAAAGCAAGAATAATTATAGCTGCCAATTTTTCTGGCTTAGATTTTAACAACAAACTATGTATTTTTCGCTGATCTTTGCCTTGTAAAAGAAATGTACTTCGTACATGGTCGGTGAATAAACCACAATAAACTGAACATGAACATCGTCATTGCGAGGACAATAATACCCTGTTAACAGTTAGTTATTAGATAACAATGTTTTAAACAAGTTTCATTGGCAAACGGATTTTATTTATTTACTGTAATTAATATTTAACCGAGTAATATAATGGATAATATCGACCGTTGGTATAGTGATGGTGGTTATTTTTGATGGTGATGGTGCGTAGTGTTAGTCGTGGTGGTATTGTGGTAAGTGTTGTAATGGAGGTACATGATTGTCCTTGCCGTTTTATTCATGACTTTGACTATTTGTTAGTAGGCTGATTTGGATGATGCTTAGGTATTTGGAAGATGCTGGTGGTTGGGTGGATGACAGTGATGCTAATGTGGTGATATCAACGGTGCTTCGTTGAATAACCGGTCGCTTTAGTATATTGCTATGATGTGAGAAGCACGATTGACAGTAGCAATAAGATTTACGGCGATAATTACAAGAAGGTATTACATTCTAGATGGTTTATACTAAACAAACTTAACAATATTGTCTTTAAGGTGTTGACAGAGCTTACCACTTACCATCATTTCATTGGTCAAGATCAACAGGTTTGTTCAGTTTTTAAAGGTAAAGGTAAGGTGCCTTTATTTATACTGGATAACCCTATCAGCTACCTAAGCTGTTCTCCCTAGAGGTTCAGTTAGGGCCACCCCTCATGGATCCAGTGTTACTAGAGCAAGAAACCGGAGTACCCAGAGAAAACCTGCGATGCTTGGCAGAGACAAACTGGACAACACTCTTCTCACATGAGACCAAGGTAACTTTAATCAGATAACAGCTCGGAGCCGGAATCGAACCCTAGTCACAGTGGTGAGAGACACGTGCACTACCACTGTGCCACCAGCCACCCAAGCTTGAAATTTCAGCTTTAAGTTGCATACATCCTCAAAATAATTTTTGAGAACTTAGTAAAGTCTGTGATCGACGCTGCCGCCGAGATGAGGCATACGGGTGAGTCAAGCAATCAAACCAGCCCGTATTTGTTATACTGTCTTTCCATCTGCGTCTTGGTACCTCGATGGTTGTAGCGTCTCACCGGTCATCGGATTGTAGGTTCGATCCCCGTATGAGGCTCAGCAACATAAGCCAAAGATTTGAGGTTAACGAAAAATGTGCCATTCGTCAAGCTTTCACATGACACATACGTCTGTTAGGCCTGATCCGCCCGACACGATTGCCCCACATGAGTTGTCGTCCTAATGTATAGGATTTAGTTACCAGAAACCATAACCAGCAGACAATTTAAGTAAATAAAGAATAAAACAAAACCGAAAAATGTCATTCTGTAGCTTGATATTCAAGTAACAACAAGAATGGACGCAAGTAATCGTGGTGATATTTCGAGTTTATTTCAGGATCATTCTCAAATCAAAATAAAAAAATAATATTTAACATGTTGCAATATGAGTACTCTGAAATTGTGTCGAAATATCACCACGATTGCTGCGTCCATTCCTGTTGTTACTAGAATATCAAGTTCTAGAATGACATTTTTCAGTTTTTGTTTTATTCTTTAGTAACCAGAGTATTCGAGAAGTATTGTAACATTTATGAGCGAACAGTAAGAAGGAATAAGGCTCTTGCGAGTTAATTGCATACGCCTGGGTTAACGACCGCGTGCAACAATTGTATTGTATCGATGGAACCTTACCAAAATATACGTGACATATCTTGCATAGGATTCTAAGACTGTTTTTTTTTTTGATTCTAGTTCTGCCTTGTTCGAACTATGGAAATTGGTTTAGTATCCGGTTCCGCGGCCCTTTGCGTGTCATGTTTGACCGTTTGTATGCTGGAGGTACCTTACGTCATGGCAAAGTATGTCTACCAAGTTTTTTAAGTTAAGTAAACACTTGCACGTTAAATGAATAATTCCTTCGTATCTTCAAATTGTATAATATTCTTCCAAAATAGGATGATTAACCCCTTGTTTACCTGCGGGACTTTAAAGTCTGTTCTTTTTTAAAGGATTTAGTGGACATATCTAATTGCGCTAAAGAAAGGGTTAAAGCAAAAATAGCTGTAACATAACACTAGCCAGAAGACTAGTTCAGTCGAAATTTTCTTGTGCCAGTCCCCCAGCGTAACACACATACATCGGTGTGATTGATGCTCGATCCCTGCACCGCGCAGTATTAGAGTTCCCTGTTCCTGTTCTAACCGCATAACTCGATATCTGCTTTTATCTACTTCAGCTTTCCTTAACGTGATATCAAACGTCATTCTGTATACATACCATCTTCACAATACCTACGCTTATTTTCATAGTCCCCCTAAGTTGAGTTTCTGTTCGAACCTAATCGAAGAAAGAAACCTAATCGTTAGCAACCGAAACAATGTTTAAATCATGTTTTCAAAAGTCATACTACAATTTCAATATTTCTGGAGGTGTATATCACCCAATAGTCTTCCCGAGGTACGGTCACCACATTTCAGTATGACTTCCTCTTCCAGAGCTACGTTTAAGTAAACGAACGAAACTCTTAACCTGGGCACTAGGAAAACAGCCCCCCCTTGTTTATACCCCTGCAATGAATTACATATGGTTGCATAGTTTACTCTAGCCACGTATTACGTTTTTAGTTAAATATAAAACAGTATGCTCCTCCCTCTCTTCGAAAACTAGAATATCGGGTAATCAAAATTTCTTCCGTTCTTTTCATTTTAGCCTTCTGCCTACTTTTCTACAGTGTTTTGCCAAACTTTTACCTACTTCTCAAATAGCCTTGCCGTTACTAGAATTCCTGTCAGGTAATAAAAATGCATGGTTAATTTACGTATAATTACTGAACTGCATCAAAACCTATTGTTTTCACTTTGTATTATATCAGCGAGTGCAGAAAGCAAAATTATGCAAGTCGAGTTTGTTTAATTTTGCTCGCTGAATTCGCTGATATAATGCAGAGAAAACATAATGGGTTTTGGAAAGGGTTAGTAATTGTCTTTTAAATAGCGACTTGTTGAAGAACTGTGACGTACTCCATCAAATTTCACCAGTGTATTTTCTCTCGTAAAATACAGATTTGTGCGGTATGTTACTCCTAACATCCTTGGCGTTAATGTCGTTGTGTTATAGTTATTTCTAGACCTCATTCGTGGAGCTGACAATTTTGAGTCCGTTATATTTGTGGCCTTAATTTCGTTGCCATTCACGTTGTCCAGACAAATAAATTGCTTGTAAATAAATTCGTGAGAAGCAAGCCTGGGAGTTGAATGTCTTGCTAGCCTGAGATTATTAGTGTTCGAAATATCATTTAAAAATAACAAGTCTTCTCCATTAAACATTACTGTCTCTCCAGTCCCATTTGGTGCGTTTTTTGTATTATGGTGTCTAGTTTTATCTTTGAGGGTAATCCTTACCTGTTCTCTTGCAGCATTGTCTCATCAACAGGAATTGTACACGGACTTTACAACTGAGCAGTACAAATGTGTATTCAGCATTTGTTTGCCGTATACGAACTCATCGAAGTAAGCTATAGTTTATGTACAAAATTTCACCGTTTGAGGCTTTCTCGAGGAGGTCACAGTTTTTGCTTGACGTTGTTTTATACACTAAACTTCATTACAACAAAAAGACTAACTGCCAATCAAAACGTAAAACTAAACATAGCGGACGTGGAGGTCCTTTTGAGACGTAAGTTCCAGTCTCGTACGGGGGAATTTGGACGTCAGATTGACGTTGATGGCCGCGTAGGGGCCTGAAACTGACTTCCAAAGAGAACCCCATGCCCGCTATGTTTGGCTTCACCTTCATTTGTGGTCCAATGGTTGACTGAAGTCAGCCTTCCAGGTATGTCAGAGTTCAACTGTTTTGTACACCAGGATCTTCCTTTCACTTCCATCCCATTCCTCGAGTCCGTTACCCCAGCTTTCCCCATTTCCCCCCTCCTTCCCCTTCCTTCCCCTTTCCTCCTTATCTCCATTTCCCTGCTTTCTTCCTGACGTTGCCCACTTTTTAAAGTTGTTTTAAAATCAAATCTTATTTTCAATTTATAAAGTGAATAGTTCCAAAAATTGCTAAATCTTTACGTTCCTAGCTGACAATGTTTCATTTTCTAGATATTCTCAGTACACGGTTACTTTAGCTTACCACGTGGTTGGTTCTTGGTATGTTCACTGCCCATTACTGCTTCGAAAGCAGTTTGTCTCATATATTATAGAGGTATTAGTTGCTTTACTTAAATACAAACTAATTATTAACCGAAATCTATGTTTCATCTAAAAAGTACTATGCCGAAGTCTTTAATTACACAAAAAACCGAAGTCAAATTGTGTTAATCTGAAAAGGCTGACATTTGATGGTTGTCAGTGGACAGAGTTTAGGAAATGATTTCACGTACAAACGATACAGTGACACAATTTATAACACCAACAGTAGGCTTTCCATTTATCCCTCGTTAATCATGACGTTTTCTCTTCTTGTGACTGTAAAGACTGTTCTTTAAAGGTTCAAATGGAATCGACTCATTGTAGTTCTTCCAGAATTAGTGGAAATCGGAGATGAATTTCATGCAGTGGTGCATATTACGCCATTTTACTTGCTCGAGTCCTCATAAAATTCATTTTAGCGGCACTTTTTTTTTACCGTCAAGAGGCAACATGTCATAAACTTGCTGTAATTTTTAATATATTTTAGAATTTAATAGACCCCGAACGTTCGTCCATAACACCTCCTCCTTACCTTAAACACCCCAGCTCCCCAAAGAAAACCCAGCCTTCTTTTGGTTTTCCTGAAACTCCAGGTGAAGATCATTCATCATCGTTCAGTGCAGAAATGGTTGAGATCGCGGTCGACATGATGGCGAAATATACCTTTTCGTCTTCGTTAACGGAACCTAAAAGGTGAGCGATACATTGGGACCCTGAAAGAAAGTATACTGCGGCAAATAAGCTGCGAGAGGTGTATTGAGCAGCGGCTTATTTCCTCTTGTTTTAATGGCCCTGATCAGCACAGAATGGTTAATTTTATACAAGGTTGAAAGTGGAGTGCTGAGTAGGTAGCATTACACGACGTGTAAATAGCCAAATGATTAAGAAACTACCAAAACTAAGACCAGAAAATCCGAACTTTTCAAGCCAAAGCCCTTCGTCAAGGGCTTAAAACGTACTTTTCTTTGCCATTTTAATTAGCCGCGGCTTATTTCGGTCGCAAACAATTTCACGGTGAGCCATTGTGCAAAAGTTAAAAGACCCCAAAGCTACAATTGTTCTGTTTATACTTATTCTTTTAACGCAACAAAAAATGCAAGAGCATTGTACCTTGGAATGAAACTTGACTTTCGATGGACTTCAATCGGAATGAACCTTCAGTTTTCATAATACTCTTAATTTTTTTTGAAACTTGTAACCCAACCCTTGTTATATTTTTTTACCTGGGTCATTTTGAAGTTACAAGTCCTTTTAGTTTGGAAAATTGGACAAGGTTATTTGAAGGAGGAAGATTTGTGCAATATTCACAACCGACTGAAGGTTCCTATCTATTGCGTTTTTGTTTGCAATATTTATTGCGCGAGAATTATAACAAACTTCATACCTTCCTCACACAATTCTGTATAGAACTGCTGTCATGGAACAGTTGCTTTCCAACGGAACATCTCGCAGCTGGTTGCTTGGTAACGCACTTGTCACCGTCAGTGTGAGCAAACGTTCTCCTACCAATGTGATATGTCCCTATTGTTCCTCATCGTTTCCGGAAACCACGCGGAGCCAGCAGGAAGGGTCGGGAGCACAAGATTGTACCCGAGATGAATCCAAGACTACAGAAACAAAGGAACCGAATGAAAACAGCTTGCATGAAAGTGTAGGTCTGACCCGGAGAAGTGAAGGTGTCGGTGCCAAAGTGCATTTCAACCGTGAAGATTATGCTGTTATTGAAGTCCCTGGCACTGGTGAGAATGTAACAGGGGATCAAGCAACTGTAACTCAAGTTACTACAGTACCTCCTAGAGATAAACCATTGTCCGATGGCCGTGATGCCGCCGATGGAATTCAGTCAAAAGACGAGATAGAACGCCTTGCGACTGAGAACCAGTGTAGTTGTGTGTGTCAGGGATGGGCAGAGTTCTTAGTGCGAAGACCGACTGGAAATACGTCATGGATTCTAAGGTTGCAAAATCGACCCAAACTCGGCGGAAATTTCTCGTCGACGCAGAGTCTGGCTAATCAGATAAGTCCGCAGATATACGAGAGTGTGATACCCAAAGCCTTCTTTGGTAAGTAAAATTGAAGAATTGTTTTAAAAATAAAGTATAAGCGAACGAGGTTCCTTTTCGACGAGGAGTGTTTGATCTAGTTTCAGGACACCTGGACGTGATTTGAACAACGAGACGATAGCCGAGTTTTTGAAACATCTTCGAGGTGCTTGGAGATCAGGTCAAACACGACTTTTGAGAATTTGATCAGTCTTTGTATTTAAGTAGAAAATCGGATTTAAAGTTATAGAAATTTTATGCTGAGTATTACCACAATTCCAAATTATTGTCAAGTTTCCCTCATAATAGTGTGTCTGTGGTCACCTTGCACGACGAGGTGTAAATTTTGATGTACACAAGAAGAGCTGTGTGGGCACTTATCTCGTACGGTGACGAAATCTTATTCCTAGAGCCTTGCACGATAGACACACTAGCAGACAAAGCAGTTGCTCCACCCTGATAATAATCATAAAATGTCGCTTCACGATTTGTTTCCCGTGAAAGTGTAAGCCTGGGTTGGATGTTCAAAATTTAGATTCACGTGTCAAGCAGTAGGATTTTACACATTGTCGTCTTTGTTGTATTTGGTAGATGAATTGTCGACGAACTTGCAACATGAACTAGACAAGCAGATGTTTGCTTCCGCAACAGGATTATTGAGTAAAAGTGCAGACAGCGATACTTTAGTGGTGGATCTTTTGAGTGACAGCCTTACGGATGATTTGGGAGAGAAGTTAAAGAACGATAATAATGGTACAGAAGAACGCTTAGAGGAGAATCAGCCGAAAAGTGATGTAAAACATGATGGCACAGAAGACCAAAAAGGTTCAACTGATGATGAAAGTAAAGACCAAGTGGATAGCAGTAAAGCGGGTAATGAGTTTTGCATTTGCGCTTTCAACCATTTTCCTACCGTGGACGTACTCCATTATTTTACCCTGGCTAACGCCGATCAGTTTTACTCAAGGGAGGGTCCTTGTAGTGAAAGAGTTGATGATGTGATCAATTGATAGGAAAGCTTTTAACTTTCCTGATCAGTTTATTGAGTCGTATTTTCTGTGATGTCGTATGATATACTTTCACCACACCTCGAGCTGCCCGGGACCAGGAAGACCCACTTGACCAGTGATTATCTTTCCTTCGTAGGCCTTTCCTTCCCTTCCTTTCACTTCCCATTTCTTCCCTTTTCTTCCCTTTCCTTCCCTTTCCTTCCCTTCAGTTTACTTCCCTTCCTCATTTCCTTCCCTTTCCTTCACTTTCCTTTCTTTCCCTTTCTTTTTCTTCTCTTTCCTTCCTTTCTCTCCCCATTCCTTTCTCTCCTCTTTCCTTTCCTTCCCTTCCCTGTCCTTCCCTTCCTTTCTCACCCCTTCCCTTCCCTTCCCTTCTTCCCCACCCTTCTCCTTCCCCTCGTTCCTTTTCCTGCCATCCTCTTCCCTTTTCATCCCTTTCTTTTTTGCTTTCTTCTTTTTTCTCGTCTTCATTTTTCTTTCTTTCTTTCCCTTTCCGTTCCTTTACTTTCTTCTCCGTTCACCGTTTCTTTCACTACATCCTCCATCTTCTCTGATTTTCTATTCCATCATCTTCTCTACTCCTTCCCTTTCACTTCCCTCAAATGTTTTTTGAGATTTTGTGTGATAATCTCTTCATTCAAGTTTATTTTATAATTTATGGCCGCTCTTTCGTCCGCTTTTCTTTCCTACAGACAGCGATACACAAAGGCCCAAGCTTAGTGATAGCAAAAATATGCAAGAATCGTCGTCTTCATCGTCAATAACATCTCACGGTTATGGTCAACCGTTGAATTTTATAGCGCCATCGTTCCAAGAGCGCACGCGATTGATAAGCTGCAGTCCTGTGGATGGCCTTAGTGCGTTTATGGTACGTTATACCATGACGTGATTTTGTGTGATGTTAAGTCCTGTGGCATTGCTTGACAGACCCTTCACTAGGGGGGTTAGGGAGGCCCGATCAAAAACCGCTTGTTATACTAGGATATGTATTTTAGGTGTAGAAGATTCAGTACTGCAGTGCCATATGATGTTTTTTGACCTTCAGAATTCTACAGAATCTTCATCAGAAATACAGAAAACGGCATTTCAGAGATTCTAGATTTTAAAATTTCCTTAGGGAGCATGCTCCGTGTGTCTAACACCGTTTTTGAGAAAGTTAATTTATTTTCTGCTTATTCTCTTCAGCTATTAGAATCAGCAAATAGCCCAAAATCAGGTTTACAACCTCAGGATGTCCCTAAACGTAAGCACGTTTTAGAGTTTGGAATGGAAGATTTTTATTGTGTTATCTTCTGCTGTCTGTCATGTATAACCTAAATATTACCTATTAAATATTATTTGTTATTTATGATCAATAAACTTGTTATCTATTACCTATTGTCCATTGTCTATTGTATATGATCTATTGTTTATTATTAGTTATTTATTATTTATTAAGTGTTAATTATTTATGATTTATTATGTATTATTTATTAAATGTATTTGTGTTTACAACCTTGTCTTTGTTCCTAGATTCTGAACAGGTAGACCGAATGGGATTTCAAAAGGTTAACCGATTCTTCGATTTGTGTGTTTATTTGTTTTTGTTTTTTACAATTCTCCGGGACACTGTCGTTTAAATAGAACTTGGGATGTTTTGAATGGCTAATAATTGCATGCATCCAACAGCACGTTTGCATTTAAAACTCAACCTTGTCATTTAATTGAGTGACTAAATAATGCCTTAAAAGGATAACTCGAGGGTTCATGGGTTGTAAAGTTTATCACAGTTTTAAGAGAAGTTTAAGCTATCTTCGTTGTCATTTTAATCTCAGCCAACTGTTGGTAAATCGCCACTTGATGGAAGTCCCCTTAAATCTCGTCTGCATCAACAAAGTTCTGAGGAAGAGAAGGAAGAGGATCGAGAACCGGTAAGCGGGCTGTATTTTCAAAGATTAGTGCGGTGAAGCGAGGTGGAATGAAAGGAAATGGGAAGAAGGGCAGTGGAACAGAATGGAATTAAATTGAGTAGAAGTGAATGAAAGGGAGTGAAGAAGAGTAAAATAGAATTGAGTGAACTGACGTAAAATGAAGGAAATTGAAGTGCAATGAAATTACGGTGAGCTGGAGAAGGATAAAATCAAACGACCTTGAGCAGACGAGATTGGGGGTAAATTCGAATGGAACGGGACGGAGGTGAAGTGAAGTGAGGTGATGGTAAGTGAACAGAGGTGAAGGTAGGCAAAGTTATGAGGAGTTAGGAGAAGTGCGGTAATGTAAAGTGATATAAAGAGAGGTGAAGTGAGGTGAAATGAAGTGAAATGAAAGGAAGTGCACTTTCTTGAAGTGAAGTGAAATGAAGGTAAGCAAATAGAAGTGGACAAAGTCAGATGTTTGGGTGTGAGTAGTAGCTTCTTTTTATCCAGTGGGCTTCTTGTTTCTAGGTCGTCAACACTTGTGTAGACGACGAGGAGACAGGTATGTTTGAATAAAACAGTACCACTTGCATTTATTTTGTTATGGTTGGTCTGAACTGAAAATGACACGAAGAGAGGGTCCTAACCACTTCATAACTTAATTCCTTTTCGACGTTTTCGGCAGGTATTTGATTTTGGTGGATTATTTTCCGTTTTCGTTAGCTCCTTTTTTAGTAGAGGTATTAGTCAATCAGAGCTCACGTATGTTCATGTTATCTCATAAAGCTCTTCATAATGAGACTCGGAAAACTTTCCAATTCATGTTCAATCAAAAAACTTGGGAATAGCCTATAGCGTGGCTAGACCTGTGTTTTAGGGGAGCCATCTGGGAACTCAAAGCACAACTAAGTAGAATTTTGACCTGGGGAGTAAACCTACTGGTTAAATTTTGAATTTTAAGGCCCCAGATACTGATTCAAGGGAATCTAAAATGTTTTTGTTGTAATATTTTTGGCAATAAATTTATCAGTGCAAAGAAATTGGGAGGGGGGGGGGCACAGTCCCACCCCAGACACCCCTTTGCACGCCACTGGGAATAGCCCCAAGTGCTTTTCAGTTTTCTTCTCCAACAACTTTCGCTTCTGGGATCGACACAACCATAGTTCCCAATTTAATACACTACTCTTTCACACAACATTTCTTTGATTGTGATTTGTTGCACGTCAAGTTGTGGAATGCTAAACCTTACTTCAAAGCAACATATTTCAAAGCATTGAAGTAGACTGCTTCATTATAGTTTAATGTGGTTTAGATGTTTCACTAAATCAAGAAAGAATCCAAGGCAATCTTCTTACTAATCCTGCCACAACAGATACAAGTGAGACCGAACGCACTCACAATATAGGAACTTTCTTGGATTCAAGCAGTTCGCTTCCAGGATCGCGGTCACAAAGTCCACTGACCAGCGTGAGCCAGCGCTTCCTCCTGAGTGAGAGCGATAGTGGTTCTTCGTCGTTGCCAGCATCACCTCTTTTGTCACCTATGAGACGTGAAGAAACGTCCGAGCCCGTTTCTGTTAAAGCTGCCCAAAAGCAGTCAAGAAACGAGGAGAAATTCCCAGGTGGCAATATTACTTCAGTTGATAAACCCCGAGGAACTGGAACTGTATTGATGGAACGAAATAACTCAATAAAAAACAAGAGTGCGACTGTCGATTTAGGCGTTCTTCGAAGGTTTTCATTGTCACCAGAAATGGTTGTCCCAGTAAAGGAAAAACGAGGTAAATCGTTCTTTATTACGTACTGTAGGCATTTTTCTCACTATAATACTGCTTTAATCTAGAGTCCTCTAGACCAGTAGCGTTGCGAGGGGAATGAGAGGAGGCACGTCCCCCCGGTGCAGGGCGAGGGGGACACAAAAATCAGCCTGGAAGATGGCGGCGCAACAGTCTTGTCTTGAGCTTATTAAAATACTCAGTGATAACCATTTTTTAAAAAAATAAATTAATGTAAAATATTTTACCATTAGGACGTGTATTCAACTTGCCAGAAATATAGATTATAAATTATCTGTAATTAAGAGCAAAAGATTTTCGTTGCCTCAATGGTTGGTGGAAGGGGGCGTCAGAGCTAATTTCCGTTTCGTAAACAGTCTTTACTATCCCAGACGGTCTTTGCCATCCTAATGTTCTCGGGTTCCCCAAGTGTACCCCGAGAACCATCACTGAATGATGATATGTTTTTTAAATTCGCAATTTTGACGAGGCTCAACTGAACGATTTTGAGTTGTTTCTTGTTTATGCGACTTGATGAAGTCAGGGTGCGGAGGATAGACGTGGGGAACCCAACAACATTAGGATGGCAAAGACCGTTCGGGATGGCAAAGACCGTTTACGAAAGGGACGACTACGGCGCCAGACATGTTCTTGGTCCTGGGCGCTAGAAAGCCTAGCTACGGCACTACTCTAGACTCTTGGAGCTCTACGTTTGTCGCTACTGTGTATTTATGGCAAAAAGAAGCAAAACATGGTCTGACGAAGAAACCTGAGGTCATCAGTTGGGTGGGATAACGATTACTTCGATTTCGTTAACTCTCCAACTGGATCGCACTAGTTCTGATACTTCCTCATTAACATGGATGAGTTTAGTTAGTAGAAGGCGTAGATTCTGATGAGGGCGTCAGGAAGTCGTTATTTTCCCTTTCGTAAACGGTCTTTGCCATTTAGAACGGTCGATGCCACCCTATTGTTTTCGGTTCTCCAAGTGTACCCTCATGATCCTCACTAAATAATGAGATGTTTTTTAAATTCCCAATTTTAAGCAGAGTCAACCGAGCCTGCAAACCTAGTGTAGTGCTTAGTGCAACCAAGACTGATTGGCAGAGAGTGGGTTCGAATCCGTGGCAAAATCGCGTTGTTTTTCTACTTATTTTACTTTATTTGCACCACCAAAGTGTGTTTTTTTTTTCCCACTCTGCAGTGTTTTATTTTCTTCGAGCTTTCGTATAGTCAAAATGTTAAAATTAGAGTAATAAAACGACTAGGAGTCAAGTTAGGGTATAAGCGAGGCAGGAAACCCACTACTGGGAAGGTTTGGTTAGGGTTTCGGTTTGGGTAAGGTGACCCAAATAATCCATCGTTGAATTGAAAGTCAGGGGAAAAAAACCAAAAAAAACACCAGGTAAAAGATTTTGATCCTGTTTCTGGTTGATGCGACTTATTAGAGTTAGGATGCAAAGGATACACTTGGGGATGGCGAGAACATCAAGACGGCATCGACCGTTCCAAATGGCATCGACCGTTCCAAATGGCATCAACCATTAAAAATGGCATCAACCGTTTACGAAAGGGAAAATTGCCAGGGCGGCCCTGAAGTGAAAAAACTTGGCAGTTTTTCTGTGTTGTCAAGTCTCAAAACTCGCTTTATCTCATACGATATATATTTTTGATATGTGGAATTTTTTTCTTCTCAGGCATCTTGAAGTTTTTTGGTGCCGACAGCGCTGGAGATAAAGACGGAAAAGAGAAAAAAATGACGCTTTCTTTACGGCGTCAGACCTTGTCTGGCACCCAGATTGCATTCGTTGACAAGCAAAAACGACGGAGCTACGGTGGCCCATTCCCAGATTCGAAGGCCAAGGGACAGGAGCAAGCCACCAAGGATGAGACGAGCGCTTTCGATGCCATGAGTCCGAACTTCATTTTCCTGCAGTTTTATCACTCGTCGTGGTTTGGAGAGGAGGAGACACCTTTAGCTCTTCCTGAAGAAGAGGTAAGCGTTCTTGGTCTGGTGTACTGTTAAGTCTCACAATTCCAATTTCTATAGAAAGAGAATGTTGAAATGTCCCAACTCGGTTGCAGTACTTTAGTTTTTATTTCGGTTTTATCTGGACATTTCAATCTCTAACTTCATAGTTCTATTCTTATGAGAAAAAAGCGAAATATTGAATAATTATTCACCGAAGTGGAGGTAAATATGTACATTATTCACCGACACTGAGGTAAACAATTCTTTTAGCATGTGCCTCGCATAGTTGTTTTCACATATTTTTTGTACAAATTCTTGAAACTATTTTACGGAAAGTCGGCTTGTCGTCCAATCATCATTTAAAAACAAAACATTTTGAACACGTGAGTACATTTATCGCTAAAAGGTAAAAGAAATACGCATCTTTCAATAATTCATTGACGAATTTCGTTGCTTTTTTGGTATTGTCTGGCAAGGTGGCTTCGTTTATTAAAAAAAAGGTACCTCCTTCCTAACAGAAACAAAACGGGACGCCATCTTGTTTTGCTCGGAGTTGGATAGTGCCGGATATACCGAGATAGAGGAACCAATCATATTGCGCAAGCAACACTTTTCACGAGCAAGGTATATGCTAACGAAAGTTATTTCAATGTTCCACAGGGTATCTAGCTCATGGGATGCATTGTTGACCCTTTGACCGCTCCAAACTTTGGCCTGACTTTTCCCATGGTGAATAAAATTATCTGGCGTTAACCAGATCAAATTAATAAAAGCAGACAGAACTGGATTATGGCAGTCAAATGATTAAAGATTCGACATAGATGGGTCTGGGGGGTCGGCGCGCCCTCCATTCAGGCGAAAAAACTTACGCATAGTGGTCATAATATATAAAGATTAAGTAACTTATTTTCTTATTCGGTGGCTTTTGAAGGTCACCATATAAAATTTGGCATTAAATCTCGCGTTGACCTAATATTGTACACTATTATTAACTCTAAAACACTCGATTATAGTCATTGAAATAACATTGTACAATGATTGCAAAGTATTTTCTGAGAGACTTGTATACTTAGAAGACGAAGCCCGCTTAAAATGTCCTCAGACCCCGTTAGCAGGGCTTTGGGTTCGTGATGATGAACTGCGTCTCCCCTCCACGAATTGCTGGATCCATTTGTGCAAGGTAATGTAACATTGTCTATTTCTTATAGTTTTTCCATCGAGCAGTCAAGAATCTCGATCGCATTCCTCCGTACGACACTCACAAGTTCGGTGTGATTTACGTCGGTACAAACCAGGAAACCGATGAGGTGGCAATCTTGAGGAACGCCTACGGTTCCTCAAGGTACATGAATTTCTTGTCTGGTCTAGGTGAACTTATTCGACTGAGAGATTGCTCTCTGTCTGAGGTCTATACTGGAGGACTAGATCGGAACGGGGCTGATGGGGAGCATGCTTACAATTGGAGGAGCGAAATTGCACAAAGTAATGATTACGTAATGCTTGCTTTTTGGTTGTTTATTTTTGCTATTATCTGTTTAAGTTCTCGTCTTTTTTGGTGTTCGTTTGTTTTCTATATGTGTGTATTTTGCTGCTTTTGTTTGCCTCATGCCTTTAGTTTTTTATTATTTTGGTTCATTGTTTTGTTTTGCTGTGTTCGTTCGTTCGTTTGTTTCTTTCTGTGTTGGTCCGCTTGCTATTTTATAGTGTGTTTGTCGAGTTTCTCTATGGTTTTAATACGCACGCTCTCAACGTAGTCTTAATCAGAAAATATCTGAGTCCCTGACGGGACTTAAACCCGCTACCCTCTGATTGCCGATGAGATGCTCTAACCATTGAGCTATTCAGACTCAGGTGGTGAGCGAAGGTTATACTTTATGCTGGTTTATATAATGGTTGGACTTTTGTTCTGCCATTTTGCAAGCCTCGATAAGTCACGTATTTTTATATATAGTTGGTATATTTTTATATCTTTACAGTGTTGACATTTTTGTATATCTGTACGGCGTCAACATTTTTGTATGTTTATAAATTTTAAATAAATATACTATATTCATACAGTGTTAATATTTTTGTATATTTATACAGTCAGGTACTGTTTAAACACTGTTCATATAGTATTGTATGCGTAAATTATCTTTTTAGTACACCGTAAAGGTTTGCTACATATCGAGACTGGCAGAATTGTCGTAGATATGTCCTGCCAACACACGAACCAGCATCAAACGTAACCTTACTATCTTGCCATGGAAGGAAAGTAACCTATCAGGTACACAGGTTGACAGGTTCTTGGCAGGCTATTTCAAAATGTCGGATTTCATAACAGCGATATCTTTGCAATAAAGTCGAAATATCACTGTCATCCTTTCGGTCTTGTTTTTTCCCGAATCTTGAGTTAACAAGATGTTTGTTTTTGGGGTTTATTTCCTGGTATGTATTTTGAAACTGTCGGCTGGTAATGGCTTTTGAAGCTTATTCACTACGATTTTTGGTGTACCTTTAGTTATTTACCACGTTGCAACCTTGATGCCGAATAAGGATAAAGATCCCAACTGCCATTCCAAAAAGCTTCATATCGGTAACGACTTTGTGACAATAGTCTACAACGACTCCAAAGCCAACTATCAGATGGGTACAATAAAGGTAGGACACTTGTACTCAAACATATTTAGAAATGAGCCATAGCAATCGACTGGTCCTACTAGGTTGGAGCTAACTTACTCCATCACCATAACCCATCGTATCACCTTGCTTGACAATCATTTATTCCCTGTAGATATTACACGAAGTTACAAAACTGTCGAACTTTATTAACCTTCAGTAATTTTATACCATCATGCCCTTACCACGTATCGTATTATGGGTTTCAATATTTACTTTCCTTTTACCATCCTCTCCTGGTTCAGACAAACCTGTCTTCCGTTTTTCTCAGTTCAATTTTGATGAAGTAGTTTCAATTTTGAGACTTGTTTTTCCTTTTTTTCCCTCTGTAGTCCTTATTTCTTTTCATGCTTCTTAGGGCCAGTTCAATTTCGTAGAAATTGTAATCAAACCTTTGGAAAACGAGAGTAACGTGATTACGTTGAATATCAAGGATGAACTGAAAGATATACTAATTGATACGAATCATGGACCACGAGTGATTTCTGATGAAAACCTTCCAACGTTAGTTCGACATATTGCGCTCCATGTGAACGTAAGTGCTCGTGTTATTGATTGATGGGGTAATATGTGAGCTGTTCAGTGACAAGTCAGCTCCTTTAGTTCTTGAATAAAACACAGACCGAAAATTGTCATCTTGAGGCTTGATATTCAAGTTGCAACAAGAAACAGACAAGTTGAAAACGGTAATATTTCGGTTCTATTTCAGAGTCATCATCAGACCAAGATGGTCTGATGATGACTCTGATGATGACTTTGAAATAGAGCCGAAATATTACCGTTTTCAACTTGTCTGTTTCTTGTTCCAACTTGAATATCAAGTCACGAGATGAGAATTTTCGGTCTGTGTTTTATTCTTTACTTTTTCAAATTGTCCTCTGGTTGTGGTTTTTAGTTCTTGAGTTCTCCTAAATAGCAGTAGAGACATTAAGATCTACAATGTCAACTTGAAAGACGACGTCCTTTAAAATTTTGGCATTTATAGGAACCCTCGGTTTATTGACCACTGTGACTGATACATATGGCATATATTACGTAAAGTGAAGTAACGTAAAGTAAAGTAAACTAAACTAAAGTAAAGTCAAGTCAAGTCAAGTCAAGTCAAGTCAAGTAAAGTAAAGTAAAGTAAAGTAAAGTACCTTTATTTATACTGGATAACCCTATCAGATATCTGAGCTGCTATTCCTAGAGGTCCAGTAAGGACCACCCCTCGTGGGTCCAGTGTTACTACAGGAGGAAACTGGAGTACTCAGAGAAAACCTGTGATGCTTAGTAGAGTCAAACTGGAGAACACTCTTCTCACATGTGACCAAGGTAACTTTAATCAGATTACTGCACTAAGCCGGAATCAAACCCTAGTCACAGTGGTGAGGGACACGTGCACTACCACTGTGCCACCAGCACGTCTCCTAAAACGCTCTATTTCTCCTAAAACAACTGTCGTCTCGGGTTGAATTCAATCTTAAGTAACAGCCTTTTTCCCTCCGCAAGCTGATGTCGTCCTTAAGACGTGAGAATGGTCTGGCTGATGTTGTATGCAGAACGACGACGGTGTTGAGAGAACTCTGGAGAATAAAAAGTATGCATTGTCTTTGTTTTGCATGAAGAATACTTTCGTGTAAAGGACGTCGTCGTTGAAGTTGACGTCGTAGATCTTAAGATCCCCAGTATTTCTGCTCCTCAGCGACGCCATGTGCCGACGAGGCGATAATGGCTAATAATGGTGAAGTACGAGTAATGAGATTGACTGTCTGGTTTCTGCTTTTCCAGATGGCTTCTGTCATTCATCAGAGCCAAAAAACTCCAAGCGATGCATACGGTTGTAACTGGCTACAGAGATTGCGGCAGATAAAAAGAATTCAGTCGAGAGTCACCTCTGCGGCGGAATTTCAAGGTGCAGCTGGGCCTGCTTGTCGGAGGACACGTAAAGATCTGCACGATATTGTTGACTTTACAGGGTATATTCATTGATTGAACCCTAATTCGTATAGACTATCGGCTGTATGTCTTTAACTTTCTAAATTTCAAGCGATTTAAACAAATCTTGTTCGTATCACATTAACAGAAAGTGTAGTCAGACTGCAATTTTTGATGGTTTGTGACTTGCGATTTATCTCATTTTCTCATTCGTTTGTGAGCGGATAACGCTACGATTTAATGGATGTTTACACGAGCAGTTTTTGCTGCGATTTTTATCGCGTATCCTGAAGTGTCGACGATTTTACGGTGATTCCTGTACGAGTTTACCGCCATATTTTTTGAGCTTACTCAAATTCACTCGCCATTTTTCTCAAGAAATCTAACCTATAGTTTTAAGTCTACATTTATTAGGCCCTCATTATTAGTTTACTAGAGGATGTAACCTAGAATAGACAACAGGAAAAACCTACAAAGGAAACATGGTAAGTGTTTTTAGTCTGGTTCATAAAATCGCCCCAAAAACTGCAGCTCGAATCGTAACAAAAGTGATGACAATCGCCCAAATGGCAGTCAGATCGTGGATAAAAATTGCAGCAAAATGGTAGTCCGAATCGCTGCAAAAAACGCATGTGTAAACAGGTCTTCACGTCGTTATCTGAGGAGACACAAAAGTTTTAGAATTTACAGGTATTGATGCAAAAGCAGTACTTTCTCTATTGTTTTTTTAAGACCTTGAACAGGGGTCTGACCAAGCATCGATCCTCGGGTTCTCAGCTCAGAGTAAAGTGCTATGACTACATATATCGAAAGGTTTATTGCATTTAAAAGGAAATCGGAAAGCTTTCTAGCTAAATATGAAGAAAAAACTCAAACAAGCAGAAAAATAAGGGTAAGGAAAAGGCGTGAATTTTTAATAAACAAAGAGAAGGACCGAAAGAATCGACTCCCCCCCCCCAAAAAAAACAAAACAAAAAAAAAAACAGGATGAGAGGAACGAGAAAAAGGGGAGAACCTCATGTATACGCGTAGAAAGGACAGATGATGAGATTGAGAAGTAGAAGAGGAAGAGGATGGAGAGGGAGAGGGGGAGGGAGAGAGAGGGAGGGGGAGAGAGAGAAAGAGATAGAGAGATAGAGAGATAGAGAGATAGATAGAGATAGAGAGAGAGAGAGAGGGGAGAGAGAGAGAGAGAGAGAGAGAGAGAGGGAGAGAGAGAGAGATAGATAGAGAGGGAGGGGGAGAGGGAGAGGGAGAGGGAGAGGGAGGGGGAGGGAGGGAGAGAGAGAGAGAGAGAGAGAGAGAGGGGGGGAGGGGGAGAGAGAGAGAGAGAGAGAGAGGGAGGGAGAGAGGGAGGGGGAGAGAGAGGGGGAGAGAGAGAGAGAGAGAGAGAGAGAAAGAGAAAGAGAAAGGGAGAGAGAGAGAGAAAGGGAGAGACAGAGAGAGAGGGAGAGAGAGAGAGAGAGAGAAAGAGAGAGAGAGAGAGGGAGAAAGAGAGAAAGAGAGAGAGAGAGAGAGAGAGAGAAAGAGATAGATAGATAGATAGATAGATAGATAGATAGATAGATAGATAGATAGATAGAGGGAGAGGGAGGGGGAGGGAGGGAGGGGGAGAGAGGGGGAGAGAGAGGGAGGGACATAAGTGTAGACTTATGTCGTATCCTTCACGTCTCAAGATCAGACCGACTAAAAGTAAATATTTCTGAAGAACTAACCTCATATCATGACGTAGTAATAATTCGTGCTGCCCTGTTTTGTAACTTGAAGCTTCTTCTTCAGTACGTCGCCACGGCTTCCCCACAGAGTACAACAATATTCTAAATGGTACAGAACTAAGGTTTCGTATAGAGCTACCAAAACCGGTATCGATAGCACATAGGCGTAGAGTATGGGGGAGCTGAGGGGCTTGAGCCCCCCGAGAAATTTTCATGAGGGCGCTGAGCCCCTCAGAGATTTTGCAAAAAATGACTAAATAATCACTTTAGGGGGTAGGGTATTGCCTCACCATCCCGGTCAGCCCCCCGAGAAAAAAGCAAAACTCTACGTCACTGCGATAGCATTACTTTCATGCATCGTACCATTCGAAGAGAGGAGGAGGAGGAGGGGGAAGGAGAGGGAGAGGGAGAGGGAGAGGGAGAGGGAGAGAGAGGGTGGAAGGGAGAGGGAGGGAGACGAAGAGAGGGAGCAGGAGAGAGAGGGGGAGAGGGAGAGAGAAAGAGAAAGGGAGAGAAAGAGAAAGATTTATAAAGGGAGAGTGATGAGGAGATTCAGATTACAAAGAAAGTGAATCGTAGAAGCAACTGTTGGACAGAAGTGATTGGTAACAAAGGTTGTCTTATCTCTCAACTGAAAATTCCCGGTAGTATGACCGATATGGGCAACATCTGGAATAATCGTCTGAACCTCTGCCGGAAGCTTTCGATTTTTCGCTCCCTTCATTTATCCTATATATATATTTATATATATATGTTGAAGATATGACAGCTTGGAAATATCTAAGACCATCGGTAAATGTTCGTCAAGTCGTAATCTCCGAAAAACGATTTCTAAGCCGCAGACGGGGGTCGAAGGTTGCGGGTTCGATCCTCGTCTGGGGCTCAGAAACAGTTTTTTCGAGATTAGGGCTTGACGAACGTTTATAGATCATCTCATTTATCCAGTGTGTTGGAATAAAACCCTCGGCCTTTTATCCGACCGCTTTCGATGAAGTGCAAGGAAAGACGGAACAGTGTGACTTGTCAAACAGTCAGAATGCAATGAAAGGAATCTGTCATCAAGATTATTTCCACATATTGATGGGTTCTTGGAATTAGTTTACGCGGTAACTCAAAGTTGTCATATCACCACTTATAGACCCTCGTTGCAGAAATGAGTTTAAATATTCTTTCACATTAATCCAAATTTGTTCTTCTGACCTCATTGCCTTGCTTGCGATTCAAAGTAATCTTTGATTTCCATTTAGGGCGAAATATTCTTATAGGTGAATATCAAAGAATATTTACACAGGTGGCAGTTGTGAAGGAGGCTTTGCAAATCCTATCTGGCAGCACGGTGTTCTCAGTCAGACGAACCGATGCAAACGCAGAATAGATTTCCATGTTCCACTAGCGTGGTTTCCACGTAATGCGGTAAGTTTAGAGACAGTAATATCGAAAATGACGTGCTAGCTAGGCAGTGACAGGTGATGATATCTTTGGAAGAATATATGGTCAGAACCCTCAAATTCCCGCTAAAGGGGTTTTTGAATAATTAAAATCTCTTCTATAAAAATTTCTTAGAAAGCCGTTTTTCCTCTCCTAAAGTAGAAGTAATCCACTTTTCTTTTTTTCTCTTTGTTGTGGTTCATGTGCTAAGCGCGTGCAGTGTGGATCTATGAAATATGCCCTCGCAGGTATAAGCCATTTGACGTTAATTGCCAAATGCGATGCTTCACGTCTAAGTTATGTGGTCGGATTACCTGTTAATCAACAAGATAATCTTTTGGGGGGTGAATGAAATAGCATGACCTGGACCCCTCACGCATCTAGCTTTCATGACGTTTACATACAAGTTGATGTTTGCATTACTTGTCTTCCGTGATTCTCATTCGACATTGCATGCAGAGAATTGTGCGTGATTGATTTTTTGGGTATTTTGTGCAAAGTTTTTTTGAAATCTTTGTGATCTGTTTCACTATATGAGTCTATACGAGTAAACAGTAAGAAAATATACCTCACAATTTGTGTAGAGGTAGCAGAATTCACACGGGAGTCGAACTTACACTGACAGAATTTTTCGGCCCGGAACAGTTGACGTAGAATTAATTTCTAAAGTTCTTTAGCAATTGATTACGAACAGTGATGTCTGCTTTGGGCCCAAACTGCTAAAACTATGAGCAGCACGTAGTACAGCCGGTCCTAACTGTTGGAAGTCCTGCTAAGTGTCGAAAAATTGACTTAAATTAGTTAAGAGATTACCTCGTATACCTTGTGCCGATTCAGAAACAAACTCGAAGGGCACTACTGTTGTATGATTTTCGACCTCTACGCTTTTAGCATATTTCGTATGGTAGCTCACCAGTTTGTGAATGTTTTCCCTATGCTTTATTTGTGACGGGCTAGCGCGACTATCTTCAAGTGTTGTATCTGTGTAAAAAAAGAACCATCCAAATAAACATAGACATTGGGAGTGTAGGAAAAATCACAAACGCTGTAACAGAGAGTTAAGGTGCGGTTACACGTGCGATTTTGTAGCTCGCAATTGTCATCCTAATGTATGCATTAAATCCACGAGAGGCTGGAGGAGGAACTGGAGCGAATCATTTACCAGAAAACGTTTTGCGTAGAATGTCTTGAGGTTATTGCATCCACCAGGATGACAACAGCGAGAAAAAATTACACGAGTAACTGCGCCTTTGTTGTAGAGCCCTAATCACCGCTGTTTGTATTGTTATCAGGAGAGGTTTAATCTCTAAGTTCCCTCAACAAAGGGAAAATCTCTAAAATTTCCCTCAGCATGCGTGAACGAGTATCAAATGAGACAAGAATTTTCAAACAAAAATTTTAAACAAGTAATAGAACGGCATGAGGGAAACTAGTGATTAAATGTCCCCGGAAGCCAAGAGAGGGGTTCTGGATAGACAGTGGGCATCTCGGGAATGGATTTCTTACCCGTGAAGTCACGTCGTTACCTTTGGCTGCAATGGTACTAGTCTTGTTAACGATCAGGTAGTTTGACATTTGAAATGAACCCAATATTGAGTCCTCATAGTAAAGCAAATCAGATGTATTGACAGATTTCAATAGATTTTCAAAAGGATTTTGAATTGTTTGAAATGTAGATGATGTAGTTTATAAAGTAGTTTTGTAATGTAAGTGATGTAATTTAAAGTAATTTATATATGAATTAAATCACTCGATTTTTTTAACACTTTCATGACATTGGACGAATTCCGCGATATTCCTAACTTTACAAGTTCTTATTCAATGTGACGTTACGTCGTGCGCAGGGTTTTAAGTAATAGACACAATATGAGCGGCCGATCTGCATGGGATTTACAAGGTGAGCCGAAGACGAGCTATAGTAAATCCCATACAGATCGGAGCCAAAATCTTTTGTGTTTTCGTCATGAATTCTTAACGAGTTTTTTAAGTATATATTAAATCCTAATATCTGAAGAACGAAGTGAGGTGCAGGAAAGCTGTTTAAGCAAGTTCCTATAATTTAAAAGAGATTTTCAAGCAAGGAAGTCTCTTTCTTATTTATCTTTTCACTTGATGAACACTTCAAGGTAATTAATAGGAAGGGGTATTCTGTATGAAACAAGTGTTATATGGCTTCACTGCCTGATTGACCCCGTGCACTTGGTTCCCAGATGTCCACGCGGTAAACATGCACAACGTGAACCACAAACTGATTTACATATACGTCTTCATTGTAAAGTTGTTTAATTTGTTTAGACACTATTAATCCCTCTAGTCTCAGTCTCAGACTTTACAAACTGACTGTTCTACCCCTGCTGCGCATTCGTGCACGGAGTAATAAAGTGGGATCACTCTTATCCTCTTACTGGTACAGCCGTTGTGTCGCTTTATTATGTATCACTACTGCTGTATTGTGTATCACTTTTTAACGTCAGTCTTTGCTATAGTAATTTTTAGAATGAAAACAACAATCCTTTAAAATGGGTTGTGCACCATTCCTGATTCATTATGTGACCTTGAAATTGTGCAACAACAACAACATAAACCTTAGTCCCACCCACCTTTGTAGACCACTCCCTTGCAGTGGCTATGTTACACACAACGTGCGATTTTCTGCGCTAATCCTGGAATTTCCATTTTTCCTATCAACCGTTTTTAATCTTTGAGGGCATAGAAAATCATCTTTGTGTTTTCCAAAATCATATTTTCACAATTTCGGCATCATCAGTTCAGAATGCCCGAACCATCAGTACTGGTTTGTTTTTGCGAAAACTTGGCGTTTGGCCCCCGTGTTGACCCATGCTTGACGCGAGGGGACATAATTTAATAAAAGTGGAATCCACCTCTCCCACCCAGGCAGCAATTTGGAGATCGGTCACTATAGGTGGTGTTACGCCAAGCAACTTATAATGCATCTTGTATCGCAACTTTTTTACGACACAAATTGGGGGAGAAATCGCTGCTTGTTTCAAAATTTGTATGCAATCGACAACTCTCGCATTACTTTTGTAGCGACTAGCGTTGCCCGAAGTGGAATCGAGTTGTACCTTTCGCAACGATTGCGGCAATGCTGCAACGGATTTTTGAGATGTTGCCCTGTGTAACATCCTTACTTCAACTTGACTCCCAAAAAGGTTTCTCGATCGGTCAATGAAAACCAGTTATGCGTTCAGTTGTAGCCCTTTGCCGCATTCAATCCACCATATATTGGACATAACGTTTAGTGTGGCATTCCTTTATCATGAGGCCGTGACGCGACAGTCATGCACGTAGTTATTTAGCCATAAAATCACCCTACAAGATACTAACTCCAAATAGCAACGTCTTAAAGCGATACAAATATTACTTTAATCGTTTGAACAAACTTTCCTGATACCAAGTTACGCTACAGCCAGAGACGTAAGGAGGTTTCATGCAAATAATAAAAGTACAAGAGGTTCTTAGGTTAGACCCATCAAACCTTTTACATGTTGACATAACCCTCTTACAGCTGTCTGTCGTTGTGAAGTTCTTTAGGATTGTAACCTGTTTTAAGAATGCACCATCTGTCATCTCTGTCACAATTCTTTCGAGTATTTGAACGACGATCTCAATTCTGGTTCCCTTATCTGATTGACGCAGGGCCGTAGCGAGGGGGGTATTGGGGGCTGCTTCACATACCCCAACGTTTTGAAATCGCGATATTCAGAAAATAACTTACCCAGTCGGAAAGCAACGGCTACGCAGAATCAACACTATTTAAATGAAGAGAACTACGGAAATTCTATTAAATTGACAAATTGTATGGAAGTTCGTAAACACATAGATACCAAAAGTCTATATATGCGAGTTTTTTACTTATATGATACCTTTGCCCATAACGGATATACTTTTATTTTGATTTCTCATCCGGATTTTAAACAGCCTTCCTTGTTAATTTTTGCTGCCTTTTTAGTTTTGTCAGATAGCAAATATCTTGATTTGAATCGGAACGATTCGGACAAAAATCTTTGTAATTCGGAAATTTTTGCACGATTCCATTTCACGTCCACGTGAAATGGAATCGTGGTCCATATATTACAATGAAGCGATATCCCACTGTTACTGGATCGCAAACAATTCTTTGAGTGAAATAGATAAAGACATGGGGCCGCGTTGTATGAGATTTTTTTTTTTTTTTTTTTTTTTATCAAAAGATCCGCGAAGTGCTGGCCATGCAGGCCGCCAGAGAGACCAGTTGCCAAATATGCAACTTAAAGAGATCACGATTTGCTCGAGCATGTGACTGAGTGTGAATGGCAATTTTAGTATCAGTAAACCTAATTCGTTACCAGCCGACAACTTCAAATAACTGAGTAAGAAACATACTCCAAAGAATAACATCTTGTAAAAGCTTAATATCGTAGTTATAGACAAGACAAAACTGATAACGATAATATTTCGACTTTATCTCAAAGTCAAGTTTGACAATGATTTTGAAATAAAATTGAAATATTACCGTTTTCAGTTTTATCTTATCAAACTCAATGAACTGTCACTAGATGTTATTCGTCGGAGGATGTTTCTTACTCTCTCAACCTAATTCAAATAGGATGAAGCTATTCTCCACGCAGTTGATTCTGTGATGTCATATTGTAGAGATATTTTCTTGAACTTGCTACTACTCATGACCGTAGCTAACTTCCACCTTACACACAATGCTAATGGCAAACTGGGAAACGAATATCGTAGCCGAGGCTCTAGAGCTGTCGGTTCGATTCCCGTCCGTAGGCTTTGAGGTTGCATTTTTCGCTGCCAGTCCCAGTTGAGGCTTTGAGGGCTTTTGCTCTTTAGTTCTTGTACGAAACTTCCCTTCGACAATTTTCCCTTGTAATCCCTTGGTTGTAACGAAACAATTCATTCTTGCCCCAGGTCAGTTGGTAACTTCCTGTCTTCTGGTCATGGATTGGGTTTTTCGCTGTTAAGACCGTTGAGTTCATGAAGAGTTTAAGCAAATGCTACGAAACATCTACGGCAAGTTTGTCTTGAAATAGAAGTTTTAATTCAAAATGAAAGGAATGAATAATTTGTTTTCCCTAGGTTGTTTTCACTGGCGTTCTAGTTTAACAAAGCACGTCATCAAGAAAACATCTACGGCTACGTTGGCATTTCGAGGGTAGAACGTTTTCAATTTTAAAACGTTGCCAAACTGTTCAGAGTTGCTGAGAAGAGCTTCAGAGGTGATGAAAGAACATGTATAGTTTATTACATGGTCAATAATATGTTGTTCCATATTCAAATGCCGATGCTTTATTAGATACTGTCACCGCAGAAAGTTGCATAAAGTCCCAGATATTCACTGCATGACACTTTCGTCTTCATAACCGCTCAACATTTTTTACTCCTAGCCAAGTCCTTGGCAGGTTAGCTTATCGTCAAATAGGGTTAGCTGGTTTTGCCAGCTAATCGACGATTATTTTGTAATAAAATCGAAATATCACAAACTCATTTCTCGTCTTGTTTCAATCCATATCTTGGATTTCTCAAGATGATGATCTTCGGATTATGTTTTGTTTTATATTTTTTCAAATTGTCGGCTGGTATTGGTTTTTGGTTTTGCCAGTCAATTGATCTTCAACGAGTGAGCGACATGAAGTGATTGAGGACAAAGGAAATCAAGCACATGGGAGATTAATTTTAGATTGTTTAGCAACAAAATCCTACAACCAAATAGACTCCTAGCAGCAATACAATAACAAGTCAACATTTTTTAAGCTTGGTTAAGTTCTTGGCAAGTCAGCTTATTCTGGAATAAAATTACCTAGTTTCCCTTATTATTCCCACAGATAATCGATCGCCAATCAATATAGTTATTACGATAGCTGCATGCAGTCGACACAATAAGGGGAAGTAGCTATTACGGAGCTGAATACACGTAAGAATTTTATTCCGGGCTGAAATTTCAAAAGCTCAGCTTGAGCTGAAATCCGTGTTATTTAATCACAATTAAGATCTTGTTTCAGAGATTTCGCTGTAAGCCAGGAAGACATCCTCTATGTAGTCTGCCTCGTAAGATTCTTCTCTCAAGTCAAAACGAACTTAATTGAACGCTGGAAGACAAAGAAGCACTTGCACCAATGTTTCGCTATGAAATTTAAAAAAAAAAAACGACAAAGAAATTAACAACAACCTGAAAAAGATCGGTTTCTATTTAAAGCCGAGCAACGATAAACTAGTGAGGTGTTGCGTCTGAATTGTCGAACGAGAGTAAAAAGCCAAAACGAAGAGGGAACTGTCTTCACTGAGGTATCGTCAGTATCTACTCTCGTACTCTCGTTTCAGCAGTTGTTTTACCCTTCTGTGAATATCTACTCTTGTACTGTCGTTTCAGCTGTTGTTTCACTCTTTTGTCTATTGAAAGCTGATCACCTGAAGCGTTTACAAACCATTGTGCTGGTGATTTAATAGAAATCCTGCAGCAAAACTGGAAAAGATAGTAAAAGTGAGACATTCTCAGCACTATCGGCTTGATTCTGCTGCAGTGAGAAGCATGCCAGGTCTCAGTGGGATCCTCAGCTTTCTGTGTCCTGTTACTGAATTGTGTATAGAAAGCATGTATTCACATGTTCAGATCCCTGCTGCCAAGTTGCATAGAATTGCCCACTTTAATATAGAAATGAATTTTCTGTCTGCTCATCGAGACGTTTCCTCCCAGTAGAACAATAACTTGATATTTTGTTGACGCCAATTCGAGTCCTTTTATTTGGAATCATTTGACAAACATCTCGATGAGGAGATAACGGCTCAGGTTTAAAACTGAACAAATCATCACTGTTAAGGTTTTTTTTTTTTTTACTGTCCTATGCATTTCACTTTTATTTCACTTTTATTTCATATATTTTTATTTTTACTTTTTATTTGTTTCATTTCGTCTTCATTAAGAAGTCATAACAAACCTTAATAGCCGTATTCAGTGATTAACGCTGTTCAGCTTCTGGCCTAAGGTTCGAACCCAAGACATCCATACAAACCATGCTTTCTTAGAAGGGTATTAAGCTCACCTGAAATTTTGATGACCACTGAGTGTTTAAATGAAATACAAAACAGTTGTAACTCTTGTGATGACGACGAGTTAATCGAAACATAGACAAAAATGCTTTTGATTATCGGAGTTACAATTGTTTTGTAAGACGCAGTTCAAACGTCGAATTTTCATGTTCCGAATCAAATGTTAATGAGCAAAATTCTTTGTTCAAACTGATTTGCATTTGATTCGGCACATGAAAAGTTCGACGTTTGAACTGGGCCTAAAACAAGCTCGCCCCTTACTTAACCTTTGCTCAGCCGCTGCTGGAGAGAACGTCTGTAGGTTATCATCGCTCATAATATTCTGGGTCAAATGAATTTAGTGTAATTTATAACAACAAAAACATCTCAACAAGAATTATGAACAAAAGCGCATTTTTATGTACCAGTAACACAAATATACAATACTTTCAAAGTTCTTTTCCCTACCATTTGTAAATTTCGGTCAGAAGTGCACCCAAAACGGTTGGCCATTACTGGTCCTCTAGAAAGAGCAGCTTAGCTAGCTGATGAGGCTATCCAGCATAAGTAGAGGCACGTTTCAATTACAAAATAGCAGAAATCACAGTGGGGAAAGTCTAAAATAGTACCATGAATGTCAATAGTTACATTAATGCAACTCGATTATAAGAAATACTTAAAGTTAGTACAGTGACACCTCTGGTGATCATCGAATTGCCATCAATTAAATCGACAACAAAACATGGTAAACGCCAATTTGTTCTCATGTTTAATTTCAGAGCAGTTTTAATTGAAGGCTGATAGCGCATACGTTCAAGTTTGTACAGACTAATCATTAGCTCATTTCGATATGTAAGGTAGTTGTCCACACCGAAAAAGTATAGATACTCTCGATACTTTTCGATTGTATCGTCCACCACTGCCGTGAGGTGGACAGTAATGATGCTGAGGCTACCTCTTCCGGAGATTGTATAGAAAGGGTTGTGAGAACATAAGATAAGAAGTACAACTGTGGTTTTAAAGTTTTCATAAGAATTGCTTGGGACGAATTGACGATAAACGAATTAATTCTATCGTGTGCTTGATGGTAATTGTCTCCGAGGTTCGGGTTGCGTGCGCTGAAGGTATCTTTTGCCTGAGGGGTTTGAGGAATTGCTTGCGAGATCTCGATTAAACAAGTTATTACAGAATTTAAATGAAGCTAGGCAGTAGCTGCCAATATGTCGCTATGAATGGAATGTTACATTTGGGTTAGTCATCTTCAATCCAAGACAAAACTCGGTTTTCGTTGACGTTGCTGAAAGTAAACAGACACAAAAGAACTTTATGCTACCAAGCTTCACTTCGACGTCGTCAAATTTCTGTGACCAAGTATGAAAGTCATTATACATGCGACAAACAGCA
Organism: Heliopora coerulea; assembly: GCA_030142905.1. Lineage (NCBI taxonomy): Eukaryota > Metazoa > Cnidaria > Anthozoa > Scleralcyonacea > Helioporidae > Heliopora > Heliopora coerulea. The sequence goes on along the minus strand of JASJOG010000035.1, from coordinate 2,133,209 downwards.
ATATACATTTTAGAGATGAGGTAAACCCCTTATTTGAGGTAGTCTCCGGAAACTCGGCTCAAAACAGAAACGAACTATCGTCGGAAAAAAAATGGAACTATAATTTCAAGCTATGCCCAGTTATTTCAGTGAAATACTTTGGTCGCTCGAGTAAGCTTCCTCCATCGGCCCCCACTCCCCCCCCCCCCCCCCAATAGGCTGCTCTGGCATAGTTTACTCGACCTGCTGAACCCGTTTTAGCGACGAAGGTTGAGAAGCAAAGGGGAGCGATTGAAATCCCCTGACTTTCAAAGAGAAATTTCATTAACCTCCTACTGTGAGGCCCGGTGGCATATTAAATCTACATACAAACATAATCCCATGATTTTCATTTACACTTGAAACTGCTAAGTAGCTCTCCAAGTAACTGTTACCTTCATCATTAATATCAAAGAAGCTGATATACAGTTAATGTCAACGGAATAACAGTCTTATATTAAAAATGACCTTTACTTATCTAGACATCGTGTTCAGCTTAAGGTTACTTGAGATGGAGCTTGGCGGAATAAACTCACCTCCCCTTTCACTTTCAGACTCCTTGAAGTGCTTTTACGCAAGTTTGGAAGCTACCTGTTGCATTTGGAATAATTGGAATAAACATTCAAATTATACAACCTGTTAATTAGCCACTTACTCTCGGAACGCGTTTTCGTGGAGAAACATGAGTAAACAGGAAACGACCTTTGCGCTTTGGAACGCGGTGAAGCGCGACGGAAAAAACACTCTGTTATGTCTACTTGTACAATGACTTTCAAAGTGTTCCCAGAACACCTCACTGCTTTCTGAGGCATCAAAATAATAAATAGTGCGCCTGAGAAATAGATAGGGACCGTAAGATCTACGGCGTTGACGTCCATCACAACGTCGGTCCTAAGGACAAAACAACTCTACATGCCAGACAAAGTGAACGACTTACTATTAGTCCTAAGGTCGTTCTCACCTTCGAAGTCGTTCTGTACACAATACCTTCCAAACCTATTTTACGTCTTCAGTTCAAAGTTTGCTCATGGTGGGACTAAAACTGCATGAGGTTAATTTCAACCTGAGGCTAGAGGTCGTTTCAGAAGAACTGGAGCGTTTTTGAAGTCGTGAAACAACCCACAAGTATGAAATAGAGTAGCAGATTAACTGACGGAGAAGAAATAATAAAGCCCAGCAAAAAACACGCAAAATAGGCATATTAGAGGTTTAAATTGTAATTCTAACGTTTCGTTGCTACACGCAACATCCTCAGAGAATGAATGAAAAACTATATTACAAGGTGATGATATATAATGGTACGTTACATGATAAGTAAACGAGATATTGGCGTAGGAGCGGAAGTGGGAAGGGCACAAGGAAACAGCAGACTGAGATGTAATGGAAGGGTCGAGAAACGAAAGGTCTTAAAATAAAGAAAGTGGAAAAGAGCCCATGTTAGCATTAAGCGATGGATTGAGTTTGCGGATAAGCAGACTTTCTCTGACGAGAAGTTCAGAGTTGAAAGAAGAAGAAGACAAGATAGTGAAGTCATCAGGCGAGACAGGGTGTCCAGTGTCACAATGATGTGACAGGATGCTAGTCGGAGGAGGATTGACTCGTTTTTTGCCAGTAAGGGCAGAAATGCCCAAGTGCTCTGAGATTCGTGTGTGGAGAAGCCGACTCGTCTGGCCGACATACAACGAACTACAACGTTGACACTCAAAACGGTAAACGACACGAGATCTCAAAGCCTTGGGAATCCTGTCCTTAAAGACAAAAAAGTGAGACAATCGGAGGGAAGGGCGGAAAACAAAGCGAAGGTTAATGTGAGGGAAAGCACTGGAGCATAACCTCCGAATTTGAGTGCGAATTCGGAGGCTATGCTGACCAGTGTAGGGAAGGCAAAAGTAAATGATTTTCTTGGGGGCGAGGGAAACTTTGGGGGAGGGTGAGAAAATCTTATCAAGAAACCGGCGAATGCATGTGTCTATGAATGAATTAGGATAACCATTAAGTGAAAGCGTTTTCTTAAGATTTTGAAGATGTGAGTCAAAATTAAAATAGGAGGAGCAAATACTAAAATAGCGATTAAGAAGGGAAGATATTAATCCTGTTTTGTAAACAGACGGAATAAAACTATTGTAGTTGGTGTATAAGCCAGTAAAAGTGGGTTTATGAAAAACTGAAGTAGAGAAAGAGCCATTGGATCGTGTTATAAGAACGTCAAGGAAGGGTAAACAGTTGTTGACTTCAGTTTCATTCGTGAAATTGATGTTTGGATGTTGACTATTCAAATAACTGAGTGTTATTTGGGCTTTATTATTTCTTTTTCGTCTGCGATTTCCGCCTGGTACCTCTGTCGCCCGTATTCAGCAGATTAACTCTGGTTTCTTTATATAGCAAAATTTTTAAAAGGGCGCCATCGTGCAGGTTTACGACCTTGGTCTTAAGGTCCCCAGTGCGCAGTCAAACTTGCGTAAAAAAATTCAATGTGTCAAGTGGGGGTGTGCATCCACATTGTTCACTTCCCATTCTCCATTTCCCGTACATCAGATTTATACATTTTAAGCTGTTCGAGCTGTCAACTTCATTCATCGTCAACATTCCGAAAGAGAAGGAGCGATCTTCTCCAAGTGGAAGTGCGATAAAAATCATAATGAAGTAGTGTTCTTTACGTAGGAACGAACCAAATGAAGGACACTAGTATCTGGGAAAGAAATTTACTAATGTATTTCGTTATAATTCTAGCACTGCTCCTGACCGGACTTCGTCGAGCGACCGGTGATCTTAATTTGTGCTCGTCTTCCAGCGTGACCACGATCACCACGCCTTGTCGCTTTTTGCCAGGAGTGCACAGCTATGAGACTCTGAACATCACAAGCGATGTTCTCCTCGAGACGTCCTCGTCGGCAGCAACACACTCGTTTAATGTCTCTGGAATGCTGTCACTGGGTTCTTCAGCCATCCTGGCCATGCGCTACAACAAGCAACCGAACGCAGGAGCAGGTGATGGCAGTTCTGGTGGAAGCTACGGAGGTCGTGGAGGAGCAGAAAGCGGGAAAAGCCTCGAGGTTGGTCAAGCCATGCCATACGGTTCCAGTGTGAACGTTGACGAAGCTGGCAGCCAAGGTGGAAACGGCGGCAAAGGTGGGGGACTGCTAAAAATCCGGGCCTCGGTCGTGTTCATTGATGGTGTTGTGCGAGTCAATGGTGAACATGGCAAAAGAGGCGTGAAGTCGGGCGGGGGAAGTGGTGGCGGGATTGCAGTTAAATGTGGCACACTGTCTGGAGTGGGAGTACTGGAGGCCGTTGGAGGGTTTGGAAGAAATGGAGGAGGTGGTGGCAGCGGCGGAAGGATCAGTGTGAGCTGTTCAAAGGACGATTTCCGCGGGACCTTTCTGACGCAAGGTGGAAAAACAGGTGAGATGCATTCTTGACACTTAAATTGCGTGTTTTCTGTTGTTGCGGGCAAATACACAAGTTCTTGTTTTTATTCAAAATGATTTGAACTCCGTTGTAGTCTTGAAACCTTAGAAGATCTTATTCGAGCAGGGGAAACTTTACTTGTTACGAAATGTAGTCATTTTTTGGGTCTGATGCAAACTACACTAAATTCAAGAAGGGACACAGTAGGGTGCACATCGAATATTTATTTTGGTATTTGGCAATTAGATACTGGTCTTCAGTTATGCTTCGGTGGCTTAGTGTTCCCTCAAGCCCACTTTGCGATAAAATTTCTGATATTATTACCTTTCCGCGTTTATTAACAACTTCAAGGTGCAGGTTACCTGTTCTAGTTGATTCAAAAGTATCTAAAATACGGATGAGTCATACCGGTTTAGTCAATTATGTGGACAAATTGTTTAAATAGAGAACATATTGGTATAATTAGATTCATGAAACAACATCTTGGGGAGTGAGAGAACGTGAAGTGGAGAAGAACTTGATAATCAATTCAAATTTAGCATAAACTTAGATTGTGCTTTCAACCAAAAAGACTCATTTAATTCACAATGCGTTGGTGATATTGGCTTACGAGGCAATGGAATTGTAGCAATAAATTGATAAACAATCATTAAAGTTCTTTGTTTTCTGGATAAGGTATTTTATTTTTGGGGATGGAAGATACAACTCCTTTAATTAAATGGCATGTTCTTTTTGGAAAGATTTAACAATGTTCGTTTTTCATTGAAAAATTTCAAACAGGTTTCTCGAATGCTGTTCATATATGTTGTATAAGTGTTTATAAAATAAGTTTCTTACTACGCACGCAGGGATTGGTCCGTTAACGTGTTTATATCAGGTTATGCAAACACGGTCATGACATCACGGCGCCGCTTGACGCCAGAATTTGTTTTTGGCGCAAATGGGAAGCTCTGATTGGTTTACGAACAAATAAGGAGAACCTACCATTTGATATTGAAAATGAAGTTCGTTATTTACAATTATTATTGCTTAGTTCTTTGCTTATTATAAGAAAGAAACAAAGATTATTTTGTTTAGTTCATATAGCCTGATGCAAACACGTGGAGAGGACGGTAGACCTCTCAAGCGGCTGTGTAAACCCTCGACTTTCGGTCTGGGGCGTACACAACAGCTTTCGAGTTCTCCCAACCTTCTCTTCGTGTTTTCATAAGGTTAGCTAAACTGTTTTTGCCTTATTTATATGTTTCTTTTGATGCGAGTTTAGTTGGTGGAAATCATACGATCACAGTTTTTATCAGATGCATCAGTTTGGTGATACAAGGATACAAAATATGCCGAACTTGTTCAGATTATCTGCAGTCTACCTAAACTTTCATGAGATAGATGAACGATCGTCAAGCTCTATCCTCAGAAAAACGATTTCTGAGTCCCACACGGGGATGGAACCGGCAACCTTCTGATGACCTGTGAGACGCTCTAACCATTGAGCTACCAAGACTCAGATGGTGAACTAAGGTGCAAGTTCGACATATATATCCAAGCATTCTATATATATCCATAATCAACAGATATATCCAAGCTCTCACACTTCTAAAACATAGATTCCATCAATCATTATTAATATATGGTGGCCTCCGCTTAGGTTGCTCATATAGGTCGAACTTGCACCTTAGCTCACCATCTGAGTCTTGGTAGCTCAATGGTTAGAGCGTCTCACCGGTCATCAGAAGTTTGCGGGTTCGATCCCCGTCTGGAAATCGTTTGTCTGAGAATAGAGCTTGACGATCGCTCATCTATCTCAAGGTATATCCAAGCTGTCACACTTCTAAAACATAAACTGCATTAACTTTTCATATTTGCCATTTATTTTTGGCGTAATAACCATCCGATTCCCCCGCCTCGTGAGTGTTGGCAAAATGCCTACGTGGAAAATTAATGATTAGCAGAATATGAGGGTGGCATTACCGTAAATGGGCGAATCATATTCTTTGAACTGAGGCTTCTACCCTGTCAGATGAAGGCGTTGTTTGTTTCTTTCATTGAAAATCTTCGAGAAAATATTTATAAAGACGCTGATTCCAATTCAGTTTAGGTTAGCTTGAATCGTTAATGTTGTACGTTCATATAATTATTATTCTTACTTAAAATATGTTTGTTGCATATATTCAACAATGCATATCAACTTATTGCTCTAAATGTTTGTAAGAGCGCTTTCGAGAGTTCCTTGTTAAATATTTTTAATTAACAAAAGTCAAAATTTTAGATCCTGGATCTTAATCGTCGTTGTAATTGAGGCGTCATCCCTGCACAACCTCTTTAAGAGTACGCCACCACATTTGGCTTCAGCTTTGTGTAATTTAAAAGCATGTGGGTCGCCTACAGCATTAAATCTCTCTTTTCAGAGGAATCTGTGATATCTTTTGGTGTTCAAAATGGGAATCTCCAACTAACCGCATCTAGCACGAAAAAAATTTTCATCCGCAGTACAAATCGTTACCATTACTACCATCCCACTAACGGCAGGCTTCATAGCTCAAACGCCTGGATGCCAACTGAGAGTTCGTATGGGCAATACTTGCAGGCAAGTATCGTTAATTGAACTACTGATTGACTGCCATAGGACATTTTGATGGTATAACTGAAGCTAAACCATACTGTATATCTCTTTCCAAATTTTCACAACAGATTAATGTACGCTCGAGGGGGTTGTGAAAAATCATGCTGAACAGGAAGGTGTTGCTAAAAAATTTGAAGTTTGATTATTTATTGACATTTCAGTATCAGGGAATTTTGGATTCATGCCTTTTACATGGAAAACGTATTTTCCATCGATTATATGCATTACCAGCGCCTACTTCGTTTAAAAATGAAGGTAGTAAAAATCGAAACTCTAAGTGAACCGCTAGACGTTACAACATTTTCCAGAAAATTGTCAAGGTGCTACAAAGCTCGTCCCGAAGCTCAACGTCGACAACATAAGTGAAGGCAATAAAACTAAGAAAGTATCATAATTACATAATTTTTTTTACTTTGTTCTACAAATCAACTTTTATTTATTTTTTAAAATATCTATTTAAACAAGGTCAACTTTTAGAAACTGTTAAAGGTTTTAAATCACGCAACAGGGATGAGTGGTGAGACTTAGAGAAAAGCACTCTCAAGGGATTTTAACGTTGTGCTTATTATTATAACAGGTCAACTTTGGCAGCTCTCAGTACATAATAGGAATTGCGACCCAAGGAACAGGGAGAGCCAGAGAAACGAACTATGTTAAGACTTACAGTTTACAGTATTTGGATCAAAGTAATAACTGGAAAACGTACACGGTAAGTATTTGCTGTTATATTTTTTGTATGATACCTTCGCACATACATAGATGCATGCATGCGTGCGTGCATGCATGCATGCATACATACATACATACGCACATACATACATACGCACATACATACATACGCACATACATACATACGCACATACATACATACGCACACACATACATACGCACACACATACATACGCACACACATACATACGCACACACATACATACGCACACACATACATACGCACACACATACATACGCACACACATACATACGCACAAACATACATACGCACACACATACATACGCACACACATACATACGCACACACATACATACGCACACACATACATACGCACACACATACATACGCACACACATACATACGCACACACATACATACGCACACACATACATACGCACACACATACATACACACATACATACACACATACATACATACACACACACATACATACACACACACACACACATACACACACACACACACACACACACACACATACATACATACATACATACATACATACGTACATACAAACATACATACATAATTTATATACGTGCGTACTTACATATTTACACACTACTTACGTGTGTACATTTAAAATAAACTTATAGAAAACCTACTTTTTTCTTTAGAAAAATATTGGTAATTTTCTTTGTAACTAACCTTGGTTATATTCCCGTTTCAAGGAATTTGGTTCAAAGAAAGTGTTTTCTGGAAATAACGATGTGTCGTCCGTGGTCAAGAATTTGCTTTGGTCGCCACTGTTGACAAAGTCCTTGAGAATTTATCCGGAGTCATGGAACGGAGAAATTGCATTGCGAATCGAACTCTACGAAAATGGTAAGACGTTTTACTTAGGGTAAAGGCTTATGCGGTTTGCCGAGGGGGTCCAGAACGTTCAGGGAAGACATTTCAGAAAATAAGTGGTCAAATAATTGTAGGAGAAACATCACAAATGTACTGAATACTGAGTGTTACGTTAGTTTTGAAGGACGAAGTAAAGTTGGCATGTTGGAGAGTTTAGGCATCGCGTTTACGGCTGACAAATAACGTCGAGCCCAATTTGTTGTCTGGCGTGAATACGTGAAAAGTTTTGCGCGTAAGCTTCGAATTTGCTTTCTCGAGTTGAGAAAAATAGAAAACAGTATAAACTGTTTGCGAGTTTAGTGGAAAGTGGAAACTAGATCATACTCTATCTTGCTCACGATACGGAATATTTTGTTTTTATTACAGCACCTCCATCTACACAGATTTGTTCATATTACTCTCCTTCAACAAGTGGTATGTTACCCTCAGTCTTCTTTGTCAAAGTTAACTTCAACAAACTGAAATTTTATGCCGTATAAATCTGTTGTATCAGGCTAAAGACAGACCTTCAAGTATATCTGTCTTGCCACGTATGCGGTACTAAAGGAAATTTTCTTAGTATATTTTTAAAAGAAAGGATTAATAATTTTTGAAACCAATGTGTGAACAGCAACTCAGATTTCACAAATCTTCCCTGGAATGCGTGGAAATTTAGTCATTGATTTGACTTTTTGAAAGAAATGTAATAAAACAAAGATTTTGCCGTGGTGACAAATTTCAGTATCGCTTTAAAAAACGTATCAGCCATGGTGAATGGTTATGCTAGACAGTAGGCAGTTCTGAAAAGAACTAGAGGAACCCACACAGAGTGAGAAAATAAATACTACAAAGGGGCACTATGCATTTCCAGAGGCTTAGAAAGCAACTAATCATGGGGGGGCACGACCGAGCTCCGAAGGCGAGAGGAACCTCTAGGGGGTCCGGGGACAAGCTTCCTCGGAAAATTTTGATCTGAAACACTATTTCCTGCATTTTGAGGGCCGTTTTAACAACAACAAAAAAATCATGAACAGTAACACACTAAACATTTATGGTAATATAATAAAATATTTTATCTTATTGTACATGTCCACAGGAAATGATTTTCGATTAATGTTTCACTTCCTCCAACAGAATCAATTTTTGAGTGCTTATATTAGCCCACGATGGTGAATGGTCAAAATTAATGCTATGCAATAATCAGTAATTGATCTGGTTTTCCAAAATGCCTACCATATTCAAATTAATGACATTAAAGCTTATAGTCATTAGTTAACACAACGGTTAAAACTAATTATGTGCAACATAATTAGTTAACATAATGTTTAACAATGTTAAACATTTTAGTGTCATACACCACTGCATCATGTTATAACAATATAACCTAAAACAAACTCACTAATTTTAATCTTAATAATTACAAATATTCACTTCACAGCTGATTGTTTTGGTCCAACCTTAATCAGGTACATTATACAAAAGAGCGACTGTCGTAAATATTAGGGGGCCCAGGCCCCCACTTCCATTATTGGGGAGCTATGTCCCCACACCTCTACCTTCTTCCTACGCCACTGATGTCGGCAGACCACTCTTCAGGTGCAAACGTCTGCTAACTGTTGAGAAATGAGTTTTCACCTTATATTTATACCGAATGTAAAGGCGATGATGTTATCCCACGTAGGAGGGATTAAGCATCAAAATAATGCCAAACTAAAAACAAATTCTTTTTGTCGGTATAGATCTGGATCATTAAACTTAATATACATGGATTCCATTATCTTTAAAAGGAATGCGGAACGGCACTTTGCCAGGATGGTAAATTTCGAGTCTAAATAGGTATTGGCACAACATCTGTTCGACAACAAGTGTCGACCAATTGCCGAATCACAATTGATCGTTTGAGCAGAAGTGCGTTGCCTTTTAGGTTGCTGCCATAATGATACAGTCTTGTTACGTATAATACTTGGCACATGTTGCTTGATCCTTTCACTTAACCCTTTTGTTGTTGTACCTACATAACAAAAACCACACTCGCATTTAAAGTCATAAACTACGCAACTTGAAGAAAAAGCAGGCAGAGAATCTTTAGGTGTAGGTCGTAGGATAATCCTCGTAGAAAATATGCAACGGAGTTTTGTTGCAAAAAATGTCTTTTCCGTGGCGTTTTTGAGGGCTCTTTCAAAATAATTTTCTGAGATATCTCCTAACAAGGGAGATATCTCGGAAAATTACGAATGTGGGTATAATTAGAAAATCTTACTCCAGAAAGTGATGAATCGTTAGCAGCATATATGAAAAAACTCTCAGACATTGTACATGCATATAGTGGAACACCAACAGATTAAAAAAACTTCTCACTAACGAGAGAACACCTCATAGCTTTACCTAACCTTCGTAAAAACTTGAACATAGTCACTTGCAAACCTGATAAGGGTTCTGGTGTTGCGATTCTTGACAAAGCAGATTACGAAGCTAAAATGTCACAAGTTCTTAATGCTAGCAGTAAATTCAGCAAAATTAGCAATATTGAACAGCATGATGGAACTAAAATGACAGGAAGGAACCTTCAAACACTTCTTCTGAGGTTAAAGAAATCGAATCAGATTAACGAGGAATTTTATAATCAACTGGTTCAGAACGGCCCAGAATGTATGGATTACCCAAAATACACAAACAGGGTGTTCCAATATGTACCATTCTTTCAATGATTAAATCGGCACAACATAGCTTGGCTAAACAACTCTCTATATTACGTGAACCAGTTTTAAAGAAATACTCAGCATGTGTTTTGAAAGATTCATTCAGCTTTACCAAAGAGTTAAAAAGCCTGAACCTAAACACCAGTAATCTTATGTGCTCTTTCGATATAGTCAGCATATACTTACAAATATTCCTCTCGATGAAACTATACAGATCTGCATAGATACTCTTTACCACTCGGATATAAAGCCACCACCACTCTCCGAAGATGCGTTTTATGAATTAATGATCATGGATGGCGTAGCAATCGGCTCTCAGTTAGGTCCTGTTCTGACAAACATCTTTGTCGGATATCATGAAACAATCTTCTTCAATGAATCTTGCTCTCAAGATTTACCTGAATGGTACAAGCGATATGTTGATACTTTCTCTCTCTTCATTACTGAAGACGTAGCACGCTCCTCCTTGAATTCTTTGAACAACATTCATCCCTCTTGAAATGATAGATGAACCATCGTCAGACTCTATCCTCAGAAAAACGATTTCTGAGCCCCAGACGTGGATCGAACCCACAACCTTTTGATGACCGGTGAGACACTCTAACCATTGAGCTACCAAGACTCAGATGGTCAGCTAGGTCGCACATATGTCGAACTTGCACCTTACCTCACCATTTGAGTCTTGGTAACTCAATGGTTAGAGCGTCTCACCGGTCACCAGTGGGTTCGATCCCCGGCTGGGGCTCAGAAATCGTTTTACTGAGGATAGAGCTTGACGATCGTTTATCTATCATTTCAAGATATCTCCAAGCTCTCACACTTTTAAAATATAAATTTCATTCATCCATCTCTGAAGTTCAGATGTGAGTTTGAAAATCAAGGAGAATTGCCGCTTTTAGATGTTTTAGCTCACAAAGAAGAAAATGGCTTTTTAGCGAGCATTTATTACAAACCTACTTTTACTGGACTTTACACACGCTGTGATTCCTTCAGCCCCAAACGACAAAAGATATCTTTAATAAAATGTCTCATTAACTAAACGCAAAAGATCTCTTCAGAAAATAACCTTGAAAAGGATCTGGCTAATTTAAAATCTTTTTATCGAATGGCTACCCAGGGCGACTACATGATAAGCTTTTTGACTATAATACCAATAACAAGGAAAAGTTTGTCAGCCAGGAAAAATGCCCTGTTTATTTGAAACTACCCTGGTTAGGAGATGTCTAAGAAAATTATCTTGAAAGAGCTCTCAAAAACGCCACGGAAAAGACCTTTTTCGCAACAAAACTCCGTTGCATATTTTCTACTAGGATTATCCTACGACCTATACCTAAAGATTCTCTGCCTGCTTTCTCGTTATGTGTGGTTCTCGTTATGTAGGTACAACAACAAAAGGGTTAAGTGAAAGGATCAAGCAACATGTGCCAAGACGTATTAGACGTAACAAGACTGTACCATTATGGCAGCAACCTAAAAGGCAACGCACTTCTGCTCAAACGATCAATTGTGATTCGGCAATTGGTCGACACTTGTTATAAAACAGATGTTGTGCCAATACTTATTCAGACTCGAAATTTACCATCCTGGCAAAGTGCCTTTCAGCATTCCTTTTAAAGATAATGGAATCCATGTATATTAAGTTTAATCATCCGGATCTATACCGTCAAAAGGAATTTGTTTTTAATTTGGCGTTGTTTTGATGCTTAATCCCTCCTACGTGGGATGACATCATCGCCTTTAGATCAGGTATAAATATAACTCAACAGTTAGTAGACGTTTGCACCTGAAGAGTAGTCTGCCGAAATGTATAGTGCTTCTTTTTAGTATTTATTTTTTCGCTCTGTGTGGATTCCTCTAGTTCTTTTCAGAACTGCCTAGTATAACTATTCACCATGGTTAATAAGTCTTTCAGAAAGGAATGTGTTTTCAGGGATAATATGAACGAATAACAGTAGAAAAGTTCCATTTTAACACTTTTTAATTGATAAAAAAGATGAAACACTGATTAAATAAGTTAGCTTTTTTGTGCCTCGAACAGGGGAGAAGGAGTTGTCCGTAGTAGGGATGGCGGAGCCGGGGGCTGGGGAGCTGTAGCACCCCCACTTTTTTTTACAAAATAACGTTGAAACCACTACTTTTCCTAACATTTGTCGTGAAATTTTCCGGGGGAAAGATACAAAAGGCTGTAATTGTATCACTAGCATCCCCACTCGAAATTTCACTCCGCCGTCCCTGCACAGGAAAATATTGCTCCAGGACGCCTCTACCAGAACAGTGTGGTCTCCTTTGACGACTTGATATGCTCCACATTCAAAAATTCAAATCCTTCTTGAATAACTGTGAAGATATTTTTACTGTTTTAGTGCATGACTCGGAATCCGGAGCCGCTGGAACTGTATTTCGCAGTTACAGAAGAAGCAATGGACCAAAATTTAACGTATTACGCATCTTCAATGACTACAATGTCCCGCGGGTAAGCTTTTGAGATATCCTTTAAGTTTTTGCTAGACTAATCAATTTCAAGACTGTCAATTTTACGTTCGAAAAGTTAAATGCCCAAAAACGTTGGATGTAGCCATGCGTGTTGTAAATCTAGACTTCTGCCCCTTTTTTCAAGTCACATTTCGGTGTTTGGAAATGAAATCAAACACTCATTCTCGTGAATGTTACATCACACATTGCTTTGTAATTTTCTCCTTGTGCGTATATAAGGGACTAATTACGTCACTTTGGGAGGGATGGTTTACCAATGGCGCAGCATGGCCCTATATGTTACCACCCTGTAATTAACCTTTCTTAATTGATGTTGGAACAGTTAGTGGAGTTATCCACTAAGCTGGACAGGAAGGCTAGACTATGATATGTAAAACAATTTCAATAGTCTTTCAAAGTTGATTTTGTTTGTTTTGTGGGTATTTTATATCTGGAAACTAGATATACAGTACCAGTATGGAATGGCCATAGATTTAGCGCTAGAATTCAGCAGGTAACAAGGTTGATCTGAATGACTTATCTCCGTCATTATCTTCGTTATCTATTATCCTGGTAGCGTTTAGCTTGCTAAATCGGCCGCCACCTCAGTTCAGAAAAAGGAACACAGTAATGTAGGGCAGGTAGCTTTCAGCTTAAGGAATTTAATGTCGTTAACAAAATTAATGTTTGATCAGAACCTGCAGAAGTGAAATTGAACATGGTATGAACAATGTAAATTTTCACATATTATTCTCTTTCTTAAAATTCATCTATTTAAAATTAATCACTATATTCTGGCAAGACTCTCAAGTAATTGGACATTAAGTGGTATATGATTATAGCACCAATACAATTTTGATTATATTTCCTTTTATAGATTAACGAGTGGGATAATTATGATCAGTTTAAAAAGTCAGGTATGTCTGTAAACCTAAAAAATTGGGACAATGGATGGTCACGTGCATAAACACCCAATGTGGCTCATGTGCTCCCTCCTGATATTCATATTAAGTTTGAAAAATAACTTGGTAAATCCACTATAAAAACATCCATATATGATCAAACAAATGGTAAATGCATGCATAAGGGCCTGTCTACATGATACAATTGCTGTATATAATTGATCGTTCTGATGTATGTGATTTACTCACTAGAGTCTTCAGGACGTGTTGTTACATTAGCGAGCGAATCAAAAACAGGACGTCTGCCTTTGATACAAAATTACATACCCTGAACGAACAATTGTGTACGACAATCGTATCCTGTAAATGAGTTCTAGAAGACATTCCACAATGGTGTGGTAACTATTTGGTCAGTACCCCCCCCCCCTACATTAGTACCCTGATTCCCTCTCTACGTGAGGGAGTAAACACCTGGGATGATGTGGTATATTTACATATTTTGTTTCCAAATTATCACTAATACTCTTGCATGGCGACAACTGAAAATACAATACAGCAATGCCATAAATCAAATGGAATGGACAACCTGTAGAAGAATAGTAGCCTGGAATAATTGGAGCCTTAGCCCACAATCATGTTGGTTTAGTTGTCGTAGATCTGGGCCTTCAGTCCACTAACGGATGTAGGCCTCCTCTCGACCACTCACAGGTTGATGATCTGGAACAAGAGGAACCAACATCAACCACAACCCCTTTCAATAGATTGACAATTATTTCTCTCGAGATTTTTCTCCTGCAGAATTATCAGTTTAACAGTTAGCAGTCGAGTGTAAGTGCAATAATGTTCTATCAAATATACCCTTTCACTTAATTGGCATTACCACCATTATAAATACAGAACTCGTGGCCATGCTTTCAGCAACGGCCTCCGTAGCTCAGTTGATTCGCGAGGTCACGGGTATAATTCCCAGCCGGAAGCCCAAAGTTGTATTTTTCGCAACAGGCCCTGGATGGGTCGTCAAAGAAATATCTAGACACTCGAGATTTTCCTCCTTCAGAAATATAAGCTTAACAGTTAGCGGTCGAGTGTAAATGCCATAATGTTCTATGATGTTTAGTTATAGTTGGGTGTACTAGAAATTTTTATTTATCAGTGTTTATCCCAAAATTTCAGTCCAGCTGATGAGCTCTAATTCCAACTGATTGGCCATTTGTTTAAAAAAAATAGTGAATGAAACAGTCTCAGGATTACATTTTTAGACGGGAGGTAACATGATTTGGTTACTAACGCCGGGGCAGCAATTGTCCCCCAGACGATCGCATTTATCTGCTGCAGCGGCATGAGGAGAACACTGACTTACAATTTGTGACAGGCACTTTTTCTTTGATTAAAGGTGCAGTATCCTGGTTCATCTTGGACGAGAACTCTGTTCACATCAATCGCGTGGAACTAGGTGGTGGATCTCGTGTTTTATTCACCAGGTTTTCGTCCGCAGCAATTACTGTGGATACAATATCTGACGATGGAAGTGGCCAGTTATTTATCCCGCCTTCACATTCGCTTGAAATCACAAATCAATTGTCATCATGCCTCGTGACATTTCGCTCGTCTGTGCTTGCATTTTCAAAGCAAGACGGAAAGTTTGTGACCATCGACCGAAGTTTACACGTTTATGGTGAGCTAAATCTAACGTCGTTTCCGAACATTCGTATTGGTCGTTTTGGTGGATCATTTATCATGCAGCCAGGATCACAACCCACTCGTCTTCAGTTCTCTAATTTTGTCGTAGACAACAGCATCGGATACGAGGTTAAGCTGGTACAGAATCAAAAGCCGAAAGTAATGGATGTCTCAGGGGGTCAGTTTGCACTCGGAAACAAGGCAAACTTTAGGTCTGTTGACCCTTTGACGCTGAGTGCTCGTGATGTGGTAATAAACGGAGTGTTTGAAGTCGAGAATTTGACAGATGCTGACTGGGATTCCTTTTTAGTCGGAGACCAAGGTAAAATGAATGTTGAAGTCACAAGCAACCTTTTTAGAGTTGCTAAAGTCACCATCAATGGCCAAGTGCAGTTACTTACCACAAACATCACTATTCGATCAGCCAGTGTCGTTCTAGGTTCCCGATCCAGTTTAGTATTAAGTAACGTTACCGGGTACATTGATCGCCTGGATATATCTGGAAGTCTGACAGTGCGTGGCTCACTAGACTTGTACGACCGAAGTGGGACCGCGAGTACCTCAATAGCCATCCGATCTGGGGGAACAGTAAAGATTTTGAATAATGTCGATGTTTATGAGCGACGGTCTGGCCTTTCGCATATCCGTGCTTCCACTCTCGATATAGATGGGCAATTTTTGGCTGGTGATGTCTCGGCAGTTGGCGGATGGAGTCGTCTGAATGTTATGCTTAATGGTTCCATGGTTGCCGAGTTTCATGACGAGCTTCGCGTCGACAGTTTACATATTATGGGAGGTTTCCAAGTTGAGAATCCGGTCTCTGTTAGGGGATTCACAACTCGCCTGACGGGTATTATTTTTATTAGCAGCACCGGGACGTTTATTTTGAATTCCGGGAAGAGATCTGGGAGCTCGTTAATTCGCGCGTCCACTGTCGAGATCGATGGCAGATTTGATGCTGGCGTTTTATCTGTCGCTCCGTTCTGGCGAGAACTTGTCGTTACCGGAACGTTTAACTTTCTGCCGTCGGAATCTTTTAACATTTCGACAACAACCGTTAACGGCACAATGAGAACTCTCAAACCGTTCGGCCGTGATTTGCCGTTGATAGGCGACTCATTAACTGTTAATTCAGGTGGATTATTGAGCATAAACTTTCAACAAAGCTTAGACAATATTTCCTCCGGTAGTTCTCCTTCATTGATACAAATGGACAAAGTTTTCATCGGCGGAAGGTTGGAGGCTGGATCCATCGACATGTATGCCAAACAACTGACAGTTTCCACGTCTGGTCTCATTACAGTGGACTGGGGCGGCTATGTTGGGGGTCAAGGACCTGGTGCTGGGTCTTCCTCGAGTTCTGGTGGATCGGGAGCAAGTCATGGTGGGAGAGGTGGACAGGCTGATGGAACGACATGTCATAAACTACCCTATGGATCTATTTACATGAACGGTTCTTGGGGTAGTGGGGGTGGTTACGGTAATCGTGAATACGCTGGCGGGCGTGGAGGTGGTAAAGTTTACTTCGAAATAGAAAGCAGCGTGAAACTGGACGGCACAATACAAGCTTCCGGAGAAGAAGGGAAGGTAAGACTGGATTAAACGTTTCGAGTTTATTAGGAATTGTGTTCTTGTAATGGCATATTACATACTGTCAAACCCGCATGTGAAACTGGTACAGTACCGGCAAACCAACAGACTGCCGATCGCATTCATCGTTGGTTTGTCATTGATCTAGCAGTTCGATATGACTGACCAATATAAGTACTTTCTCTCCAGAACTGTTGGCATACGTAACAACACATGCAATAAGCGACAGCTTTGACGAAATAAGTGGCATCTGCTGAAAATGAATTAACAAGTATGATACGAGGGACCATGCAGTATTTTAACGCAGTCTAACTTCAATACTCCTACTGGACGATGTTGTTACACATGGCTTATATGTAAGAGCAGATGCAGACTGTTGCTATCATTCTTCTATCAGGGGTTTACACAATTCTCTGAACAGGCGAGATATCAGGGCGAGGAAATACTCCGACAACCAACATCTTGTAAACTCAATATCTCAGTTTATTAAAGTCGGCTGGTAGTGATTCCTAATACCAGGCCTGGTACATATCCTGCGTTTTCGCTTATTTAATAGAAGTATTTGTTAACTTTAATTTCACTTGTTTTTTAGGGACCGAACGCTGGTGGTGGCAGTGGTGGTTCCATATGGATTACATGTGTCTCTTTTAATGGTCAAGGTTATCTTTCAGCGAATGGTGGGCATGGATTTGCACGGGGCGGAGGAGGTGCTGGCGGACGAATTACAGTGAACTACCAAAATGGATCATTCCATAGTGATCACACATCAGCCTATGGTGGGCTCAAAGGAGGTAGTGGTGGTGAAAATGGCGGACCAGGAGTGGTGTATCTTTATGGAAAAATCCCTCAAAACAAGAATTTACGAATTGATAATCGGGGCCGGGTTTCTAAGGTAAAAAATAAACGATCTCGTCCGTACATGAAACTGAACTCTAGTATTTGAACTAAGTGTAACAATTGTCTGCTGTGTCGCGTAAAAGCTAATATTGTACTTATCTGCGCGTCGTTATGTAGGTCATGCCAAACGGAAACTTTCAGAAGTTCAAATCCACAGGTAATGATTTCTTTTCCGTGCATGTTGTAACTTATGGTCTGACGTTCCATTGAAACCGTTACAACATAAACTGTCAGAATTCATTTTCACCTTTCAGAAAGCAAAAATTACCAGTAAAAATTCTCAATCCTGTTTATTTATAAAGGTAACTCAAGCGTCATGAGAAACTAAAAATCTGTTATGAATAAAGGACTCGTATCTCAATAGAAT
Organism: Heliopora coerulea; assembly: GCA_030142905.1. Taxonomy (NCBI): domain Eukaryota; kingdom Metazoa; phylum Cnidaria; class Anthozoa; order Scleralcyonacea; family Helioporidae; genus Heliopora; species Heliopora coerulea. Next base: position 2,114,974 of record JASJOG010000035.1, on the reverse strand, counting down.
ATGTCATAGCTAAATAAAACTAAATGACTACAAGCTAATTTTTTTGTTTTTCGGACATCCTTCTCGGTGTTTGATATCAGGATCAAACTCACACGAGTGTCTGAAATATTTTCTCCAACGGAGCAGCATTTTTGGAAAAAATTTCAGGTGTACTAGTTGGCTTAAATTTTGCAAGTGTTCAACCATGGTATCAAAACACGTCTCGGTTATGATTTTTGGCTCCACAAACGTTAAGTAAATTCAAACCATCCATGCCAAAATAATTCACATTGAGAGTGTTGAGTGAGCGGGTTATATGGTTGTTTAAATTTAATTTCCTACACAGGTGCTGTGGCGTATCTCCTACCTGAAAGAGACAACTTCTTGTTTGATTTTACATTGGTGGAAGTCTATGGTGCCGCGCACTTGTACGTGGATGGTAACAGTACGGAACTACGTAGTGAACGTATCCATGGCGACGATACCGGATACATTCACGTCCCTCCTGGCAACACCCTTCGGCTTACAGTCCAGTCAACGTATCGTCGCGTCAATGTAACATGGGGTCCGGTTATTTATGAGGGAGCCTTGTTTATTCTTCCCAATGCAACGGTCGAAATCCGGATGGCAAAAAGTTTAGAGTATCCAGCAATACCGCGAAGTTCCCATATTGATATATGGGGACAGGTGGTTGGTAACCTTGCTCATTTGTTGGTGGGCTTTAAAGCTACAGTGGTTTTTAAGGAAACTAGTCCGAGAACATTAACGTTTGTTGGTATCACGATCCAAAAGAGTGCAACACTGGTGCTGGAGAGTTCGTATGGCAACAAAACGGACCACTGGAACATTAACCTTGTTCCTGATGTTGGCCCATTAAGGAGGGATGGAAAGCTGACTGTTGAAGGAGATGGGTTGCTGGAAGCTAGGAGGTTATTTATTCGCGCACCATCTCTCTACGTTCAACATAAAGGCCTAATCAGTTTAAATGGAAAAGGTTTCACTGCAGGTAACTCCAATGGAGACCCAAAGTATTGAGCTGTTCCTTTTTGACTTGGTTATTGTCATCTGTACATATGGTCATCTGAACTTGACATGTATGCATTGTTCGATTTTTAACTTCATGTGTTTTTTGTACCAGGCACGGGTGTTGGTGCTGGTGATTTATCTGGTTCAGGTGGTGGTTACGGCGGTCGTGGTGGAGTAGCAGCAAATGGTGGGAAAACTGGAAGTCCCCATGGGTCCATACTTTATCCTAAGGAGTTTGGAAGTGGTGGTGGAGGGACTCATGGTGGTAGAGGAGGAGGAATTTTGGAGCTTCAAATCAAAGCAACTCTTGAAGTGGACGGTAAGATAATTCCATGGACAAACTTCAAGTTAGACTGAAAGTGAGTGACGCAACTAGCATAGAGAAGATCGAAATTTGATACAAGGAAGGTGAACGAAAGATACAGGGAGACGAGAGAAAAGGGTAGAAAGTCGAAGTAAAAGTGGAGAACGGATACTTAGGTAAAATGATACCCTGCGCCTTTTCAACTCGTGCTTTCTGGTTTTGATATATTGTAGGGATCATAAGTGCCAATGGCATGCCATCGACAGGGTCCAACAGTGGAGGAGGAAGTGGTGGAAGCATTTTGATAACAACAAGGGCACTCGAGGGTTCTGGTCAAATTACCGTGAACGGTGGTGGAGCGTCGGGTAGAAGTGGAGGTGGATCTGGTGGTCGACTAGCCATTTACTGGCACGATAGAGAGTGGTGGTTTGGTCAGCTACTGGCTTTTGGTGGCTCAGCCTCTGGGAATGGTGGACCGGGAACGGTGTATTTACAGGTAAGATGAACTTTGATGAGAAACGACACACCGGAATCTCGCCCTTGTTCTGAATCTTATTTATCATTCTTTTTGGGAAGCATAAGCCGCGCTTCTTGTTCAGGCCCAGTACTTACCCTGGTTAATGACTTGCTTCACCTCATCTGACTGGTCATTCACTGGTGTTGTTCAGAGATCTTTGCCAGTGTTACGAGAGTGAGTGACTATTACTCATTCAACCCTTGAGAGGGTCGCCTGGAGGATTGTAAATTGATGTTCCTGAGTCACTGGTAACTGGGTTCAAGGCCCATTAGTACGACGCGATTCTCGAAAATGATTGCTCACCCTATATATGCAATGCCACGTACGCAATTAACTCTTAGGAGCACAATTTCTACTTACTATTGGTTCACGAATGTTGCAATAAGTCCTGAAAACTCTTGTGATTGAATCTTGTACATCATTCAGGAGGAACAATTGGAAGGCAGCAATCTTACCGTATAAATCAGGGCTTAGATAAATGGAGGGGCAGTCTATCCAAGAGTGACACAATCGTCGTCGCATTGTTTGCAACACTTGGTTTAGAATAACGGGCCGTTTACGATAATAGACGACCCAAAACAGTTTGAAAGCCGGTTTGGTAAAAGGATTGCTAGTATTAGTCACTAAGCATGCTGGATGACATATTGAGCGACCAGTTGCGTTCGAAGGCCGTAAATCGCTTACCCATTTAAATTACAGTTATCTTGGCTTTGATTGCAATTTGAGGACATCGTTTTTTAAGAGCAATGAACAACCTTGTGACGGTTAGAAAAGCGTTGCTTAAAATTTTAAAAGAACACTCGATGAAGCTTAGGAAAGCTACTGTTCCATGTAATACATGCTTCTCTGAAAATCGTGGCGGTCGTAATAAATGGCTCCCGCATAACTAAACGCATAACCAGTTGAGTAAAATATACATTAAGAAAGAACACACATCTTAAAGCATTAACAGAAGTTCAAAAGCATCCATTACATAAACAAAGGCACATCATGTATAGTAGGTTACTGGGCTTGACATTGTTGACTGTAGAATTCTCAAACTGGCATTGGCCCTACGTAAGAATGGTTGCTAATTTAACATCTTTTTAATGCATTTAAATTAACTTTACTGGCTTTGTTCTTGCGAGGAAGTTCGTTGAATTATCAACACAAGAACGAGGGCAGTAAGACTAGTTTTAATGTATAAATATATAAATATTAAATTACCACTTTCTTTTACATGCATTCTAAACCTATTTTATCCGGTAACCTTAAAACCCTTGCACAGTATTAAACTTATTGTTTGCATGGATTTTTTTTTCATCCAGGACAGACAACATGGCGTGTTAAACCGCACCCTGATTATCGACAACAATAACCGACAAACATCGGCGCCAGAAATTAATTTCCCTAAATGGGAAGCCGATGGTGGGCGAACATGGTTGTTACCGAACGAAACTGACTTCGAATTTGAGGAGGTGCATATCTTAAGGAAAGGGGAATTGGCACTTCATCCGGATGTTATAAAGTAAGATGCAAAACGACTCTCGGGTTTAAGTCGATTATTTTACTATGTTAGGTTATATCCATGTTTAGTATAATTACACAGGTAATAATAGAAAATCTCGCGTAGTGATTGGCCAAAAATCACATTTCTGTATAATCACCTACAGGTATATATGAGTTAAGGCATTTACGCGAAGTAGCGGCTACATTTGTAAGTGCTATCCGAGGGATTTTTAAAACAACTCGTTCCCTATATTTTTACAAATAATTACCAGTGTGGTCATACTCTACCATTACTATACCATTATATATTAGACATACAATCACTCTCCTTCGGCTCGTGCTTGTATATCCAATAAAGCACCGCTTATATTGTAGGTAGAGCTTATTTTACTGTTCCTTTGGTTTCAGACCACATACCTTAAGAGTCCATAAGTTTGTTGGTGATGGCAGCGGTGTGCTACACGCTGGTCCGAAACAAGCTGTGATTGGTCAGTTTGCTGATGATGGGGAGTTTGACGTCAATACTTACGTGTACAAGTCCGGTTTATTGCATCTCCCAAAATCATTTTTGTGCCGTGGAATAAAGATCGTCAACAGGTAAATTACTTCACGACGTAATTATTACAATATTTAGAGCACGATTTAGTCACGACAATTACAACAACGACAAAGACAATATGGACGCCAACCGATGTGTATATGTAATCATTCAGGCTGAAGAAAATAATGCGAGGGTCAGTCGGAAAAAAATTGTTGAAAAAGCGAGCGAAATTTTGTCGAATAAAAAATGAAAGCAAACACTTACCTTCCTATCGTTTGTGCTTGGAAAATGGACCACAAATTGTGAAGCATGTAATAAACAAAGAACAACGTTGCTCGAATCGTAACATCGCTCACTAAGTAATGGTTATATCTTGTTTGCCTGATAGAAAGACTTCTCAGGATGCGTATGTAGTGTTTTAACGAGTTTGGCGACACAGTGGCAGCGCGCGAGTTTCTCACCTCTCTAACTAGAGGTAAAATTCCTGCTCCGAGCGGTTGCCCGATTAAAATAACCTTGGTCGTATGTCAGAAGAGTATTGTCCAGTTAAATTCTACCAATTAAGTAACACAGGTTTTCTGTGGGTACTCGGGCTTCCTCCTGCAGTGACACTAGACCCATTTAAGACTGCCCTTACTGGACCTATGGAGAGAGCCCTTACTGAAATTTAATGTCATGTTACATGTGAGAAACGTAGGTAATTGGAACATTTTCACATATGAAATCTTCATTTCACGTGTGAAATCGGAACGTCTTCACGTATGGGATATGTAATTCACGTGTGAAATGACTTGTTTCAAAATTTCACATATGAAATGTTGGTGTATCGAAAATGTCTTTTAACCACTGACCTCTAAATAAGACTGGATAGAGCAACTGGGCTCAAGAAGTGAAGCCGGAAGTCAAGGAGCGGTGGCCATATTGGAAGGACCCAACCTCGCCCCAAACAATATGGCGTAAATAGGAGTTGTAGCGGTTAAACGGCATTTTTCGCCAACTTCAGGGAGGTTGAGATGACTTGACAACAAAATTAAGGTTCTTAATCTTATTTTAAGTAATAAATAAGTATTTTGAATTTTTTTTTTGTTTCGCAAGTGCTTTATTTTGCGAAATGCACCCGTCTGTATACTTGCTTCAAAATTCGTTTAAGGACTATCGAGTCTGTAAGAGACTCTTGTGTATTTGTTTCTTTCTATGTTTTTTAAGTAACCCTTATTATTTGCCGATTTTCTGTGATGTGTTTTGCCAAAGTCCTGATTCATTTGTTGCTGATAAAACTCCAGGATGTATTAAACTGCAAATTTCCCGCTAATGCAGTACATGTGTTTGAACACTTGAATTGAAATATGTAGAAATCGAACTTGGCCGTTTATTCGAAGAGTTCTAACACGAAACCTCATAGTGCGGTTTTCGTGGTCGTATTTCATTGAGATATTCTTGTATGTGACTTGCCTTCACTGTCTTAAAGTTAACATGTTGATTTGGATTCTAGATTTTACTGCTAACGCCAGGTCAGCGACACATTGATAAACACCTTTCCTTAACAATCTTCATCTTTGTACTTCAGTAGTTTGAACATCTCACTATTTCTAAGGTGATAGATGGGTTGACACATGTAACCTTTGCTTGACCACCTTAGTTGCTGTTGCTTAGTGGTTAGAGATTCCCACTAGTAACCATGATGATAGGGTTCATTTGACTCAAGAAGTCATAAGCTTTCCAGTTTTTACACAGGGTATGTTTGTATGTCTGTTTTCCTGGGTATATATTTAGTTTTACACCACAATTGACTCTACTGGTCTTCCAGGGATAGGTGAACACTTACACAAATGCATGCAGTGACTGAGTGGGTTATCCAATATTACTGTAGATTAGATCTTGGTACTTATTGTTGCTGGAAGTGGACAAATTTAATTTTCTCTGATTTTGTGTGAGAAAAGTTGGCTTTTGTTTTTTTCTCAAGACAACAGTAACGAATTTTGCACTAGCACATTGCTATGCACTTGATAAGGGCAAAAATATGACTTTAATCAACAGGAGAATCTACCATACAGCAAATTGAGCTCTGTAAACACTTTAAAGAAAAAACCTAACTAATTTTCGTTTGACTTGGACCCAAAAGTTCTTCCTCAACTCCAACTCACAAACCAGCTTTAAACATATTTCACATTGATTCACATGAATGATTTGATTACTGTACAAGTACAATACTGATCAAGCTGTAACTAGAAGCTATATCAAAAACGTGAAAAACATATTAAAAAACTTCATACTAAATCACAACAAACGGCTGTGAACTCAAGTTTACTACATGCATTTGTGCAAACTAAATGCATGTATTGAACCTTTATAAGAGTACAGAACCCATCTTCTCTGATCAGCAACATCTAGCAGTAAATTGGGTTTGCATGGTTCATTCAGTAATTGATCCCGGCAAAAGAGTTAGTCAAAGTTTATTTTCGTCAAACGCTCATCGTCGTTGATAGTCAGGAAATTGTTGAATTTGTTTGACAAATACAGTAATTTAAAAGCTCGAATACAGACACTTGGTAAACCCGAGATCCGAAAAACAAAGACAAGACGAATACAGAAACGGTAATATCTCCTCTTTATTGTTAAGTCACTGTCAAACTGCTAAAGTTACGTAATGTTATCGGCAACTTTTTTGTTACTTTAATCACATTTCTTCAGAGGTGACTGGCACTGGTCTTCGCTAGGGTAAAAATCATCGAATTTCTGCTGATTTTCAGTTACTCTGGCCACGTTTAAAGTTTTGCACTATCGAAAGATACATTTTATTGCTAAAAATGTAATGGTTAACTGGTTTTCGTTGAAATCACAACCATTAAGAGCGAAAATCATAATTCAGTAATAGCGTATAACTACAAGTGGGTCCTTCCAATATGGCCGCTGTGAAATTTTCAGCTTCACTTCCGGCTTCAATTTTCGCTGAGCGAGAGACTGGAGTTGCTCTATCCAGTCTTATTTAGAGGTCAGTGCTTTTAACATACGAAATGGAAGATTCTCCTATGAAAATGAATTTCGCATATGACGTTTTCATTTCACATGCGAAATTGAAAATTTTTCACTTATGAAAACACTATTTTTGTATGTGAAATGGCATGTGAAGTCTTTGTAAGGGAAGATCTTAGTTAACTAATAGAGTTATCCGGTATGAATGAAATATGCTTACTTGTTAAATTGTTTTCTTGTTTACTTTCAGAGGTGTGGTTGATCTTCGCCATGTTACCCTGTCCCAGAACTGCCATCTTTTTGTTTCTCATACTGGAACCACCTTTCAATCGAACGAGATCGGAACGTATCAGTTTGACACGTTAACTGTCGCCGACGGCGGAGAAATGACATCAACGTCCGACGTGAAGAATCGTAGCCTCACCTTGGTAATGAAAGAAGGACTTGTTCAGGGCGGAGGGCAATTGCATATGACAAACATGCTTATAAACGCAGGAAATTTCAGTATCGACGATTTAGGAGTTGTAAAAGGAGATGAGTATGATAACAGGTCAGTGTGTCACAGTGTTGCTACGGTTCGAGTCGGTAATATAGGTTAAAATTGGGCTCGTGACTTCAGTCAGGTACATTGAAATAAAATTCTGGCCGCATTTTTCACTGGGTTAAGTATTGATTGGCCAGATACCCATTGTTTACTATTCGCCACCGACTTTTGTTTATTCAAAACTTGTAACTTTTTCACACCATTAGAAGTCCAAGAGATCTGTTATGTCCTAACGTATTCCCCTTCTATCGTTGCTTTTCACACTAGCTGCTCTCATGGAAACGGATTTAAGGAGTCTTATGGCTCATCAGGCGCAGGTCATGGAGGAACAGGAGGAATGGGGTCGAGTCAACCTCGTGTTGGTACACCCTTCGGTAATTTATATGAGCCTGAGCACTTCGGCTGCCGTGGGGGTGGAGGAGGAGGTCTCGGAGGAGGTGTGATCAGAATGCATGTTACAAATAGACTGAAGGTGGACGGGACCTTGAGCTGCAATGGATCGCCAGGAGTACAAAGTTCATCTGGTGGTGGTAGTGGTGGAAGTATATGGATAGAGACAAACCTAGTACTAGGTTATGGAAGCATGCAAGTCAATGGTGGTGACGGCAAAGAAGGGCCTGGTACTCGGTATTACCACGGAGGTGGTGGTGCTGGAGGAAGGATTGCTGTCTACTTTAAGAGTAATCGCACGTACAGTGGTACATTTGAGGCGTATGGTGGAAACAGTGCTGGTAATGGAGGGACAGCCGGTGGAGCCGGAACCATATTCCTTTATCACCTCGTTCATCGTCATCGAACCTTGGTGGTCAGCAACAAAGATCGCACGCCACTCAAACCACGTGATCAACCCATCGCCAGTTACTCTGACTTGTCCTTAATCCCAGGAACCGCATGGCTGTTGACCGAATCAGGAGAACATCGGTTTGCTAAAGATATGAACTATCACTTCGAAGAGCTGCAGATATATGGTGGCGCACACGTAGCTGTGCATGAACTTTTGGCCAATACGTCGGCAAGCTTGCGCTTTCGTCACATGATTGGTGATCGTTCGGGAACGGTACACGTTGGAACCAATCAATTAATGGACTTGAACAGGTCGGAGATTGATCTTCCGTTTAACGTGCATATATACCAAGGCGCTTACCTTGGTCTCGCTCCAGAAACCATCGTCCATGGTGTCGCTTTGCATGTTCACGGCGTTATCGAAAACATTCAAGACCTGCTACTCCATCACGCCGGAGTGCTTTACCTTAATGAAGGATCTCGTACGGGAAATACACATTTTAAAGATAATTTTAGGTGAGTGGTGGAAGAGATGACATTTTTACGTGTTTGGCAGAACCTGTGGTTCCAAAGTATTATCGTGAGTATTAAAAAAAATCCATCATGGTAATTTGGATGCTGCAAATAATTTTTGTGTAATTTTTACCTGGTGTGTAAACCAATGATTTTTTTTCGTGAGTCAGGTTGCTTATAGCGGCTTTCAAAACACCACAACGGATAATTTGTAAAGAATTACCCATTTATGCTTGACAAGGGTTCCTTTTCGTTTATACGCACTGTATATATTACACGAGAAGAGTTCAAATAAATATCCAAACATCGATGAGTTTGTTAGAAACCGAGGTGATGGCCGAGTTTTTTAAACCAGTTTTGAGGTGTTTGGATAACTGTTAGATTAACTCCCACTATATGAATTACCTTCCTCTTAGGTTCACCACAATTCGTATTCAGTCGGGAAGCGAGGTGCGCATGCACTCGTCTCCAGTCTCACACCGCGGGATGAACGTCACATTGACGTCATTGACCATCGAAGGAGGCGGGAAAATGATTGGCAATGATTTAAATATCGAAGTCGTTAACCTTACCATTGATGCCGGGGGCGAATTATCTTTATCTGGGGAAGGATACAAGCTCTCTGATGGTACTGGCACAGGTGTCAACGGGGCTATCAATTACGGACGGGGGCTTGGTTCTGGTTCAGGTGCGTCCGGAGGAGGACATGGTGGAACAGGAGGTCGAGGCTCAAGTACTCCGTTTGTGGGTTTGCCTTACGGAAATTTATACGAACCCAATACATTTGGAAGCAGTGGAGGTGGAGCAGTTGGAAGAGAAGGTGCGTAGAATTAAATTTCGTCACCAGTTCTGTGGAGGGTAAAACATACTACCATTGCTTGAGCCTCTTTACACACAGGCAGCCAGGAAGACAAAGATGGGTAGACACAGACTGAGAAATAGACTGACAGCCAGTGAGACAGAAAGACAGACAGACAAGCTGGCACGCAAACAGACAGTTAGACAGGAAAAAAGTGAAAAGGTTGATAACTGCCGTAACTGATCTCAAAGAATATTGACGTTTCAAGCAAAGGCCCTTCGTCAGGAAAGAAACGTGTTCTGAAATAGGAGTACCAACTAGACTAGGTTTTATGTGAAAAGGAGTCATGTGATAAAAAGTTAACCAGCGAAATGCGAGGAACAAAAACAAACAAATCAACGACTAGGTAAGGACAAGGAAGTCATTTGCTATTTTTAAACGACGATCAGCAAACTGGGATTGGGTTATGCCCCCAGGGCCCCAAGAGAATGGAAATGTGTATGTGGTAACCCAATGCTAGTTTGCTGATCATCGTTTAAAAATAGCAAATGACTTACTTGTCGTTACCTAGTCCTTGATTTGTTTGTTTTTTTCCTCGCATTTCATTTGTTAACTTTATATCACATGACTCCTTTTCATATAAAACCCAATCTAGTTGCTACTCCTATTTCAGAACACGTTTCCTTCCTGACGAAGGGTCTTTGCTCGAAACGTCGATATTCTTTGAGATCAGTAACGGCAGTTATCAGCCTTTCAACTTTTTACCTTATTTATCACTGTTTATGCAGTATTCTATTCTTATATCATTAGTTAGACAGGAAGATGGATGAGCAGGCAGATCGAAAGGGAGACAGACAGAAAGACAAACCGACACATGTAGACAGTACATACATATGCAAAGATTAATATGTATGTATGTATGTATGTAATTGAGCATGACCTTGCTTACATGTATATATTCATATACGTGCATACACACATATATATATTCATACCTATATTCATACAATACATACCAATACATTCATACATACATATATACATACAATACAATCAGTTTCTATATTGACTTTATGTAGAGTGCTCAATATCTTGTAAGATAGAGCAGACAAATGAAATGAATAAGCTTAAAATTCTTGATTGTTACTCAGAGTTTCACGTCTCTTTGACCATCAAACAACTGTCCAGATCCTGATTTGGTCATTCTTTTATACAGTCTCGTACGTCATCAGGTAAAAATAGTCCGGTGATCTCATTGCCATGCGTCAACGGGGTGTGTTAATTTTGTTAATGAGGAATTTATTCCTGTGTCGTCATGTTGAGAATATTTCGGTTCGTTTATTTAGTAGGTTCTTTTTGTCGGCTTTCATAGTAAACAACTTCTCTTCGAGACAAAGGTTACATAACTTTGCGCCACTTTCATATCCTTTTGCGCGTTTTGAAATAGACCAGTTAACTGTAAAGTCCTTTCCTTCGTCCTTTAATCCCTATAAATTTAAAAAACGGTCTCGTTCGTGTATTTATGGTCGCGAAATGATTTCGTATGGTTGTTGTAGCAATGTTTGAATCGGTGGGCTGTCATACCTATGTAGAATTTCTTTTCGGTGCTGTCAGCTTGCAAAATTTCGGCTTTGTAGATTATGTTAGAGGTCATGCCGTTTCCAGGTAGTGGGCAGGATTCTTTCTTTCGGCAATTGCAATAGCTTTCGTTGTTGTTCATTTTATCTCTATTTAGTATGCAAAGGTTATGTTTGTTTACAATGTTCTTCATGTTTCCCATGCAACTGTAGCTAACCTTCAGTGTGTTCTTGTTGAAGATTTTTTGTAATTTGTAAATATTCTCAACATGCCGACACAGGAATAAATTCCTCATTAACAAAATTAACACACCCCGTTGACGCATGGCAATGAGATCACCGGACTATTTTTACCTGATGACGTACGAGACTGTATAAAAGAATGACCGAATCAGGATCTGGACAGTTGTCTGATGATCGTCCAAAGAGACGTGAAACTCTGAGTAACAACCAAGAATTTTAAGCTTATTCATTTCATTACATATATACATACGTATGTACATACATACACCCATACATACATACACCCATACATACATACACCCATACATACATACACCCATACATACATACACCCATACATACATACACCCATACATACATACACCCATACATACATACACCCATACATACATACACCCATACATACATACACCCATACATACATACACCCATACATACATACACCCATACATACATACACCCATACATACATACACCCATACATACATACACCCATACATACATACACCCATACATACATACACCCATACATACATACACCCATACATACATACACCCATACATACATACACCCATACATACATACACACATACATACATACACCCATACATACATACACCCATACACCCATACACCCACACACCCGTACACCCACACACCCGTACATACATACACCCGTACATACATACACCCACACACCCACACACCCGTACATACACCCACACACCCGTACATACACCCACACACCCACACACCCATACACCCACACACCCATACACCCATACACCCACACACCCATACATACATGCATACATGCATGCATAGATCGACGTTCCTACATACAGAAAGACAAACATACTTACAGAAATACAGACACATTTATACATGCATACATTCACACCTTCATTATCACGAGCATACTTTATTGAAGACGGTGCAAATTTTCCGCAATCCAGTCAAAGAAAAGAAATGCCATCAATTAAATTCATCTTGTCCCACTGACGTCTATTAGCGATATTTTTTTCAAGAAATCCGTTTTTATCTATAATTAGGTCCAGGTGGTGGTCGACTGTTCCTAAATGTTTCTAACCTTCTCGAAATTGATGGACTCCTACACGCAGATGGTAACCCAGGCACAAACGACTGTGGAGGTGGTAGTGGAGGTAGTATATGGATCTATACCCACGTCATAAAAGGCTACGGAACAATCAGGGCAGCAGGTGGTAAGGGCTCTGCGCTAGCAGGAGGTGGATCAGGTGGTCGTATTGCTGTTTACTTTGAAGTAAACCAAACCTTCACGTATTTTGCGTATCGCGCTTATGGTGGCGCAGGAGGCTCGAATTCCGAAGCTGGTGGTCCCGGAACTGTGTTTCTATACCATCTGATCCACGAACACCGCACGCTTCTCATTGACAACAACGGTCACTCGCCATTGAACAGACACATCAATTATACCAATATTCCCCAGGAAGGTGGAAAAGCCTGGATCATGCCATATTCTGGAATTCATCAATTTGCCGACAAGGACAGTCGGTTTCATTTCGAGGAGCTTCAAGTTTATGGCCAAGCGCACATGGCTATTTGGCCGCGGAACAAACAGCCTGAGAGAAACATTTCTCTTTTCTTTCGATTTATGATCGGTGACCGCACCGGGATGGTCCATGTTGGACCTAGACAAGACCTTGACTTGAGGAGGGACGAAATTGACTTGCCCTTCAGTGTCTATGTCTATAGAGACGGACATCTTGGCCTCGCTCCGACGACAATTGTCCACGGTGTCGAGATTATTCTCCGCGGTACCTTGTCCCATGTGCAAAACATCACCTTGCATCATGCCGGCCAGCTTTGGTTGCTTCACGGCGGTCGTACCACCGACATGGTCATGCACCACTATCGCTTTGATTTTGTTCGCATCCAGGACACCGCTATCGTTCATGCAGTCACTTCACCCGTGGTCGATCCTGGGATTAAGTTCTTTACAATTTCTACGAAGATAGAAGGTAATTGATATTATTATTTTATTATTTAATCATATTTACAAATACGGTAGTTCTTCAGGCTGTATAAAAGTTTGTTTTCCAAGACGCCGTACAAATATTAATATAAATATTAACTTATTAAAATAAGACTATAATACAACAACGATAAGGAAGATTACATTAATTATACGCACATTATCACTATTACTTTACAAACATTTATAAACTTTACAGGTGGAGGACTGATGCGTGGCAGCAGGCTAACCTTCGTCACAGCTAATCTTACCATTGATGACGGTGGGCGACTGATCGCCGATGGTTTGGGTTATAACTCCTCCCATGGGTTCAGTGGTGTTGGATTGCACGGGCCAATCAATCCGGGACATGGTATAAGTTCCCGTTATGGAGGATCCGGCGCCGGGCATGGCGGCCGCGGTGGTCGTGGTAGGCGAAATCTTGGAGCAGCCATGACTGGTGCTGCCTATGATGATCTGTATGAACCAGACATGTTTGGAAGTGTAGGAGGTCGAGAGAGTAGCCGATCCCGAGGGGGTAATGGTGGCGGTGTGATATGGATGAATGTCACTGATACCATCGATATCGACGGACTGGTATCGGCGAACGGCGAAGATGCACCGAACTCTGGTAGTGGTGGAGGAAGTGGTGGCAGCATTTGGATGTACTGTAAAAAGATTTCGGGATATGGAAAGATATCAGCGAATGGTGGTCAAGGATCGTTTTATGCTGGTGCTCCTGGAGGGGGTGGTTCGGGTGGTCGTATTGCCATCTATTTTCAAGAAAACGAAACGTCGACATATTTCGTTTACGAAGCCCGAGGTGGTGCTGCGCTTGGTTGTAAGCTTGGTAGAGAAGACTTGTGCGAGGCTGAAGCGGGAGGGCCTGGAACTGTATTCCTATATCACATGATCGAAGAACATCGAACTTTGTTGATTCACAATGGAGGTCAAAAACCGCTGATATCTGCGATCGATGACTACAACGATCTGCGCACGGATGGCTGCAAGGCCTGGGTCTTACCGGAGTCTGGAAAACATCACTTCGCTAACAGAGGACAAGATTTCCATTTTGAAGAACTTCAAATCTATGGCGGTGCCCATCTGGCGGTCTTAACAGATCCAGTCGGAAAGCCCGCATCTTTGTTTTTTAAACATATGATAGGCGATCGTAGTGGTGTAGTTCACGTTGGATTAAACCAAGCAATGGACCTTCGTCGAGATGAGATCGATCTTCCTTTCAGCGTTCATGTTTATCAGGGTGGGTTCCTTGGCCTTGCACCAATCACTGAAGTCCACGGCGTGACGTTGTATCTCTCTGGAGAGCTAGCTCACGTGAAGAACATGACCTTACATCATGGAGGTGCATTCTGGATGTACCATGGAGGACGAACAACCAATCAGAGTAACAGCACGTATAAATTTGACACGGTAAGAATCCAAGACAACGGCGTAATTCAAGGACTTACTTCGCCAGTAAATCATCCCGGGGTAAGATTCCACGTACGAGCACTTTTTGTCGAAGGAGGAGGACTTTTTCACGCTACTCGCCCCACAATTCTAGCCGAAAATATCACTATCGACGATGGTGGTCTTATGTCAGCGAATACCCTGGGATATAACAAGAGTCACGTGGCATACATTGGCCTTCATGGAGATGTAAATCCAGGCCGGGGTTACAGATATTCAGGCGCAGGCCATGGAGGAACAGGTGGACTTGGCAACGGAGCAGACATAGTTGGTCTGCCTTACGATGACTTGTACGAGGCTGCCATGTTTGGTAGCAGCGGTGGTGGTCCATCGTCTGGTAACGGAGGTGGTGTCATATTCTTTAACGTTACCAATGTTTTCCATATTGATGGTGTCGTGAGCGCTAATGGTGGTGACGTCACAGAAGGAACTGATGGTGGTGGAAGTGGTGGCAGTATCTCGATGCATTGCTACAAAATCTTAGGAACTGGAAATATTTCTGTGGTAGGAGGACGTGGAGGGCCTGCGGGTGGCGGAGGAGGTGCAGGTGGTAGAATTAGTGTCTACTTTACCAGGAATTCCACCTTCACTGGAAGAACGTTTGTGAGAGGTGGGGCTGGTGGAGTGGAGGCAGGGGGATCTGGGACTGCGTTTTTTTATCATCTGGTTCATACTCATCGGACAATCTTGGTCGAAAATGGTGGACAGCATCCCACCTCACCAGTCATAAATGACTACTTTGATCTTTCCAGACAAAGCGGTAAAACCTGGATTCTTAGTAGTTCTGGAGAACACGTGTTTGCGGACCAGTCTAATCGATTCCACTTTGAAGAACTGCAAATATACGGTGGTGCACACTTGGCTATTACGTCATCCAATATAACCAATCACGAGACCTCGTTATTTTTCGCATTCATCATCGGAGATCGCTCGGGTACAGTTCACATTGGGGATCGTCAATCACTGGATCTTCGTCGAAAGTTTATCGACTTCCCAGCAAACGCACGTGTCTACCAAGGAGGTTTCATCGGACTGGCAGTGATTACTGAAATCAATAAAGTTTCACTCCACTTGGCAGGTACTCTCGCGCACGTCCAAAACCTCACGCTACTCAATGGCGGTGCCTTGCATCAGTACCAGACCGGCTCCACTCAAGGTGAACCCGAACTATCACTACAGTTCAACGAAACAATTCGAATAATGGCAGAGTCAAAGATCTCCACCCACAGTCCCAACGCAGACCCTCGTCACTACACTTTGAAATGTCGTATTCTGTTAGTGGAAGGAGGAGCGTTGATTCAAAGCCATAACCTTCACATCAAAGCTGTGAACGTAACTGTTGATGATGGAGGAACTGTAAGTGTCAATAACGGAGGCCACTCTGCCATGCGAGGTCCTGGTTCTGTGGTTACCAAGAACTGGCGCGCAAGTGGTGCTGGTCATGGTGGAACAGGAGGTCGGCCGAGTTGTTCAGGCTACAAAACCTGTCGAATACCAAAGGGTTTAGCTTATGGAAACCTCTTCCAACCCACCGAGTTTGGGAGTGGTGGTGATGGTACCAGTGGAGGAACTGGTGGAGGAATTCTTAAAGTGGACGTGTCACACACCCTTAAGGTAATCATGTGCTGTGTGTGTGTTGTACGGAGGTTAATGGATGTCAGACGTATGCATTTTACCTTGTATTAAAGAAGGTTAAATGTGCTCATGCACTCATCAATTTGCACCATGATTTGTATATGTAGGCGAAGTGTTGTTTGACAGGGCGTTATTACAACGTTACCATGTCGTCATGGCTGTTATTACGAACGGTACGCAAGTTTAACCTTCGTTGACCATTTGAGTTTGTGGAGCTCACCAGTAAGAGCATCTCAAAGGCGAACAGAACATCAAGGGATCGGAACGTTGAACATTAGTATACACTTACGTTCGTAGACAGGCAGTACACATGCACATTAATACCATAATTTTCGTCAATTTTTAAGTTAAATAGCTGTGTGGTCCCAAACATTATCCCAACTCGAAGCTGTAACTAAGCTGTTCTCCCTCGAGGTCCAGTAAGGGCCACCCCTCCTGAGTCCAGTGCTACTACGGGAGGAAACCGGGGGACCCGGGTAAAAGCATTTGGTGCTTGCGAGAGTCAAACTGGACAACACTCTTTTCACATATAATCAAAGTAATTTTAAATAGATAACTGCACGGGAGCCAAAATCGAGCCCTAATCAGAAGTGGAAGGTACGTGCACTACCACTGTGCTACCAACATCCCTCACAAAAGCCTGCGACACTTAAATGTGAGTTTTCCTGGTACAGTGGTAGTGCACGTGTCTCTCACCACTGTGACTAGGTTTCAATTCCGGCTCCGTGCAGTTATCTGATTAAAGCTACCTTGATGACATGTGAGAAGGGTGTTGTCCAGTTTGACTTTACCAAGCATCACAGGTTTTCTCCGGGTCCTCTGGTTTCCTCCTGTACTAGCACTGGACCCATGAGGGGTGGCCCTTACTGAACCTCTGGGGAGAACAGCTCATATAGCTGACAGAGTTATCCAGTATAAATAAAGGTACTTTACCTTTACTTTACCTTTAAAACTCTCACTAACTTTGTTTTGTTTCTTGTGTTATACCATAGGTCGATGGATTCATTCAGGCAAACAGCGAGGATTCAAACTCTGGAGGTGGGGGTAGCGGTGGAAGTATACTCATTCGCACCCAAATTTTGACCGGCGGTCACACCGGAGCAATTAGTGCCACCGGTGGTCGTGGTAGTTCAGTGAGTGGTGGTGGTGGAGGATCCGGCGGGCGAATAGCAGCTTACTACAATAACCGTGAAACAGAACCTTTTTATGGCGGTGTGTATGAGACACAAGGTGGAGGAGCGATAAGTAGCGCCGAACCTGGAGCATCTGGGACCACATTTCTTAACCACGTGGAAAAAGGGTATACCACAATACGTGTCGATAATAAACACCAACAAGCCGCCGGCAATGAGATCGAGAACAATGGTCAGGAGTTATCTTTGTCGGGAGGTTCAAACAGTGCCCGAACATACAGTGTTCCGAACGGTATGACCGTGTCAAGTTCAGTTCCCTACTCGACAGTGAATTATGGATACTATATTGACCGAATGTTCGACGATAATCCCCAGACACATTTCATCGCTCGAGGCAGAAGCACTCGAATTACGTTTGACTTAAAAGCTGTTTTGCTTGTGAACCACATTAGGATCTACCCGACGTGCTCAAATCCTTCAAGGTTTAAGGTTAGTAGTGAATTATGCTAGTATAAATGGCTGGATTATTACCTTGAAGAAGTAGTGTTTATCCGATAGCTTCTTTGCTCACTAGGTGTGCGATTAAAATGATACTGAAATTTCAAGTAGCGGTTCAGAATCCCAAACGATTATTTTTTCACTTTCGCAAAAATGTCGTAGACCATTGTGGACCGCGAAATTTCACTGGTGAAAAAGTCGATGTTCGATGTTAGCTCGTTATGTAATGCCCAGCTGTTTGCGTCAATGTTTATTTTTTTGATGGCAAACCATGCTGGGAGTCACAAAGCGTTTTTCGATAGTTAAGTGATAATGCGTTGTGGGTTTAAAAGACTTGTTTAGTTAAACTACTGAGTATTCTGTCGTCTTCCGTTGCTGTGCTACAGTGGTAAAGCACAGTAATTTAACCGCTGACTTATTTCAGGCAGGGATTAGAGAATTAAGGAGTAACCAAGATATTGTATCGTTCGAATATTTGGGCAAGGTTACTTCGTTTCGTTCGTCACGTAACATTATGATGTCAGACCAATGTCGTCAATCATTTAAAGTTTCTATAATTAACCCCATTATTAACATTACACCATATTTTTAAAAACCATTTGAACCAGAGCAGTTACCTACGAAAAATTATGCATTAGGTTATTCAGTAATTAATTTTTTTTCAAAAATAAATCCTAGTTTCATTTTTATTAACAGTTCGTCGACGTGTTTGACTACTATTGTTCCCACGTTCACACTGTTCATCTTCAGTTTTTCAGCTCGTGTTTGTAAACTTTTGTTTATGATGTGAATGCGCCTACAGACATTTCAATGACAGAAGTGGTAACCTTACGTTGCTTTCTTCCCGTTTCTCTTTGTAGCTCAGTGGTTTGGATGGCTATGGACGTCCTTTCACTATCCTCCAGGATTACGTCAACATGGAGTATGGTTGTACCCAGGGATCGTACACTGATATTAGTATTATGAAAAATGTCACTAAACTATATCTGGATTTAACCGCGCGCCGCCGGTTTAATGCAGACATGTCAGAAATCGAGATTTTCACTGGAACATCGGAGCCCTGGCAACGGTAAGGAATCTAGTATGCACATGTACTAAAAATCACGGTCACTTGCACTAAAAATCACAGCCACTTGCACGAAAAAATCACGCGGCCTTCCACTATGAAAGTATGGCAGATATGGAATTGTGAATCCAGAAAATGTATATTTAGGGAGGTGATTTTAATAAAATTCTAAAATTTTGGTTTTAGAAAATTCCATAGGTGTAGAAAAATGGCTCGAATTTGTAGCTGATTATGTGACTAGAATGAATTTCTTTATCAACTGTCCAACGCTTTTTTAAAGCAGATTTTACCCTCAAACAAATGAGAACCGAAAAAAGAAAAAGATTTTTAATGTGTTTTATATTCAGCTGGAATAATGAATGTTAAGCAAGGTACGTTTCGTTTTTGGTCGCCATGTTGGATGAGGTAAGTTCATCACTCAACATGGTGACAAGGAAAATAAACTGTAGTTTTATATTTTTTAACTCGCTTACTTCGTTTAAGACTTCGCATTAACCATATTAAAATCTTTCTACGCCGAATTCTGGTGGGTTGATTGTAGAACTTGCTTATGAAGGAGACTTATTACAGAGATATAAAGATTTTTCCTGGACAAGTGATTAGCCATAATTTCTCTAAGCCAGTGCAAGTCTTTGAGACCCGAACTCCAAACTATTACCTAAAATATCCTGTATGCGCTTAGTTACTGTAGGTAATAGCATGGTTTAGAATGCAATTTGGGAAAAACCCGCACGAGTGAGTTTTTTAGACCATCAAGATAGCACAAGTCTGAAGGAGAAGTGCTTTTTGATAGCCTTTGAAAAACTTACGGTTGTGCAGTAATCCGAGTAATATGAGTTCAAATCCCGCTGTACAAGTTCGTAACTAGATTTTTATGTTGACTTTTGGAGTGCAGGAGAATCATGAATAATTCTCGTAAGTCCGCGCAACGCCGCATAACTGAACATTTCCCTTTTCTCTTAGATATGAGTATCTGGGACACGACAGTGCCAAGACATGGCTCCACCTCGAATCTTCGCTTTACAAGATCGACGAGTTCCACATCCTGGGATCGGCTCGCGTTGCGTTCCGTAATACCAAGGATTCCCGCTCGCATATTTTGATTCAAAACCAGAGGATGTTCGGTGACAAATCGGGAACCCTCCACGTAGGGTTCAACCAAAAATTCGCTATCAACATTACAGATCCAGACACACCATTGAGCCTGCGAGTTTATGAGAAAGGTCAGCTGACGTTACCACGCAAGAATTTCTTGAAGAGTGTGAGCATAATCTCATCTGGCCAGGTAAATACTTACATTTTTAACTGACTTAAACCAACAGTAATGTTCAAATGCTCCTGTGCTACGTAGTGTGATCCGTAGAAAAACAAGCAAGTCCGTTGTTTAGAAGCGAGAATGGCTTGTTATGTCGAAATTAGGATAATTCTGGAATACTGATACACGGATTGAATGGTTGTGTTCTTTTGGGATGTACTCCTGTTTAGGTATAGACAGTAAAGTATTCCAGCCATTTTGCTCTGAGTTGCAGATTAACCAGAATATGAAGGAGCAGTTAAGGGTTTTTGTGATTTAGCAAGACCACTGGCCGGCACATTTCAAAATGGCAGCATCGACAACAGCTCATGAGAAAGCTATCGAGCTTCGTCCGGCCGAAATTAGTTTTGCCTTGAAAAAGGAAACCTAAGTGTGAAGAATTGTCTTTAGAGAAGTTATGCTTGTTTCAGGAGCTTTACAAAGGCCAGGAGAACCTATTTTACCAGGTAGACATCGAAATAAAGACCGTTACTTGTACAACGTTGGAGCCCAGGTTACCGACTGTCGTCCA
Organism: Heliopora coerulea; assembly: GCA_030142905.1. Lineage (NCBI taxonomy): Eukaryota > Metazoa > Cnidaria > Anthozoa > Scleralcyonacea > Helioporidae > Heliopora > Heliopora coerulea. The sequence goes on along the minus strand of JASJOG010000035.1, from coordinate 2,094,065 downwards.
CATTCTGTTTTTGGAGTATCCATAAGGTTGTTCAGTTACTTAGTGTTTCGTGTGATATTTATCGTATTCCGGAAGTAGAATAGTCAGAGTAGGCGCGAAAGACTTGTAAACTTAGAAACTTATTTAAATATTAGAGCGAGATGCCTATTCCCGTGAACAACATCTTGTAAACTCAATATTTGAGTTATAAGACAAGACGAACATAATCACGAAAATATTTTGAATTTTAGACAATAACTTTGAAATAAAGTCGAAATATTACCGTGGTTAGTTTTTGTCTTGTCTGATAACTCAAACATTGAGTTTACAAGATGTTGTTTATTGGAGTATGTTTCTTGCTCTATTTCTTAAAGTTGTCGGCTGGTAATGGTTAAGTATTTATCTTATAGGTGCTTGGCGTAGAAGAAGTTTTCGTTCTCCATGGAGGAAGTCTTCAGAGCGATGCAATGAGTTGCATTGGAATGCATTGTAAACCTGGCGAATACACGTTGAAGCTACTGCACGTTCAGGACCAAGGCTTTGTGAAGTTAGGAGACTTCTCCCACTTACCGGAACTCCGATTGAATCTTGCAAACTTTACGGTAATTCTTTTTTACATTTCTAGTTCTTTAATGTCTGCTTATGGTGCAAATAAACTCAGAGGATTGCAGTATTTAAAGTATTCCTCCAACCTCGTACCCAGGATCTTTTCTTCGCTCCTTCGCCTCTGCTGTGGTGGTGGAGGAGCGAAGAAAAGACCCTGGGTACGCGGCTGGTATTCCTCCTGAATAAGCAACAAAGTAGCGAAATTTGTATGAAGAGGCGATAGAAAATATTTTCCGTAGACAGGTCTATGAAACGATGTAAATCAACACGTGTGCTGTATCGCATTTACAACAACCCATTAAATTTTAAGTTGTTTTGCATTTTCTTCGTTAATCCAAAATGTCCTAATAATTTTTACCAGGTTTACGGGGGTGGTCATTTTCTCTCACATGGCCGCCTCACCGTTAACGCCACCCATACCGTTGCTGTACACTCGGGCGGCATCCTTGAACAAAACCATTCTGGATATACAACAGGAACAGGCCCCGGACGAGGAACTGGAGACAGATCTGGAGGAAGTGGAGGGGGTTACGGAGGGAACAGTGGACGCGGAGCAGGTACATTCCTGGCTGGACAGACTTACGGCTCGTTGTATACCCCCTATAACTTCGGCAGTCCAGGAGGATACGGAAAAGATTATGGTAGGAAAACTTATGGATTTTTTTTTTCCTTTGGAATCTCTTTGCATTTTTGTTTTCTTTTGGTTGTAGCATGGGTGTTGGCACGATTTACTCACGGGGGAGGAATGTCAGTGTCAACGTCAGCTCAAGTGCAAACACTAGTGCCAGTACCAGTACCGGTTATTGACCAACCAGTAATAGTTATTGTAGGATGATAGATGAACGTTCGTTAAGCCCGAACCTCAGAAGAACGATTCCTGAGCCCCAGACAGGGATCGAACTTGCAACCTTCTGATGACCGGTAAGGCACACTAACCATTGAGCAATCGAGAGTCAGAGGCTGTTTACACGAAGTCGGATTGAAATCTCAAGCCGATCGAAAAACCCGACCCGCTCGAGTAATCATGTCAATTTCTTTTGTTTTCAGAAGTCAAGTCAATCCTGTATCTCAATCCGATTGACTTCTCAATTCGCTTCACTTAAGTAAATTCGCTTCATGTAAACAGTAAAATGACATTTAATTGGAATGGATCGAAAACTACTGAATATTTCGAAGTCAAGTCAGATTTCGTCAAATTCAAATTTCGATCCGGCCTCATGTAAACAGCCTCGGAGATGGCAAATTCAGGTGCAAGTTCGACATAGGTTAGGGCTTGACGAACGTTCATCTATTATACTAGATATCTCCACATTGTCAAAATAGTTATTCTATAAGGTGCTTGTAGTTCCAGTGGCGGTATCAGTTTCAATTGTGGTGGTTGTGCACTTCTGGTGCCAGTAGCAGCGCCTGCGTTAGTGGTTGTGGCGTGAAGAAATTGTCAGTGCCACTGGTTGTTGTTATGGTAGCAGTGCCTGTAGCAGTGGTTTTAGTGGTGGCAGGTGTAGTTTAGGTAATTTGAGGTACCGTTATGGTTTCAGTAGTGGTGTTGGTTGTGGATATGTTCAAGTCGTTGCTGGGCTTGATAGTTGTTCTTTCATGCTTCTCCTAAACCACTAACACATTTATTAATCTTTCCTATCGTCATATCTTTACTTTCACGTATGTTGCAATCATTCTCTTTACATTCTTTCCAACTGTTACGGGGGTTTGCCATTATTTTATCTCTATTTTTAATACCCATATTGTCTTAACATCATCTTAACATTTATAGGAAAGCTTTACTTTGGTAGTTATTACTTTCAAAGGACTTATCCTTTCTCAAATGTGATATCTCGTGGAGGACTGGGGGGCATTGGTGGCGGTGCAATACGGATCTACTCTCGTCGTACAATCGTGGATGGCACAATGTCTGCTAATGGTCAAGATGCACCCGTTGGTGGACAACGTAGTGGTTGTGGAGGAGGGAGTGGAGGAAGCATATGGATAACTTGTGACGAATTGGACGGGTATGGATCCATTCAAGCTCGGGGTGGCTCTGGTTCGTCGGGCGTTGCTGGTGGCGGATCCGGTGGACGAATAGCCATCTGCTACCGCAATATTCATAACTACAATGGCACGTTTTCTGTCCGAGGTGGTCCTGGAATAGAGGCTGGTGCATCCGGGACTGTGTATCTTGAGCAAGGTAATGCTAGTCACGTGATAGGGAGGAAACTTATCGTCGATAACGAGGGCCAAGCTCTTCCAAAAACTGTTGAGAAGAACGGTGACAATCTGTTTCATTTGTTCGGGGGCGTTTATTCAGATATCACCAGTGTTGGGACTGTGACGTGGCTAAAAGAGTCAGACGAATATTCCTTCGATGAAGTTGTTCTGCAAGGTAACTCTCACCTCGCTCTCTTCGGCAATGCATCTCGGCAGAACGTGAGACTACGTGCACATCTTTTGACCGGAGACAGGTCAGCGGTGTTGCATATAGGAGCGCTTCAGGACGTGTATTTCCAAGACATTGATGTTTACTTCCCGGTGAACGCATTGGTGTATCCCAAAGGTGCACTGTTTTTACCGAAGCGTGTTTCTTTGCGTGAAGTTTGGATGTATGTGAACGGTTCGTTGTCGGACTCGGAAGAGTACGTGATTGATCGTCACGGACGACTCCACTTGTGGTCGGGTGGAAACAGCCAAGGGGAGCAAGAAGGAACGTTTTTGTTCGTAAATGTGACTGTGAAAGCTCGTGGCAGACTGTATGCAACTACCCTCCCAGGACATGGTAAAATGAACGTAAAGTCGACAAGAATGATTATCAACGCCGGTGGTAAAGTTATATCCAATGAGGTTCACTTGACCGGAGTTAATCTTACTGTTGATGCTGCAGGTATGATATCCAATTCAACGCCTTGGCAGTGTTAAACGAGGTTTGGGGAGCTAAATTTCGAAAATGAAAATGAAAAGTACTAATGTATTCCCTTGGGACCTCTGCCAGTTACTTCACTTAAATATCTAGTCGACCTTTAAAAATAAGAACTGTCTTTCTATCATTTACACAGCATTAGTGACTTCGTTAAGGATTTTCTTTAACATTACTTCTCCGTATAAAAACCAAGCCTGCGTGCAGCCATTCATGTCTCACCTCATGGGAGAGAACGTCGATGGTTTAACACCGCTAATCAAGTTCTGGAGCAGATGAAGCTTGCATAAGTTATATTAACAGAAACCAGTTAACGTGAAGAACTGTGCATTATTGTGGGTTTTTATCGAGCTAGACGACTAGTTAATGTTCCAGGGATGATATATGTACTAACCCTGGGACATAACTAATTAACATTAACTGGGGATTACTCAGGGAATTTAAGAATCGTGGTACATCAGAGAAAACCAAGGTGATCATGAACTAACAAGTGTTATGAGTTGCTTTGAATCATCTGGTATATTTTATTTCTATATCTGCAGGTGAAATAACGTCAGATGGACTTGGTTACTCACCAAGATCCGGACCATCTTATAAGAGAGGCTCGAGACCAGGCTCTGGCGGAGGTCACGGTGGCAACGGAGGGAGAGCTTCGTATCAATTTCAGTCGCCCTTGGCTTATGACTCTATTTACATGCCTGAAGAGAAGGGCAGTGGTGGCGGTGGGGGATCGGGAGGAGGAATCGTGTACATCAATATTAGTGATATGTTTCGACTGGAAGGAAATGTCCGCGCTAACGGCATGGGATCTAATTATGGAGGAGGAGCCGGAGGTACCGTGATGGTGCGGACCAAACATTTTGACGGAATGGGAACGATCGAGACAAAAGGTGGTATTGGGAGCAGTGCCAGTGGCGGTGGGGGTGGAGGAGGTAGAATAGCCTTGTATCATTCTGGCATAAGTACGTTCACAGGAGGTCTCCAAGCCTTTGGTGGTGAAAGTTTGGCCGAGAGAGGGGGTGCTGGTACCGTTTATGTGCAAGATGAAAGTGGTAATGCTACGCAAAGACAGCTAATAATTGATAACGGACATTTAGGAGCTTCATCCAGCATCAAGGAAATACGCCAAGTCTCAATCTCGGGAAACTCCATCAATCCTTACTTTTATGTTACTTCATACACCTCTCCTGGAGGTATTACACTAAGTACCAGTGGCCCTCCCAGGTGCGCGAGGACATACATACGTGATCGTTGGATATGTATATCTGGAAGCGGTCAACTCTCTCACTTGTTTTCCGGCTCAGGATCTGACGGTTTTTATTACACTAGTTCCTCAACACCAGATATCTCGTATAACTTCCCTTATCCCATGACCGTTGACCACTTGCGAATATTCCCACAGTGTAGTGCTGATTATTGGAGTAATTTCCACGTGCAAGCATACCTGAAGAACATATTGGTTTACAGTCAGGCCTTGTGGACAGAGACCACTTTCTGTAGACAAGGTCAATATGGACGGGTGAATATTGGCAAAGAAGTAGACAAGGCAAGTCATTATATATATATATATATATATATATATATATATATATATGTATGTAATATTTAAAAACCGAGCAGGGGTGCTTTATCGGAATTTAAAACACGAGGCGATAACCGAGTGTTTTAGACCCGATAAAGCACGAACTGCGAGTTTTTTAAATGTCTTATGAAATCCACCTCTTAATACGCTAATTCGTGAAGAAAGTTTAGAAATTTATCGTTCGTACGCCGAAAAAATTTAACTTCTTCACATATAAAGGCACGTGTATCTTTATTACATATATAGATCCGACACGGTTATGATTTCCTTGTCTTTTCTTCATGAATTTTGAATTATATTATTATTATATTCATTATTATTTATTTATATTATTTGTATTATTTTATATTATATTGTATTCATTTATATTATTTATATTATTGTTTATATTATATTATTATTATATTTATTATTATGTTATTATATTTATTATTATTATTATTATATATATATATATATATATATATATATATTTATATCTGGAAGAAAACCCAAGAAGGGGCAAATGGTCCACCATGCCCCACCCTGCCGACTCCCATGTGTATTAAAGTGCTTACATTAATTTTTGGTCTCAGTGATTACACCTGCATACCCAAACATTTTAACTTAACATATTCTCAATTAAATTTTATGCAAATTTTCAAAGAAAAAAAATTCCGCTTGTGGTAATTAAATTTCCACCAAGAGGAGTTTTGTCTCGATTTAAAACCACAAACTTTCGACTTGTCCGAACTCTCTAAGAATGTTAATGCAGTTTTTTTCGGACGATTTCTTTGGCATATCGGTAAACCGTAGGCTAGCCAATCTTCACCATAAAAAAACCAATTCTTAATCTTTTTTGCTGTCTTTTAGGTGGTTGTACATCTGGCCAAGACTTCCACGTATGCTGCTTTGAACGAAGTGCAGTTGTTCGTACAGGAAGTATTTGCCAGTCCGTCTCAATCATTGATTCAGGAGGCTGGGTCCTGGATTCTTGCCGAAGATGAGGAGTCCGACGAGAACTTGCTATTATTTGACAAGGTACTCCTCTTGTAGCATTTAAGGTGGAGTTATTCAATGATGTTTTTTTGAGAAGAACATTAACCGTTTGGCCGCTGTTGGACTTTCTCCCTTACTGAATCGTCAGAATGAAAGCGAAAACAAAATCATTGAAGTTGACAGACCACCGTTTTGATTGTCAAAGGGTTAATGTGAATTAAAGGACACGAAGTAAAAATAACAAGTATTTACCTGAAATATGGGAAGTTAGTTATGGCATGAATATAGTCAGAAGATTACGGAATCTATTCCCGTCAGGGACACAGAATGCTTTTCTGAGTTTGTAGGTTAAAAAGCATGCGCACGTGTGATTCACAAGCACCAAATTACAATCCTAGAACAATTAATTTGAACAATGAAGTCTGTAACAGCTTCGTAGTTAGATTCTTTACTTCTGCAGAGTAAATGCTCTTCTCTCCTCCCTTCAACCATTTTCATCAACAGGGAAAACTTCTGAGATTTGGCCAACAAAATTTTGATCTCAAATTTGATTAGTGCGGGCAAATGAAGGGCACATTGGGAAGACAGTGCCCGCGTACCTAGAAGTCACGTGGCTACACTGCGTCCCAATATAATTGTTCTAAAATTTTAGCACATTGCGTATTAAATCATTTGAATAAAAAGTCATTAATTATACACCATTATAAAGAATGACAAGGTGGAGATTTAACGCACTGGAGTTTGTAGAGTTGCCGCCCACGGCTTAAAGTCTAAATTCTTGCGGTAGTGTTGATTTGAACGTTCATTTTCGTTTCTTTCGATTCCTTCTTGAAAGGTCATATTGAGGAATGGTGGACACCTAAGCTGGACTGGTGAAGGAATACATTTAAGGATAGATGAGATTGATGGGGATGGAACTGGGTCACTCAACATCCGATCCTCTCAGCTTTTATCCGTCAATCAAACCGCAAGTTTTTTCAAGACTGAGATACTTGCTCAAGTAAACTCTTCTGTAGAACTTCCTCAGGACTTCAATTGTCACATGGTTGATGTTGTGATACGTGGAGAAGTTAACAAGATCGAGAAAGCTACTGTTGGTCCACGCTGTCTCTTCTCCTTAGAAACCCATGAAGAGAAACTGAACTTGATTATGAGAAGACTCGTTATCCAGACTGATGGTGAGATGAAACTAATGGCAAAGAACGGAGAGGTGATGTTGGAAGGAACTGCGTTAGATATACGAGGTGGTGCTAAGGTAAGATCCTGTATTGGAATTTTGAAGCAAAGCAGAAAGTATTCTGCCTTTTATAAGTGATAAAGTTGTGTATTCATTTGTTGTGTGGTGTGTTTTGAGTATATTTTGGAATAAAACGGTAAGTGAATGTCAAAAGAAAAAACTTCAAGTGAAACCGTTATCTAACATACAAGGAGAAGGGAGAAGGGAGAAAGGGAGAAAGGGAGAAAAAGAGATTGTCAGGATAGGAAAGATAGAAGATATAGGAGGGAGCGAAGGATAGAAAAGATTGAATGGACTGAATGGGTAAGAGGGATAGACATGATAGAAGGGACAGGATGGATAGAAATGATGCGTGGGCTGGATGAATTATAAAAATGAGAGGAATAAAAATAATAAAAGAATGATGTTAGGGAGTAAAGAATGAAAAATGAAAGAAACTTAACTGAGGGGACTTCACCTTATTCCCTTAGATGTCGGCCAATAAACTGAAATTGAATTTTATAAACATTACACTGGAAACCTTCTCTACTCTTTCAACGGACAACCAAACCATCTCAGCAACTTCTCATGTTGGCAATGGTAAACCAAATGTTAACGGGAGCTCTGGCGCCGGCCATGGTGGCCACGGAGGTGTAGGCCTTGGAGAAACTTTGGTCGGCATAGCGTACGGATCGTACCGAATTCCTCGTTTATCAGGTCGGCAAGGTGGTGCTGACGTTTTTCCAAGAGTACCCAGTGGTGGTGGAGGAGTACTGGAACTAGTAGCGCAAAACACAGCTCACATCGATGGAGTGCTCTCCGCCAAAGGTGGTACAGCGGTTTCCCCTCGTGGTAGCGGTGCAAGCGGGGGTAGTATCTTGGTGTATGCTTCGTTTGTCCACGGTCAGGGCTTACTAGACGTGTCTGGGGGAGACGGAGATCTTCATTATGGCGGAGGAGGAGCCGGGGGTAGGATCAGTGTGTACAGCAAAGCCAATAATTACCTGGGTCAATTCCTGGCAATTGGTGGAGCGAGTAACGTGGAGCCTGGTGGAGCAGGGACTGTCTACATGGAAAGAGTGACCCAGAACAATACCAGCCTCATAGACATAGCAGCGCATCATAATTTCTATACGAATTCCAGTGAGTTCGAGTCTCAGAATCGCACCCTGTACGTAAACGCCCATGGACGGATTCCGAGAGATCCGCAGAGGAACCTGAGTACGAGTTTTGGTGATTTTACCAAAGGATCATCTGGTCGCACGTGGGTTACTTTAGATCGGAGTGACGAGGATGTGAAGTTGAGTGAGCTGCAGGTGTACGGAGGTGCTCAAGTGCTATTCGTCATACCTCAAAAGCCCCGACATCCGTTATCTGTTGTGGTCAGTCGCATGCGAGGTGATCGGAAAGGAAATTTGTTCATTGGTTACCGTCAGTCGTTTCTATCGCTTGAGTCCTATCTTCCTTTCAATATGGTTATTTACCAAGGGGGCGTGACAACAATGCAGGGTGAACTGTTGGTCGCTGGAGTGATGGTGGATGTCGATGGTATCTTGGAGAAATGCCAGAACATTACCATTGCTGATCGTGGTGTTGTTATCATGAAGGAGATGTATGACTTCCGAGGAAGACCCACGAAGGTATGTTGGGTGGTAAAATGTCGAGCCTCTTGGAGACGGTGCCAGCTCCAGTTCTCACAAGCTGGACGGAGGCTATTCGGGGCCAAGCTAAGTTTGGGGGAGAGGACTTTATCGCGCCCCAGTCAGTGGTAAATAGCATTTAGTGCAACTTGCAAGTGGATTGAGTAAGTGAGTAATACCCCAGCAACCCTGTAAAGCCGCTACTCCTTAAAGGAGGAGTCATCTGGTGGCTCATGCACGCATGGCCAGGATTTGATTCTGTTGAATTCTGTTCAGTTTTGCTATTTGTTCCGAGCAGTTGTCAGTTTTAATGGGTTAATTATATGACAAGTAATGTTTCGATGTTGGTCGCATACGTTTCCTTTTCAGACGTTCGATTTTGAAGAGATTACCATTCGTAATCATGGCACAATGACCGTCACGAACCAAGAGAACGTACGGGAATTTAATGGACGTTCAGTGCACATTCATGCTGGAGGACGACTGTCAGCGGTAAACCTACACGTGAACGTTATTAATATTACAGTGGATACTTTGGCCATCTTCGAGGCAAGCTTAACAGGACAGAACTTTCGCCTTCCTGGTAATGAAACTTAGCTATGTTTATAGTAAATAACTAGGACTGATGTAAAGATATATTTATACAACTGTTAACAAAGTCATTTACGATTTTAGCCCAGTTTATCTCTTTGCCAAACAAATTTTCAAAGGGATGTGAGAAAAGAAAGATTACAGTTATTCATGTACAGGACTCGTAATTGATGAAAACTGTCTTGGAAAAATTGTTAGATGATCGATGAACGTTCGTTCAGCCCCAACCTCAGAAAAACGATTTCTGAGCCCCAGACCGAGATCGAGCCCGCAACCTTCTGACGACCATATCTCTAAGTTCCCACATCTACAACGAATACTGTATGGGGAAAAGCTTATCAGTTATCTTACTTGTCAATAACTGGACAGCTTTGTGTCGTTCCCTGTTACGCCACTAAGCTTCGAAGGAAGCCTTGATTTATGAGGCAAAAGCGTCTCCCATTTGTTTGAAGAATATAAATCTGATGACAGTTCGAGCATGTTGTTGATAGTTTATTATTCCATCAAATTTCAGGTCCTGGCAAAGGAGCTGATTATATCCCAGGATTCCAAGCTGGAGGGTGTGGGGCAGGCCACGGTGGTCGTGGTGGCCGCGCAGCGGGAAGGATACTATCTGCAGCGTCCTATGGATCAGTACTGAAGCCTCTAGAATTTGGTGAGTTTTCTGGCTAAACTGTCTTTGGTTAGATAACGTAGGTTAATGTAGAATACGATTGATTAAGCAAGGATAGGATACGGTAATTCTTCTTACAAAAATAGAAAAGTACCATTACAAACTCCTATTTATTTTTTTATCGCTATAGGGAGTTCCGGTGGTAAAGGTGGACCGTTTGCCTATGGTGGGACTGGTGGTGGCATACTCTTCCTTAATGTATCTAACCGTATAACGGTAAACGGTTACCTACGAGTTAATGGCGAAGGTGCCCGAGGACCTTACGCTGGTGGTGGCAGTGGTGGAAGTGTTTATTTAGTAGCCAGGAGATTCGACGGTAGTGGAAATATTCAGGTAGGATTTTCTGGTTTGAGTGCCGAAATAAAATTATGCAAAGCATAAGTCAAAGATGTTTTTTTCCATTTCATTTTAATCTTTAAGGAAGAATTTCTAGCTTTAAGAAGGTTCTTACTTATTAATACAGGCTAATGGTGGAAATGGGTACAACAGTGGACAAAGAGGAGGAGGTGGTGGCTCAGGTGGTCGGATAGCTGTGTACTATCAAGACCAAGATTACGATGGTATGCTGGAGGCTTATGGTGGTTTTGGAAACGACGAGTACGGACCAGCTGGGACAATATATCACCATCAAATGCCTACAAATAAAACTTCTCTGAGACGGAGTTTATATGTCAGTAATAATGGACATGGCCCACGGACAAAACGAGTGAATGAGGTAACCTTAAAACAAAGTATGGGCGAGTGTTTGTTGACCTGCTCATGTTTCTGGTGTGCTTAGTTTGAGTTTCTAGTTGTACATACATGAGATGTTTGCACGTCGTTATTGTCGTTATAAATGTCATTGAATTTGATGTTGCGGTTGTTAATTTTTGCATGTTATTGTTTTTGTTATTCCTGTTATGTTTTCTAACGTGCCTATTTTTGGTTTTAACGTGAGGTGCTATTATTGCTGTTGGTTCACTCATCGTTGTCACTGTCGTTACTGTTGTTGCTTCTGCTACTGCAACTACTACCATTGCTAATGCTATTGCTACTCTTTCTTTTGCTACCATTGCTACTGCTGTTCCTGTTATTGCTACTTTCATGGCTATTGCTACTGCCACTACCGCTGTTATTGCCACTGTTCCAGTTTCTGTCTCTGTCACTTTCACCCGTCACTGTCACCATCACTGTCACCCGTCACTGCCACTGTTTACTGCTACTGTCACCGTCACTGTCACCGTCACTGTCACCGTCACCGTAACTGTCACCTTCACTGCCACCATCTGTGTCACCGTCACTGTCATCATCACTGTCACCATCACTCTCATTGTTACTGTTACTAGACTGTCTTTTTGTTACGGTTTCAGCTGCCATTTTTAGTTCTCTATTATTATTTCTGTTAATATATCTCGCCATTATTGACTTTGTTGTCATTAATTGCTGTTACGGTCATTCTTTTGTAAAACTTGTAGTTATTACAAATCTCGTTTAGAGTAACCTCCATCTTTCAGGTTCCCGAACCTATTAAACTGTCAGGAGGATCTGGTGGATTACTCACTTCAACAACTTACAAGACGTTAAATGGTATAACATTTACAACAACCAGAACGCCTCGTTATATAGCTCATCAGAGGTACTACCAGTTGGCCAATCTGGTGGATGGAAACTTGAACACGTGGTACGCTACTAATGCCACTACGGCCACCATTTCCATTACATTTTCTCGAGAAACTTATTTGCATCATCTGAGAATATTCCCGGTATGTCTTTTGATGTATGAATTTGTCTATTAACTATTAACTATTTGTCTATTAACTAACAGTTTATTATCTGGTTACTTCCATGTGTGAGAGATGATTCAGTATTACGGAATATTATGAATCATTGTTTCCTTCAGTATCATGTATTGTACCGTATCATTTTACGTCATCTCATAAATCAGCAGCAGATCTAGCATCTTAAGCGGAGGGAGGGAGCGGTCCAATGTGCTCCCTGGGAAATATGAAATGCCTCTTCCGAAGGATTTTTTTGTGGGGTCCATTTGTTGAGAGGCGAGCGCAGTTCTCCAGCCAAAAAAATTGTGGCCACCGTTCCCGTAAATCTGCGAATTTAAAGTCTCGCATCTTATCATATAGTTTATCATATTTAGTTACATGGTGGTATTTTATTGCAGTTGAGAGACTGACCTTGCTTCGTCGTTGGAGGTCTCTTTTTTCTCAATTTACTTGAATTGTGCTCTTGATTTTGTCTCTGAAACTTGGTGACCAGGATTAAGTTAGCTCCGAACCTACCGTACACTTAGTCTATTTGCACTTATTTTAGTAAGAAATACAACGCTTGCGATTAGAGTTTGTTTACCAAGTTTTCTAAAGTATTTTATTGATAATCTTTTTCTAGACGTGTCGCCCTGGTTTCCGGGTCATTTATTGGGTTTATTCAAATGGACGTCAAGGAAGAGTGACCCGCACCCCAACACGAATTTCAACTCGCCATTGCTTCAACACCGGTATCTTCCAAGATATACTTATCGGAAGTGTTGTAACGTCTATAGAAATACAGTTAACAGCCCTTGAGAAACACTCCTCGTTGAACGACATCCAGTTATTCATTGGACAAGACAACGTTGTGTTCGAAGGGCAAAACCTTGTTCAAGACAGCAGTCGAACTTGGCTGGTCCCCGATGAAAGGGATCCTCAAGTATTTGAGTTTGATTTCTTGGAAATAAGCAGTTCTGCACATTTGGGTTTGCAATCGTCTTCGACATTCGACGGTAGTCTAACAGTTGGTCAGTTAAGTGGGGACCACACAGGAACTCTTCATGTTGGTGTGAAGCAGAATGTGGCTTTAACAGCTTCATCCTCGACTGTGTTACCATTTAACGTACAGACCTATAGGGTATGCTGAATTTCATGCTGTGTTAGTGTAATGCAGTTGTTTATTGGTTTTAGCGTTAAGAGTTGCATCGGTTTACTGGTACCTGTGGTAACCTTCGTTTCAATGTCTGAGCCTTCTGTATTTGCGATGGGGATCAAAAAGGTTCGGGCTAGATTCTACCCGAAACTCGGGAAACCTATGGGAATAGAATAATGAGAATAATGGAATGGGAATAATAGAATTTGTGTGGATTAAGAATGGGGACAATGGAATGGGAATAGAGTAAGAAAGGGAAATAATGGAATGGGAATGGAATAAGTATGGGAACAATGGAATGGGAATAATGGAATCGAAATTGAAAAAGAACGGGAATGGAAATGGGAATGAAATGGAATAGAATAAGAAAGGAAATGGAATGGAAATACAAATGGAAATGGAATGGGTATGAAAAAAGAATTGGAATCGGAAACGAATTGGAATGGGAAAAGAATTGGAGTGGGAATAGAATTGGAATGGGAATGGGGATGATGATAGTAATATCAGTAATAGTTATAATATTGTTTCCAATTAACAATTTAGAAATCATCCTTGATCCTTCCTCAAGAAACTCACATAAGGAAAGGTGTCTTAGTAATTCATGGACGCATATCTGGTACAAGAAAACTTCGTATTGACGAGGACGGAATACTCGACATCTTCCCTGAAGCAAGCGTAAACTCCCAAAATGAAAGCAATTTAGATATTGACAGCTTACACGTATTTACTGGTGGATCTTTCCACCAATCTCTGGGTGGTGCACCAGTCGGTAGAATAAACATCAGCTTGTCGGATGATCTTGTTGTCAACGCATTCGGTACCGTAAATGTCAGCGGTGTCACTGTCCTTGCCAAGACGATTCAACTGCATACTTCATCCCTGATGACGGCGCGCGGCCGTGGCTATGGTTCAACCAGTGGTCTTGGTGCCGGAGTTTCTTCTGTTCGTGGTGGATCAGGTGGTGGTCACGGGGGAACCGGAGGACGTGGGGTTCAGTCAAGGGTTGGTGTAGCGTATGACTGGGTGACCAATCCCAGTGAATATGGAAGTGGTGGAGGACGAGGAAGACTAGACCTGGTATTATTTTAAATTAGTCTTTGGATTTGCTCTGATTTTGTCAACATAATTGATGCAGCTGGGTTTTCTACTGTATCAAACGACGCGTAAAGCCGACCCAAAACTCGGGAATGATACTACGTAAACTTTAGTCATAGAATGTTCCCTACTTTGTCAGGCACCTATTCTGTTCTGAGGAAGTAGATCTTAACCTTGGAAAAATAATTTTGCTCAAATTTCTCACCGTTCATCAAATTACCTGGGAATGCAAAAGGTCAAAACGGGACACATTGCATTAAGCCGCTTTGTTACTTATGACAACACTTTTCTTAGAATTAAATGCTCAAACAGTAAGGGTTCTTATGATTTCCAAACATCAAGACGAAAGGAGACGAAACCGAGTACTTTAAAGAAACTTCGAGTTGTTGTGAAAGCCAAAAAAATCCTTTTAAGGGTTTTTTCAGAACTCGTATTTTGTGAGAAAATTGCGATAAAAATTGACCAAATTTATGAAAAATCTTCCTATTTCAAATTCTCCTGTAGGTGCTGATTTTCCATGCTTTTGGCTCATTGGAGAGTTTAAGAACTTTAATAAATGTGTGATAATTTTTTGGCATGAATATTCGATGTTCTGACTTCTGTAGTTTTTATAGGTCAACGTATTTCTGTAATAGGTTTCATTGATAATCAGTGCCACTCAAAATTTACGTTCTAAAAGTGTCTCTCTTCATAATTGCAGCCCGGCGGAGCTGGCGGTGGTTCAATCTTGCTCAAAGCTCACGAAGTGATCGATGTTGACGGACGTATTGACGTGAGCGGTGTCAATGGGATATCCGGAAGTGGTGGTGGAAGTGGCGGAAGTTTATCTATTGTGACCGACAGGTTTATAGGAAAAGGTCAACTACTCTGCAATGGCGGAAATGCGGTGGAAGGTGGAGGAGGTGGAGGAGGTGGTAGTGGTGGTCGAGTGGCCATCCATTGTAACGAGACGCGGTTCAGCGGAGAAATAAGTTCCCGAGGTGGATCGAGCTTGTCTGAAGCCGGGGGACCGGGTACCATTTATGAAAAAACTGGGAACGGAAACAAAACCAAGCGAAGTCTTGAGATAAACAATGGAGGATTGAGACCCTTGAATGACTATCTGATTGGAAGGGAACAATATGACAACGGCGGAAAGTCTTGGATACTTGTTCAATCCCTGGACGATTTGTACTTTGATGAAGTCCGCTTACTAGGCGGAGCGCATGCTTCGTTTGTCTCAAACGTATCCGAGAACGTTGTGATGGAAAAGTTCGTCGGGGATAAAACAGGAATGCTTCATATTCAAGACGGCGATGATATTTCGATAAAGTCTGCAGCTATCCAGTTTCCTTCTTGGTTCCGTGTATACGAAGGAGGCACATTGAGTCTTCCTAGTGTTGTTCACCTCAATCGTTTGGGTTACAGAGAACTGTTTGTTGATGGTACTATTGGTTACATGAGTGAATTCCGCATTGGAACTGGTGTGTCCGTTTTTCTTGGAAACATGGTACGTATATGTTATCGTGAATCGTTCTGCTCTTGGGCGGTTGCATAATGTTTATCTTATCAAGACTGGGCTTGTTCATTTTTTGCTCGACTGGGGAGATAGAAGTGCCTGCGATCTTACCTAAAAAGCTGTTCAACGAAAGGCTACTGCATTTTCACTCAATCGACGTTCTATGTGAATTCTGTGGACGCCATATGTTGGCATGGTGACAAAAAGTGACGTACATATGACGTCTTGATATTTGAAATGTTCCTTTATTCAGCAAATCTTAAAATTGCTTATGTTTCAAAGTTACATTTAGCGAGTTTTTCAATATGCATGTAAAGTCGATCTCACTACGTAAAACTGTCTCATGTCAATTAAAAAGAGATTTTCAAGCAAAATATTAGGAAAAGACAAAAGGTCTTAAATTTTAAGACCGGATTAACGCTACAATTGCGTTATGAAAGTGCGTTGCGCTTTTTTCCCCCTTGTTCAATATTTTTCGTAGATTTATTGGAGCGATAAAGCCAATAGAACTTCCTACTTGAGAAAAAAAAATCGGAAAAATTTCAGAAATTTTAATCAAAAATTTCAGAGACGTGTCTCGAAAGACTTTCAAGATTTCATCTTCTAAAATCAGTGTGGGCACCAGTCCCTTCCCCCAAGTCTTTTCAGAGTTAAAACTGCTGAAGATTCACATAACCATTATTTGTTGCTCCAGTTTAAATCTCATATTTAGATTATTTTTATTCTCATTTCAGGCGAAGACATTCGGGTTAAGTAACAACAGGTTTAAGTTCGGTTCATTGACAGTCATGCCCAGTGGTCACCTGAACTTTTACCGACCACAGTCTCTGTCTCAGAGTCTTAACCTGAACATCTCAAATAAATTTCACGTGTTTCCTGGTGGAAGGATTAGTGGTCAGAATATTGATATCCGAGCGCAAAACATCACGATCGAAGTGGCAGGAAGCCTGGTCACTGAGAGTAACGGATTTACGAAAGGTTCTGGAACCGGTGAGTTAGTTACCAGTTTCTGCAGATATTGTTTGCTTATGACTCTCTTAGGAGTAAGATGCTAAGGTAAAACCGCAAATTTGAAGAAAGGTTGCAAGACTGCCTTGCTCTTTAACACGAAATTCTGGATATTTTGGTTAAGAAACTACAGTCACTTGAAATGTCTAGAACTATAATTGCTCCTTGTGGTTTTGTGCATTTAGTTCCCAGGTAACTCGAAGTGACCGATTAATTGTAGAAATAAGTTCTTCGATTAAATCAGGGGTGTCAAACTCAAATTCACAGTGGGCCAAAATTAAAAACTGAGATAGAGTCACGGGCCAAACTCAATATTTATTGAAAAATTAATTGCAACTGATATGTAATGTTTAACCTTTTTATATAGAAACAAACTTTTAGTTTTGCTAATTTTTGTAAAGGGGTGAAATTAATTTGCTCGAGGTGACTGGTAGTATGGTTGTTAATGACTGTCAACAGAAAAGGAAAAGCGCTTGCCGGTCTTGACTGGCGCCAACATACTAGAAAAGCATTCTGGGATTTGTAGTATTAGCGGTGCATGCGGCGGGCCAGCTCTAATGCACATTTGATGTGATCTCGCGGGCCAAATCTGGCCTGCGGGCCTGAGTTTGACATATGTGGATTAAATGATCGTTGCACGATACCAAATCAAGGTAAAAACATTAACATCTTTGACATTTTGTATTTCTAATCTTACATGGCGACTAGAATTCGAACATTGCAGGTGACTTTTTTAACAAGGTCGTAAAATTGAAGACTTGGCCATTGAACGAAGTGGGAGAGAAGTAACACATCGGGACAAAGCTTCCCACCCACGCAAACGTAAAATTCTTGATAGAACCGTGAAAGTGTACACCTGGTATGACTCCATCAAGACCTTAAGGTTTGCCTACCCGGCCGAGATAGGTTGAAAGATGTTCTGAAGAAATTACTGAGCATGTTCATCTGTTTTTAGGCAATGGTGGTGCTGGGCATGGAGGCGGTGGTGGTTATGGACGCACGACTAGCGATCTCCCTGGACAAGCTTATGGTGATTACCAACGTCCTGTATTGTATGGAAGCGTTGGTGGTACAAGCGGTGGTCACGGTGGTGGTGT
The DNA here is from genome assembly GCA_030142905.1 of Heliopora coerulea. Taxonomy (NCBI): domain Eukaryota; kingdom Metazoa; phylum Cnidaria; class Anthozoa; order Scleralcyonacea; family Helioporidae; genus Heliopora; species Heliopora coerulea. The sequence goes on along the minus strand of JASJOG010000035.1, from coordinate 2,076,305 downwards.
AGTTCAGCTGTACGCAGACGATAGTCTTACGATCGATGGAACCATCACAGCTAACGGAGCCAGAAGCCCACGCAATGGTACAGGAGGAGGCAGTGGTGGTAGTATCTGGATACAGAGTAAACTCTTCTCTGGGAGAGGTACCATCCAAGCTAACGGTGGAGATGGGCTGGGCTATGGTGGTGGCGGCGGAGGTGGTCGAATTGCCGCAGTGTTTTCGAACAGCACATATACTGGTAACATTCAAGCATTTGGTGGGCGAAGTAATTTCTCCTCAGGAGGATCTGGGACTGTTTACCTGGAGAACAAATTGAGTAGTTTCCGCAAACTGATCGTTAATAACAAGAATATCGGTAAACCATCTAGTGACAGCATTACAGATATTAACCGCGATGGCGGTAGAACTTGGTTAACTCCTTCAAATGATTCACAACGCGTTGTCTTGAGTCATCTTGATATTCGTGGTATGGGCCAGTTGGCTTCGCTTACTAAAACAACCAACCATTCTCTGGAGTGGGACGTCGGTACTGTCACTGGAGATCAATCTGGTCTGTTGCATATATTAGGAATGCAAAGACTTGTAATTACTGGAGAAGAAGGGGAAAGTAAGGCTGCCAACTTGCCTTGGGGCATCAATGTTTATCCCAGAGGTGAACTGACTTTATCTGAAAGCTTTATGGTCGACGGTATACAAATAATTGTTGCTGGACGATTGAATGGAGCAAGGAATCTGACCGTTGCAAACGGCGGGAAGGTCATTCTGAGGTTAGTTAGATTCATTTGCATTGTACCAAACATAGTCTGGCAATTACATTCTATCAGTTTTCTACTAGCAGCAGTGATCCAGTCACATCTTTGTCATGGCGTAGTGATTTGCAATGTTAGAATTTTAGATTACCAATTCGCTAACCACGTAATCTACCTGCCATTATTGATCAATTATTATTTACCAATGATATTATGTCAGTCATATTCTGGTCACCAATGTCCACTATATGTACCCCAACTAGGGACGCAACTAGAGGGGGGTCGGGGGTCGCGACCCCAGCCCTTTTTGTGGGAAGTCTTGCATGTACCCTCTTAGTGACAGCTTTCCGCCCTCACTTCCCAAAGTCACGTGGATCTACTTCACTCGAACTGATCAAGATTTCCTCAGCGGTGGCTTTATACCACCACCCGACCCCTGCCCTGAGAAACTCCTGGGTACGCTCCTAACCCCGACTACGTGAAACAATGGCTTTCAATCATAGCCCACCAGTCATAACCTACCAGTCAATTAATCACCAATCATCGTTTGCTAATCAGTAATCGAACAAAAATTATCGACTAATCAGTGATTTGCTAAGAATTACCATCGCAGTCTATCGATTCGACTGAAAGACTGTTTGGCTTAGCCAGAGGTTACAAACGTATCACATAATTTTCAGATCAGTTTTCAGGTCCTTCACATTTCCAGTTTTGTTCTCAACTTTTAATCGTACACAGACCTTCTCAGTCCAATATGCAATATTTAAACGCAACAGTACAAATGAAGAGATTGTCATGCCTGCTGTTCAAGTTACGAGGACGCAACTAATGACCAAAATTTCTGTCCCACGGCGTAAAATTCCAGTAAAAACTGAAGTTTTTTTGTATAACTATAATCCCTGGATTGGCGGACATAAGCTATTACATTATAATACATCAGACAAAGGCAACGAAGAACGGTGTAGTAGTGATAATCAGCTATTCAATTACGTTGACCTGAAGTTGAGATCGCTAGTTGCACTATTTTTTTTACTTTTGTTATACTTTAGGCAAATGATAGACACCGATGGAAGCACGTCTCGTCATACTTCGTTTGACGTAATCAGAGTTCTTGGGGGAGGAATGTTTGAAACAGAAAGTGATGCAGAAGGCTTGTCCATATCTTGTAATGAGCTCATTATTAACAGTGGTGGCAGGTTTCAAGCTTACAGACTTGATTTGCAAGCCAAGACTGCAAAAATCGACCAATCTGGAATTTTAGACGCAAACTTCAAGGTACTAAATACATTCCTACTTTCATGTATTATAATATATCACCTAAAGTCATCCCCAGAGTTTGTTTATATTGTAAAACCTATTGCATTTGATTTTAAATTAAGATATAATTTATACCGAACCAGCAAAACCGAGAACATTTACTGACAAGAATTCTGTGTGATAAACAGAACAAACGCTGGTTATCGCCAGGAAAGGAAAGCTTAATAGAAGTCTTATGTTTAAAAGCACATGCAACATTCCAGATCAGTTTTGTCTTTAGAAAACCTCATTGTGGTACACGTTACCCAATCGCATCTCTTCCTCTTCAGGGTTTCATCAATGGCGTGGGACCAGGACATGGGTATTATCACTCGGGTGGTTCATCAGGGGCCGGTCATGGAGGCCGTGGTGGCATCGGATATTCACAAAGCAGAACGGGTTCATTTTACGGTAGTGTCTTCTTCCCTTCTTCGTTTGGCAGCGCTGGTGGTGGGTCAAACTCCCCGGGTGGAGGTGTTCTTAAGTTAACAACGGCAACGTTGCGCATTGATGGAAATATTGAATGTAAAGGCAGTGGTTCCGGCAGTGGGGAAAACTTCGGTGGAGGGAGCGGTGGAAGCATCTTCATTAACACCACCATTTTTGAAGGAGAAGGTGTGATTGACGCAAGCGGTGGTGATGGGAATGGAAACGGAGGAGGTGGTAGCGGTGGTCGAATCGCCATTTATTACCACAGTAGTTCGTTTGTTGGTACTGTCAAAGCAACCGGTGGGAAGTCGTCAGTTGAAGCTGGAGCTGCTGGGACTATTTATCGAGAAGACATCAAGCAGAAATTTAAATATCTTTTGGTGTCGAACGAGAACCGCAATCCATGGTCCTCCGAGGTTACCGACTTCATCAATCCGATTTCCGACTACGCTAGGACTTGGTTACCACAGCTTAATGCCGAAAATGCAGGAAAAACGAAGTATGTATTTGACAGAGTAAGCCTAACCCGCGGTGCTCATTTGGCAATGGAGTGGACTAATACGTCAGCCAACGCGATGGAAATTGGAAAACTGGATGATGCCAAACGTGGCGAGGTAAAGGGATATCTCCACGTTGGTCCGTCGCAGCTTGTTCAAATATCCACCATAGGAGGTCAGTTTCCGGTAAATGTGAAGGTCTACGTTGAAGGTGTAATGAAGCTTCCAGCAAGACTTAGTATAAAGAAGACCAAGTTTGACTGTGATGGAAAGTTGTTTGGCGTCAAAGAACTTATCGTTTCCGAGTCTGCGATCAGATTTGGCAACGTCAGTGGTTCGAGCATGAACGACACTTCCTATGCGGGCAAGTTCTTCTTTGAACATTTAATGGTGAAGGCCGGAGGAAAGGTTCAGTTCTCGAATGCTGATGCAGGCAACGTATTGGAAGTAAAACGTGTTGAAGTGAAACCCAAAGGTGTTGTTCAAGGACGAAAATTGACAGTTATCAGTGATGAGATTGAAGTTGACGAAGCTGCCGTCATCAGTGTCGATGGACAAGGATTCGAGCAAGGTGTTTGGCCTCGTAGAGGTAAGTCAATAAAGTAACGTTAAAGTTCGACTAAGGTCAGTAGAGCGAGGGAAAAGATTGGAAATGGATGCTGTTTCCCGTGCTTTTTGCAAGGTTGGCCTTGAGTTTATTCTTTTCATTTGATGTTTTTTTAAAGCTGCTGTAGAACAGTCATCCGGTGGAAATCATGCTGGCTTGGGTGGACGACGCACACTTGCTCTGCCCTACGATTACGTCATTCAACCCACCCTACCTGGCGAGGGAGGTGGCCCCTCTAATGATTCTGGTTCTTCTAGTGCGCCTGGAGGTGGAGTAATTCATGCCGTTGCACGGAAGCATTTGGTGAACAATGGTGAAATATCAGCGAGGTAAATGTTGATTTAGGAAGCCGAATTTAGACTGTATGATACCTGTTCTGCGTCGTACGAACACGTGAGGAAAGTGTGGCCTGCATATCCGAAAGGTGTAAAAAGCGGAAAGGATCAATACAGTATTCTCTAACCCAAATTTCGGCAGTTCCCTGGCCCTTTTCACTTTTTACACGTCGTGCAACACTCCCTGCACTGCTTTCTAGTTTTTTGTAATTGTGTACAACGTGGAAAGCTATGTCGTAGCCTTGCACCCGCGGTCAGGTTGTGGATTGTCGGTTAATCTACTTATGTGGTGATTTTCAAGTGTTGGATTAAATCTAAAAAGTACGTTATTTTTTGTAAGGAAGATTCTATTGTCGAAATCAAAAGTCGAAACTTCCACTTTAAAAAAAACAACTCTATTTCGGTATTTTTATTGTAAATTTATCAAAATCGCGAATTGTTGTGTTCACTTGATGTATGAAAAAGGGCAGGTCACTGACTTTGTTTATATTATATAATTTAGAATGCATAAAAAAAAGGCTTGGCTGGTTCCCCTCATACATCTGTTGAATACAACTACCAGAATGCCTTTCAAAGTCGTGTTTGTAATGTTAGTCAAAGCAATTGTCTTTCAGTTCGCTTTGGGAATTAAATGTTTGCATGAAAGTGGAAAAGCAGCAAAGTGTTCTGACGGAATAAGGGGAACCTGCCATTCTTAACTCAATTTTAAAAATAATCTTAAAACTGTTTGCTCTTCGCGCGTATTTTGTCAAGGGGAAGCAATGGTGTGAGTAGTTCATCAGGTGGTGGAGCTGGGGGAAGCGTGTGGATCGAAGCAGACACTCTACAAGGTGATGGTGTCTTCACTGTTACTGGCGGACATGGAGGAAGTGAAGGAGGCGGCGGAAGTGGTGGAATACTCGCACTCCACTACAAGACGTCTCGTTTGCTGTTTGATGTGGATATTCATGGTGGAAGTGGTGAAACAGCAGGCGCATCTGGAATGGCTTACTTCGAACAGGGCTCGACACTAGGAAAACTTTTACTCGACAACAAAAACAGCAGTAACCAAAAGGCCAACGCAAGCGTCCTTTTGTGTCAGCCTAGCGCGACAGACTACGGCTTCAGTGAAATTGAGATTCGGCGAGGGGCAAAACTAGCCATGATTCCATGCTCGAGCGGTCAACCAATGTCGTTGATTATGAATAGATTGACCGGAGATAGGACCGGAGCATTAGAAGTTGGAGACAACCAGGATGTCTATTTGTCGGTGTCCTCCTTAGAGCATGCAGATCCAATAGAGTTAACGACCAACGTCCTAGTGAAAGTCAATGGAGTGTTGTCACTTCCTGAGAGTGTTTCGCTGTCCAAAGGTGTGGGTTTGCGCGTTGAAGGAAGCCTTGAAAGTATGAAGAATCTTACTATATCTAGCGACGCAAAGTTCACTGTAAAATCACCAGGAAGCACTGGTTATAGGCAAAATTCTTCATCGTTCCAGTTTGAAACGTTGTATGTGAAAAAGTCTGGAATCGTTGAGAGTGAAGCACCGAATGTCAGATTCTACGCAAAGCTTTTAGAACTCGACTATGGCTCCCTGTACGACATTGCTGATGAACAAACAAGCTATGACAGAAAACTCGTCCAAGTGAAAGGTCCACCGTTAAGCACCAGTTCTTGTCCTCATGGCGTTGTGAGATTCACTTCGCCAACCTCATACAATCCTTGCGGTGAAGGAAATTGGTCATCGGTTCGTTCCCCGATACCTTACCAAGCAGAGCGAAATATTTCGCAAAATGGTGTTTACAGACTGGTCAACGTTACGTTATATCGGGAAAATTATAACATCTTTTGTGATTACACTGACTTCCGTCTACTTCCTGGACAGAGCTGCGTCTTTAAGCCTGGTTACTACAGGTACAGGAGTCTTGAAATTCACAGCGAAGCGACGATGAGCTTTGAAGCGGACGCCAGACGTGTTGTCACGAATACACTTAAAGTGGAGAAGTTAAGAATTTTTGCGGACGGAAGCCTCCGAGGTTTTATCGGGCGGTGGACGAGCAGTTTATTGAGGATGACAGGCGGAGGTACCCATGGAGGGAAGGGTGGCAAAAATAATCATGATGAAGTCTACGGTGACGTGGTTTATCCTGAGAGTTATGGATCTAGCGGTGGTGGATCGCAAGGGTTAGGCGGTGAGGGTGGTGGACAGCTAAGGGTTGAAGTTGCTCAGGAATTTATCAACGACGGGTTGGTTGAAGTTAACGGTGGTGATGCTGGTGTGAGAGGTGGTGGAGGTAGTGGTGGTAGTCTTCTGGTAACAGCCAACGAGTTGAAAGGATCTGGTGCTTTCCAAGCGGACGGGGGCAAGACGTCAATGAATGATGGAGGCGGTGGTGGAGGTGGGCGAATTGCTATTCATGTTAATTCCTCCATTGAACGTTTCCATGGACGTTATCAAGCCTATGGTGGTAGCGGAGGTCAACGTGGGACGTCTGGTACAGTTTTCATTAAAGATGGAAGTAGCAGGAAAGGAAGACTGGTCATTAAAGGACCTGGCTCACGGGCAGTGGTTCTACCATTAAACTCGACCGTATCAGCGCTGGATTTCTTGTACATCCTTGAATCATCAACGTTTGAAGTATCAGCTCCAAGCTTAGTCGTCGACATGCTGCACACCAATGGAGAAGGAAAGATACTGGTCCCATCAGGGAAGCGACTGGAGATCATCGGACTTCCTATGGGAAGGAAGATTGACTGTGATTTAGATGTAAGTGGTCTGCTAGAGGTTCGAGTTCCAGTGATGGTCAACGGACCTAACGTAGCTCTAAAAGTTGACGGGATGGTTAAAACTCCAGATCTATTTGTCGGAAAGAACAAGAACATGCTGTGGATTAGCGGGGAGATCAAGACAAGTTCCTTAAATTTGAAGCAATCATCCAGGGTAAACATCGAGGACATACGGGAGGTTAACCTGGAAACGATATACGTTGGTGCAAGTGCAAAGATTGTGGTTGCCATGGAGAACGTGTCCTTAGTGTCAAAGAGTCTCATTTTTGATGCTTACTCTTCTTTCTACTCAAAAGCTCCGATGAAGTCTTTTAATATAACTGCTGATAGTGTTCAAATAAATAGCTTTGCTTCACTCAGTGTGACCGCTGGAGGATACTTACAAGGTCCTGGTTTCAACAGACAACCTGGCGTCGGCGGAAGCCATGGAGGGCAAGCTAGCGGAGCAAGTAGGGATCTTGTTTACGGTTCATTGTTTGAGCCGACTGACTTTGGCAGCGGAAGCCTGGACACAGCAAGCGCTGCTCAGCGTGGAGGTGGAAGACTGGTTATGAATGTAGCGGATGTCTTGGTTGTGGATGGAGAGGTGCATGCGGATGGAGGAGGGTCCACACGTAGTGGAGGTGGAAGCGGTGGAAGTATTTTGATAACAGCGAAGGTTCTAAAAGGGTCTGGCGTTGTTCGAGCGAACGGGGTTCAAGGAGGATCAGGTGGACGTGTCGGTTTGTATGTCAATGATAGAAAAGATTTCTCCGGGGAATCAAGTAGTCTTGGTGGTTGTGGGAGCAGTTGTGGAGCAGCTGGAACTATTTTTATAAAAGAATATCTTGTCGGCATTCCGTACAATACTACCATTGTCGACAACGCGGGACGGCGAAGCGATGGAGTCACCAGCATCATGCACGGAAGTCAAGCTGAGTACACTATGGGAAAACTAAGGGTAGTTGAGGAAGGAAGAGTTGAAGTCGTGAACCCTAATACGACCCATACTGTCACTATCAAGGTTCTACAACTCGAGGGAGACTTCACTGGTCAGCTTCGAGTTGTCAGGAACCAAAAGTTGTTCCTCGGAGCGGGCAGTGCATCCGGGGGTCAAACTTTTGTTCTTCGTTGCGCAGTTAGCGTCGAAGAAGGGGGTGAACTTGTTCTAGCGCCGAGGGTGTTTGTTAAAGAAACTTCTCTGTCGCCATCTTTAGATGTATCTGGTAAAGTGCAAGGCTGTCAAGAGTTGATTGTCGGACGTAATGGATTGGTTTCGGTATCTCCTGAGGGAGTGATCGGTACCAAGTCTTCGCAGAAAGGAACATTGACGTTCCGCACTTTAGATGTCTTGAGCGGTGGACGCATTGCTTTTAATCGTGGTGGGAAAACACAAATGGAGGTTAGGGCTGTGCAGATTAACGTCGAATACAATGGAATTTTCGAAAGCCCTCATATTGTCATCAAAACACCAAGCTTAAATGTTCGTATGGGAGGAACCATAACTGCTGATGGACTTGGTTATGGCGGGTCAAAAGGACCAGGTGGTGGTGGTGGTACTTCATCTGTCGCGTGGTTGTACGGAGGGAGTTACGGAGGTTGTGGAGGAGGTCATACGTCTCAATCGTGTCCCATTTATGGTTCGCTGTTTGGTTCGATTGAGCCTGGAAGTGGTGGTGGTGGTAGTGGAAGTACTGGGGGATCAGGTGGTGGGGTTATTGTCGTAGAGGTCGATACCCTGCATCTGGATGGTGTTATATCATCTGATGGTGAAAGTGGGGTAAAGGAGGCTGGCGGAGGAAGCGGTGGTAGTGTGCGTGCTACTGTTAGGAGGGTGTTCAGTGGCCGTGGTGTCATTCGGGCACGTGGTGGTGAAGCCGGAAGTCAAGGAGGTGGTGGCGGGGGAGGCCGTGTTTACCTCAACGCGCAATCAAGTTTCCAGTTCACAGGAACATTCGATACCAGGGGAGGCGCAGGTCATAACATTGCTTCGGGATCGCCGGGGACAGTTTGGGTTCTGGAAAATAAGAACGGATTAACGACTAAAAGTTTGATTATCGACAACAAGGATGTCAGTATCAACTACAACCTTCCAGTCATTCTCAAAGAAAATCGTATCATGAGCTACAATATTGATTTACTTCACTTGATGGGGAAAGTCACTCTGACTCCTGATCATCACATGACCGTGCAACGTCTTGTCACCAGTCCTCTTAGCACAATAAGCGTACCCGACAGGCTCATTTTGGAGATTGAAACCAACTTACGCTCCACTAGTCCAGCGTGTAGCTTCCACGTGGCAACGAATGGTGAAATAAGGCTACCGTCTTCAGTAACTTTCCTTGGACCGGACAATAAATTCTCAGGAACAATAACCGGCGTGCTTGATATGATTATTGGTGAAAACCAAAGGACAGAGCTTTCGGCGTCTGCACGGACGGCACTATTTGTCGATGGCAACTATACGTTTATATCGAAGAGAGGTGAATACAAGTTTGCTTCCCTTCTGATCAAGAGTAACGCTGTCTTGTCGTTTGAGAACTCCAACCTGAAGAAAGTTCCACTGGTTTTTGGCACTCTGGAGTTGCGATATGGCTCAATTTTGCGAGGAAGTTGGTTGGACATCCAGGCCGTTAGCATTCTCATCCACTCAGGAGCTACGATTGATTTGGGAAGCAAAGGATACCCAGGTGGCAGTGGAACAGGCAAGGGAGATTCCAAAGAAGGATACGGTTTTGGAGCAGGATATGGAGGAGTAGGAGGTAGTGCTGGAGGTGAGGGAGGACAATGGTATGGTGATATGGCTGTTCCCACCGACTTTGGTAGCGGTGGTGGGTCGAGGGTTAATGGCAGCGGAGGTCCAGGTGGAGGATATTTGCATATTGTTACCAGTGGCCAACTTACGGTTGATGGATCGATATTGGTCAGCGGTGGTGATTGCAAAACAATTAAGTGTGGAGGAGGAAGTGGAGGAACCATCTACATTAAGTCAAGGAGCTTAGGTGGAGTGGGTCTGGTAGGGTCCAGAGGTGGTAGCGGAAGTGAATCAAGTGGTGGTGGTGGTAGTGGTGGAAGAATTGCCATTCATCTGAATGTTGGAATGCTTTATGAAGGAGTTTTTGATGTCCAAGGAGGGGTAGGAAAGTATCTTGGTGCTTCGGGTACCGTTTACATCGAAGACGAAAAAGACCGAATATCGAAGAAAAAAGTCATCGTAGACAACAAGGGTAAAAAATCCGAATTCAAACCACTAACGGTACTTACTACCAATTTCGGAGGTGACGTCCGTTTAGACGAGCTGGAATTAAGTGGGCCTGCAAGCGTTTCGTTCTTTAACCGAAAGTTAACCGACCATAAAGTTGAAATCTCGATAAGCAAGCTGTCCGCGGATGGTAAAGGCGAGATTGTTATTCGGTCCAATCAGGTAATGTATACCCAAACTTCGGAAGCTCGGGAAACGTCGTTGACGCTCCGGACAAATATCTTCATCGAACAGAACGCCGACTTGGTGGCTGCATCTGAGCTCTTTGTTGACGGGGCTGCCCTTCGTGTGGGTGGTCGCTTGTTGAATGTGCGTGATTTGACTCTCGAGTCCGGTAGCGCTGTGACTTTTGAGGACACGTCGCAAACGGGATTGTTACAGGAGGGGTTGAGCGTAGCGTCAGTCACGTCGCCTGGCACACAGCAGTTTGGGAGTCTGATCTTGAAAAGTGGCTCATCGTTTATCGCACCTCAAAACTTAAGACTCAATATCGCCAATATGGTGGTCAGAAATGGAGTGGTTATTCGTGTGAAGGACCTTGAAATCCGTGCGTCGACCGTTGTCCTGGAACGTGGTACGACCGTATCCGCCGACGCCGTGTCAGCTTCAGGGCCAGGTGTTGGCACATCAAGTTCTGGAGTCGGTTCTGGTGGTAGTTACGCAAGTCCCGGAGGTGCCGGAAGAGGTCAGAGAATGGTGAACAAAGCATACGGAAGTTTATACCAACCGCAAGTGCCCGGGAGTGCTGGAGGTGATGGGAATTCCTCCCAAAGTGCTGGCAAAGGAGGTGGTGCGATCACAATTGTGACTAGTTTGCTTCAGCTGGATGGAAGGATGACCGTGAACGGAGGTCATGGTAAACAGGGTTCAAATGCCGGTGGGGGAAGTGGTGGTAGCATCGTGCTATCAGTCAACAAACTGGTCGGCAAAGGAAAAATCATGGCTGACGGTGGTCGAGGAGACGGCTATGGTGGTTGTGGAAGCGGTGGACGAATTGCAATTCGCCTGCAAGATGAGAATAATTTCGAGGGTACTATAGAAGCAGCTAGTGGAGCATGTGGGTCTTCACTGTCAGCGGGAGGGCCCGGTACTCTGTTTATTAAAGAGGTGAAGGGCAAACGTCCGTACACACGAGTCACTGTCGACAATCGTGATCGGAACTGGAACGCATTTGTCACCTTGAATGAGAAGCAAACCACATACGATTTCAACGAAGTAGTTCTTCGTGGTGGAGCAGCAATTCAGATGCAACAACAACCGCAAATTCACCGGACGCTAAATATTGGCCTGCTGTCTGGCGACAGGAGCGGTCTCATTCACGTTCATCAAAACCAGACGGTGATACTACAAGAAAAAACACCATCGCGTCTACCGTCCAGCATCTATGTTGCCGAAGGTGGCCTCATGCTGGTCCCACAAAACGTCATAGTCGTGGGAAGGCGCCCGTATGCCATTGAATCACGTGGTGTTATACTGGGCATGCGTAATATCGACGTGACAAGCGGTCGTGCGGTAAAGTTCTACGCAAGCGCTGTCCTTGGGATCGGCACCAGCAGAGACGACTTCACCGGATCTAAAGGGACGTTTGAATTTGGGTCTCTTACTCTCCACAGCAGCAGCTTGTTGGTCATTGATGATATCAGCCCGGTCAAAATCTCCGCTGGAAATATAGATTTGAAATTTAGCTCGTCTTTTATCTCGTCCTCCTTGTCTTTGACTGTTTCGCGCCTTCACGTGGAAGTTGGTGGACGACTTGATTGCTCTGGTGGCAACGCCGTAATAGGAATCAAATCCGGGAGCTCCACTCTGTCCACCGGGACTGGAGCAGGTCACGGTAGCAATGGAGGAGAGGGCTCTAATGGTCAAAGTGGGATCTACTACGGATCCCTTTATTACCCTACCGAGAGCGGACGAAATGGAGGCCCTGGACCCCAAGGAATTCGTGGCGGACGCGGAGGAGGAAGTTTATCGATTACTGTTGGAACACGTTTAATAGTGGATGGAGTCATGACGGTCGCCGGTGGAAACGCACCATCCAGAAGTGACGCAGGTGGCGGAAGTGGAGGAAGTGTCTACGTCGAAACCAATTCATATCGAGGCTATGGGATGATCAATGTTCGCGGCGGAGACTCGGGAGGTTCACTTGCAGGAAGTGGAGCTGGAGGTCGAATCGCAATTTACACTAAAACGAGAAATTTATTTCGAGGAATGTACGAGGCATCAGGCGGATCAGGAACGGCAAGGAAACACGGAGGCCCGGGGACAATTTATCTGGAGGATATAAGGTACAAGCAGGAGTACAAAGAGCTACGGTTTGGTTACCGGGAGGGAGAGAACTTGGCTTATGTTACTTTACATGAGCACAACATCACGGACTATGTCTTCTCTGAGGTTGTTATCGAGCGGAGAACTGCGGTCAGACTGGAGCAAAGCGGAGAACCAAGAAGTTTAACGGTTGGGAAGTTAACGGGGGATGGAACCGGGTACATTTATGTAGGTCAGAACCACACATTAAATCTACAAGGATCGATTGGCGAAGGTGGAGTCTCGAGGCCAGCCGTGAACTTGAATGTCGATACCAAAGGTAAGGTACTGTTGGATACTTTGTTGTACGTGGTAGGTGATGGCGTCTCCAGTCCCGATGGTAATGCGCTCACTGTCAGCGGTCGAATAGTTGGGATGCACCATCTGTTTGTCACCAGAAGAAGGAAAGTGGTATTTAAGGCAGAAATGGAAACGGCCAATTACATTAACCACACCTTGCAAGTTAGCCCACCTGGAACTTTTGTCCTTGGTACAGTGGAGATTCAAGACGGAGGGCAACTGAAGTTTTTAACTTCGGATGGAATGAAAGGCTTGGCTGGAAGGATTCACGTGAAGTATGGAGCACGCATTGTTGCGGATAAATTTGACGTAGGTAAGTAAGGGATTGGTATCCATATTAAATGTGCTTGTAATGCTCTATAGGGATAAAACTTTAGCGGTTGCAGAACAGTGGAAACTCCTTTTGGTTCATTTACTTTAGTATTCTTGGCAAATGTATTTAAAGAAATTTTGGTCCAATACTTAACAAAGCAAGATCACATTTGATATATTTTTCCCCCAATATTTTAGTTGTTACAAATCTCAATGTGGAAACTGGTGGTGCTATGTCGGCTGCTGGAAGTGATCGACCAGCCATTATCAAAGGAACGCTCACGTCTGATTGCTATGGTGCCGGAGGTGGTTATGCTAGCAAAGGTGGCGTTGGTCGAAATCCTTCTGTCACCGTTAAACCGTACGGCAGTGTTTACCTGCCCAGAGAGTTTGGATCGAATGGATGCGCGGGGAGTAGTTCGGGTGGAAATTCTGGAGGAGCAGTTGTCATGAACATCAGCGATGTGTTGCACTTGGACGGCACTTTGACCGCTCGAGGCCAGGATGGTACTTCTGACTCAGCAACCGGTGGCGGTAGTGGTGGAAGTATACTACTCCAAACCGAAAGATTTACCGGAAATGGAGTTCTTGACGTATCAGGTGGTCAGGGTACAGATAGGCAAACGGGGGGTGGATCTGGTGGAAGGCTGGCGATATACGTGAAATCCAGAAATCGTTTCTTTGGACAATATTTGGCCACAGGTGGTCGTGGTGGAATTGGAACAAGCGATGCAAGTCTTTCATCTGGAGGGCCGGGAACAGTTTTCATCCAAGACTATCGTGACCAAACTCCGCATGACCAGTTACTGGTCGACAACAGCAACAGACCGTGGTCGCACTATGTCACCTTAAACGAAAACCAAGACTCGTACGAATTCGACGAAGTTCACTTGACGAACAAAGCCTCCCTCCACATGGTCCAAAATGGCAAACCTCTTAACCTGACCATTCACAAGATCCTTGGGGACGGTACTGGTCTGTTGCACATGCACGCTAAACAACTGTTAATTGCTGAAGTGAAAGATGCAAGGCGCACCATAACGCGTGCTCAAACTAATTTTAAGTTGGATTTCAATTCTTCAGCTATGATGTCTACTGTTGTTCACATGATTGGTCGTGGTGACCCGGCTTTTGATTGGAACGGTCGTCTTATCAATGTTATGCATCTACATTTGTCTTACGGGAGTAAAGCTGTTATTGGCATTGAGGCTCGCACAGGGACAATACAAAATGGGCGATTTGTATCCCATGAGACAGTAGGAACGTTTCATTTCGCAACGCTCGAATTTGGTAGCAAATCACTAGTAGAGTATCCCACACCGCATGGAATTCATTTTACAGTTGGATTGTTGGTAAGGAGAATGCGATTGTCTTTATATTGATTGTATTATATTTGTAAATAAATAAATAAATAAATAAATAAGTTAATTAATTAATAGATAAATAAATAGATATCAAAATTAAAATGAACTAAATTTATTTCACTTTGATTTTATTTTAATTCAATTTAAAATAAAACAAAATCAATAAAATTTATTAAATTTTTATTTTTGAAACAGAATACAAAATTAAAATCAAACTAAAATTTAATAAAGTTCCATTATACGGTATCACTGAGTAGACTAAAGCATTTATTCGAGAGTGGGGGTCTGATTGTACTGCTGAAGTTTGACTAGGGAGGCTTCTCATTTGCTCATGCGTGATCACCATTTCCAGCGAGATTTAATAATCGTTGGAGTAATTTGAATAGACTTAACTAAACTTTCTCTATTTATCCTGGATAACCCTATCGGCTAGCTATACTGTTCTCCCTAAAGGTCCAGTAAGGGCCACCCCTCATGGATCCAGTGTTGTGATGCTTGATAGAGTCAAAAAGGACAACACCCTTTTCACATGTGACGAAGGTGACTTTAATCAGAGAACTGGATGGAGTCGGAATCGAACCCTAGTCACAGATGTGAGAGACACGTGCTCTACTAGTGCGCCACCAGCACCCACTTAAAGATGGTGAACCCCCTCACCTGTTACGAAGCGGTATATAGTGGTCAATCCTGCAAATTTTTGTTCTCTTTGAAGACAGCTCGTACACTAGATTAAATCAATCTTTGCATGGTTAAACTCTCCTCAAATCTTTGTAGTTATAACTTCGTTTTCTCGTCAGTTTTATATTTCATTTTGTCACAGGATATCAAATATGCCTCACAGTTTACCGCCGAATCCTTCAAAATTGAAACTACGGAGCTCTTACTGGAAATTGACGCCGAGATATCATCCAAAGGCCGAGGATATCTTTACTATACACTGGGTGCTGGAGTGAATGCAACCGACGGGGGAACTGGTGCTAGCCACGCGACTGTTGGAGGTAGCAGGCGTGACTTGAAATTAGATAACACATATGGATCCCTATATGATCCCGTTACTCCAGGTAGCCGTGGGGGAATGGGCCCAGGTAGATCACTGGGTAGTCGTGGTGGAGGAACAGTGCGTATCGAAGTTGGACATTCATTTGTTTTGGATGGAGTGGTAAATGTTGATGCTGATAGCGCATCGGAAAGATCAGGTACGGAAGTGGTACATATTAAAGACGTATTAAGCGAGAGCGGGATCCGTACGGCAAAGCATTTGCCCGAGGTTTTTGCACAGAGTGAGCGGCGAAGGAACGTGGTCTGTCGGAAAAACACCGAGGCAATTCACCATATGGCTTTTGGTTCATTTTCTTTTCCATTTTAAATTCGGATTTTTTTCAACGCAGATACCGGCGTACCCTTAATTTTCAAAAAAATAACATCCGAGATTCTGCCGCAAAACTAAACACAGTATTACCCGGAGTGGCAATGTCGTAGCATGCTGACCGCTCAGCAGTCAATCGGTGTGCTTCATTTTACGTACAGGATGCAAACCAAGCTCAGCCATGTACTGTAATAAACCTCCTAAAATTCATTAAGAATTTATGAGGAAAATACAAAAGAAAATCATAACCGTGTCGTGCCTTTATATGTGATAAAGACACATGTGCCTTTTTACGTGAAGAAGAAGTTCACTTTTTTTCTGCTTACAAAAAATAAATTTCCAAACCTTCTTCGCGAATTAACGTATTAGGAGGTTCATTTTAGAAAGCATCTAAAAAAACTCGCAGTTCGTGCTTTATCGGATCTAAAACATTCGGCTATCGCCTCGTATTATAAATCCAGATAAAGCACTCCTGCTTGGTTTTTAAATATTACATATCGTGTATAGTTCCTTCAATATGACTTAGGGCTACGAAACTAATTGCCAACACTGTGTTCACGTTTACAGGCAGTGGAGGTGGTAGCGGAGGAAGCGTTTGGATCTCGACGAACTTCTTCAAAGGTCATGGTGAAATCACTGCCCGAGGCGGACTGGGTAATACCGATGGCTCAGCTGTGGGCGGAAGTGGTGCCGGGGGACGAATAGCTGTGCACATGAACCAGGAAGACGAATTCCGGGGGAGCTATTCTCCTTTTGGTGGGACAGGAGATGGCCGTCGTCAAGGGGGACCAGGAACAGTTTATATAGAGGAAATGAAGCGGCCTCATATCCACAGCAGACTGTACATTGATAACAAGGACGCGATACCAGAAAAAGAGTTTGTATTAAGTGAGAGAAACCCACGAGAAGCTTATCACAAACGAGTGGACGGCGTGGAATCGGAATACCATATTGATGAGTTAATGCTTCTTAACCAGGTAGGCGTTGGAAGATTGAGGAAACGCGGCCAATGTTATACATAACTGAAAAAGAATTAGGTAGATGAACGATCTTCAAGCTCGATACTCAGAAAATGATTTCTGAGTCCCAGACGGGCATCGAACCCGCAACCTTCTGATGACCGGTAAGACGCTCTAACCATCGAGCTACCAAGACTCAGATGGTGAGCTAGGGTGCAAGTTCGATAGATATGTGCGGCCTAAGCGGAAGCCACTAGGATAGGTAGGAAACAAAATGGACAAGCGAACGGACGGATGCGCGAACAATCAAGTAGGAACTTAAATTCTTGTGATTTTATTGCAGGGAATTCTCAGAATAGCGAATTCTGCGTCAAATAAAGCCATGAATTCATCAGTTTATATTGGTATCATGTACGGAGATGGATCACCTCTCATTCATATACAGTCAAACCAAACCTTTTACATGGAATACCAGAAAGCGACCAGCAAAAGATCCAATCCTAAAGTGAACTTCCTGATTGAAGAGCACGGAGACCTTATTACTGTCAATGATCTTCGCATTAGCGGCGATAAAACCCCGCCCGTAGACCTTCGGGGATCAATTAGAGGAGTGACAAAACTAACACTGAGCGCTAACAAAGTGTGTCAGATTAGAAGAACGGGATCAATCAGCGTCGAACTACAGCGTGATAACTCGTCGGCAGTCGCCATAAATCTCGGGCAACTTACCTTGGAATATGGCGCTGGGCTTTCGTTTTCTCACGGTGGCGAATTGGACATTGGGTATCTTACCATGCGTCAGAGATCATTTCTGTCAGCGGATGACTTCGAAATCAAGTCGACGGCCATACTTATCGAAGGTGAAGGAAACATCAAAACGACTGCTCGAAGTAAAGAGAAAGGCCCAGGGTCAGGAAGCGAAGCAGGTGGTTCAGGATCTGGTGCGGGTCATGGAGGATATGGTGGAGGTCATAACGTAAGTGGAGGTGGGGAACCTTATGGATCCTACACTTTACCCACTCATCCTGGAAGTAAGGGAGGTGGAAACAGCGGAGGATTTGGTGGAAGTGTTATAAAGGTAAAACAAAAACTGGAAAGTAGTTGGCAATTAAGTTGGGCTTAAAATATCCTTCCTAATTAATAGCCAGGGGTACAATATTTTGTAACCACGTATCACCAGTTAAGAATTAAAGTTCTGACTCGATGACAGCCTTTCTGCTAGAGTGAACGGGGGTTGATCTACGCCAATATTTGTATGGGGGATTGTCCCCCAAGAGAAAGTGTCTTATGGTGTACTTTATCTCTAATTTTTCGTTAACTTTGTAAACTAAATGCACACATTTCATTCGAAAGCTTTGGTAAGAACCGTATTTAAGTCTTCCATCTCTAAAGTTGATGAGGATATGGACGACTGTATAGTCGATTTACAGCCACTGATTAAATGTTAATTCTTTTTGTTCTTTTTCACCATTAATTATTGAGTTGGATAATGTTTTCGTGTCAATCGATGTAAATTCTAGATTGAAGTTGGTCATACCTTTCATCTCGATGGCGTAGTTGAAAACAACGGTGGTAATGCCACAGGAAGTAGCGGAGGTGGTAGCGGTGGAAGTGTTCACATCAAGACTCTGATGTTCTCTGGCCATGGTGCTATTTTAACCAACGGAGGAGACGGACAAGGGACCGGAGGAGGTGGAGCAGGAGGAAGAATCGCTGTCCATGTTTCTTGGTTGAGGGAATTTGCGGGTATGTAACAAAACTATAGTCTGTGGCCGGTGGGTGTTGACACTTACACCCTAACGTAGCAAAACTTTTTGACAGTTCTGCCTGCGTTCTGAGTAAAATCGTATAGAATAAGAAGTAATCCTATACAATGAATATAAATTTATTGAAATAACAAACGACAACTCAGCAATTACCGATTTATCAAGAAATACAATACATACTCGCCCACCTGTCAACTCTCCCGATTTCCGATTTCACTGGCGAAATAACGATTCTGAGAGGCATCTCCTGACGCAACAAGCCAATATCCTAAATTATTTCGTGATCACGGGGGTCTTATGATAGCTCGCGGTGATTATTTTCACTTAGTTCATTATCACGTCAGTTTTCTATGATGTACCGCGGTTCTTAAGATCACTTAATAACCTGTAGTTAATGTTAATTAGTTAATGTCCCTGGGTTAATATATGTTATCCCTGGATCATTAACTAGTCCTCTCGTTGTACAAAAACCCAGCAATAAATAGAACGATGAAAAGCAAACTAATTTTTAATCGCTCAAATCAAATAGTGCTACTCTACTACACTCCGTATGAAGCCTCTGTAATAATGAACTAAGAAGGTTAGTTGCCTCAGCCTCGGTAACTAACCTATACTTAATCCCTTGTCAGTATAAAAGTTGGTGGTGCCGTGTGAGATGTCCCTATGGAATTGCAAAGCTTAGATTCTGATTGGCTAAAATTTGACACCACACCACGTTAGCACGCATCGAAGTCCACATTAAAGTTAACATGCGACCGTAAAATATTGAGTCTCATAGCCAAATAACCCCGTGATCATAACCTTAGCATGAACGGTTATTACTGACAGCCACAGTTGTAGTTATTGCTGACAGCCACGGTTGTAGTTATTGCTGACAGCCACGGTTGTGGTTATTACTGACAGCCACGGTTGTGGTTATTACTGACAGCCACGGTTGTGGTTACTACTGACAGCCACGGTTGTGGTTACTGCTGACAGCCACGGTTGTGGTTACTGCTGACAGCCACGGTTGTGGTTACTGCTGACAGCCACGGTTGTGGTTACTGCTGACAGCCACGGTTGTGGTTACTGCTGACAGCCACGGTTGTGGTTACTGCTGACAGCCACGGTTGTGGTTACTGCTGACAGCCACGGTTGTGGTTACTGCTGACAGCCACGGTTGTGGTTACTGCTGACAGCCACGGTTGTGGTTACTGCTGACAGCCACGGTTGTGGTTACTGCTGACAGCCACGGTTGTGGTTACTGCTGACAGCCACGGTTGTGGTTACTGCTGACAGCCACGGTTGTGGTTACTGCTGACAGCCACGGTTGTGGTTACTGCTGACAGCCACGGTTGTGGTTATTGCTGACAGCCATGCGCCCGTTCTTTTTTTTATTATGACAATAGAAATAGAAATTTAATTTTTACTCGCTCCTGGGTTTTAATGTCGTCCTCTAGGCACTTACTCCGCTCTTGGCGGCCTTGGTAAGCCAGCTGGAGCATGCGGCACTGTTTATTACACCGACACCAACAATGGTCTGTCGCATCGACCGTTCATGTTGGACGAACACAACAACACAATATTTGGCGAAGGATTCACAAAACTCATCCTAGATAATCAAAACAGAAATCGGGACATAGCCACATTAATTGAAAACGAGGAAGAGAAATACTACGAGGTCGACGAACTCGAGGTTCGTAATCATGCAGTACTTTGGATACACGGAAAAAATGCGACTTTGGTCGCTCATAGCTTCACAGGAGACAGAACAGGCTTAGTCCATCTTCTGCCGACTCAGAGAATGTTCGTTGAAGTCGTTGAATCGCGTAAAGGGTACTCCATCGCCCCCGTGAGTTACAAGGTCGATGCTGGTGCTGAGATCACATTTCCTTCGACCTTGACTTTGCTTGGATCTCGATGTTACTTCGACGGTTTTGTCATCGGTGTCCATGAACTGCGCATAACCGAAGGCGCCCTCGTAACCTTCTCGTCGACGTCACAAACTGGCATTCGAGAGAACGGGAGTTTCGCGTTCGTTACCACCCCAGGTAACATCACATTTTCGACTTTGATCGTACAACGCCGGTCTGAGCTCGTATTTTCCCGTATTAATGACACCTTGATACTCACTTCCGGCATATTCCGAGTGAAGTACGAAGGTGAAGTACGTATTAATCATGGAGAGATCGACTCATCATGGGCTTGGATCGAAAGTCGAGGTCGTTTGTTACTTGAAGGAACTGGATACGAAAGCGAAAGTGGACCTGGACGAGGCTTTACGTCACAGAACATTGGCTCTGGTGCTGGACATGGTGGTGAAGGGGGATCGAAAATAGCGTCACATGGAAGGTGGTATGGGTCTATCCTTCGACCGTTGGATTTTGGAAGTGGAGGAGGAAACGGACTGGGGCGTGGTGGTCGTGGAGGAGGATCTCTTCATTGGCGCATCGGCCAGACCTTGGAATTGGATGGACTAGTGTCTCTCAAGGGATTTAGTGGACTCGGCCGTAACTCTGGGGGAGGAAGTGGCGGAAGTCTGCTGGTCGAATGCACGAACATTACTGGATACGGAACTGTCAATGTAGTTGGAGGGAACGGGGTGGAACAAGGTGGTGGGGGAGCTGGAGGACGAGTGGCAATTCACATTCGTTTCAAGCACAAGTTTGCAGGGGTTTATGAGGCATATGGAGGATCAGGAGGGGTACATGGTGCAGCGGGTACTGTCTACGTTGAAGAAACAGCTCGAGGACCGCAGTACGCAGAGATCAAGTACGACAGAGAAACAAATAAAACTGTCAGTGTATCAACTCACAGGTTCATTCAAATCGATAACTGGAACCAAAAGACACCACCGTCGGTTAGGACGCCATGGTCTAGTCTTCTAGAGCACAGTAGTGAGTATTACGAATTCGATGAAATGTTCTTGACTCGTTACGCCGACTTACAGGTCGATCACCCTTTAAACTCTCCCAATGTCACCGTCGTTGTTCATCGTTTCCTTGGAGATGGTACCGGAAGACTTCACGTTCGGAAGAACCAAACAGTCTACGTAGAAGTCGTGGAATCCGTGACGAACGAGTCTACAGCTCCGTGTAGTTTCAAGATAGATGTTGGCGCTGAGATCGTCTTCCCTGCTAAAGTGAGAATTTACGGAACCCGTTCGACCATTGACGGACGCATTACGGGCGTTCACGACCTGATCATTTCCCTCGGGGGCACAATCGAGTTTACATCCACCGCACAAACAGCAATCGTCGAAAACAGGAAATACGTGAGGATCGACAAGAGTGGAAATTTCTCGTTTGGGTCGGTTACCGTGAAACGCGGATCAAAGCTTATCTTCAGCAAAATAAGCAACGCGCTTACTTTGTCGTGTGCGTACTTCCGTGTGAAGTTTGGAGGCGTAATGGTCTTGAATCATGGCATTATTCGCAGCACATTTGCCTGGGTAGAAAGTACTGGTCTTCTTTTGCTAGATGGTACAGGGTACAAACAGGAAAGTGGGCCTGGAAGGGGTAACACGGTTAATCTCGTTGGAGGTGGAGCTGGACATGGAGGTGAAGGGGCTGGAAGCGGTGGAGGGAATCCTCACGATTCAGTGTACTCGCCCTGGATGCTTGGAAGTGGTGGAGGTCGTGGTCAAGGCGAGGGTGGAGCTGGGGGGGGTAGTCTGTTGTGGGTGGTTGGAGCCTTGTTGCAAATAAATGGCTTGCTGTCAGCCAATGGTTTGGATGGTAGCGGAGTTAATTCAGGAGGAGGAAGTGGCGGTAGTATTTTAATTAAGACAACTAACATGACAGGACACGGAGAGATTGCAGTTGCTGGAGGGAAAGGTGTGGGATCTGGGGGAGCTGGGGCAGGAGGTCGGGTTGGTATTCATTGCCGGTGGCGTTATCGGTATGGTGGGAAACTTACGGACCATGGGGGACACAGTGAAGTTGGTGCCCCGGCGGGAACAATTTATATAGAGGAGAACTTTCGTCCGTTGCAGTACAGACATGTGAAATACCTTAAGAAGTCAAATACGACCATCCTAGCTGTCGATCACACCTACCTCCACGTGGACAACAAAGGCTATGACGTCTCTGGCGCGACCATGTTGATGGAGGAGAACACGACAGAGTACGAGTTTGATGAAATGGAACTGACAGGACAAAGCAGATTGCTCGTTTATCATCCACCCAATTCAACAGTGAATGTGACAGTACACAGATTTATCGGCGACAAAAGTGGACAGTTTCATATTCGAGATAGGCAAAAAATTTACGTCGAAGTGGTGGAATCGGAAACCAACAAAACCGAGGCTCCTTGCAGCTATAAGATTGATAATGGAGGAGAGATCGTTCTGCCTTCCGAGTTTCACGTCCACGGAACCCGAACAATAATAGAAGGGCGATTCACTGGAGTTCATCGGTTGTACGTCTCGCGTGGAGCGGAGATCGACTTCACCTCTACGACCCAGACCGCTTTGATCGAGAATAAGACGTATGTCTTCATATCAGAACCAGGTAACCTCTCGTTTTCTGAAGTTGTTGTGAAGAAGCTAGGTGACGTAGAGTTCCGACGAGTGACCGAGTTACTCCGACTGACGTGCAACGAACTAGTCGTTAAGTATCGAGGGAAAATGTTTATTAATCACGGCGAGATAATTTCAACGTTTGCGTGGCTTGACAGCGAGGGTGTTATTAACGTCGACGGAGTTGGCTATAGTGCTCAGAAAGGACCTGGGGCTGGGTGGAGCGAAGGCGCTGTTGGTACCGGGGCGGGCTATGGTGGTGTTGGAGGTCGAAGTGGCGGGAGTGCGTACGGCTCAGTTTACACGCCATGGCATTTGGGGAGTGGTGGTGGAAATGGAAGAGGCATTGGTGGGTCAGGTGGTGGATACCTAGTTTGGTTAGTCAGTAAAAGACTTGAACTTAACGGTTTACTGACTGCGAATGGACAAAATGGGCGTGGGCAGGATGCGGGGGGAGGTAGCGGAGGAAGCATGTTGATTGAAACTACAAACATGACAGGCCACGGGGAAATTTCAGTGTTGGGTGGACGAGGAACTGGACAGGGCGGTGGAGGAGCAGGAGGAAGAGTGGGTATACACTGTCGCTGGAGGTACTCGTACGGTGGAAAGTTCTCAGATCACGGTGGTCAGGGTAATGATTATGGAGCTCCAGCAGGCACCATTTACAAAGAGGAAAACTACAGGCCGCTGCAATACCGCGAGTTAAAGTACAGTAAGACCACCAACACATCTTACCTGGCAGTCGACCATACTTATATCCACATCGATAACGCAGGTTTCAATGTACAAGGAGCGACGTTACTCATGGAAGAAGGGACAACAGAATACGAGTTTGATGAAATGGAATTAACCGGATACTCCAGACTTCTTGTCTATCATCCAGACAACGCTACCAACGTCACTGTTGTCGTGCATAGGTTCATAGGTGACGGTACCGGGCAGTTTCACATCAGAGAACGTCAGAAGATCTATGTGGAGTACGTGGAATCTGAAACTAACCGAACAGAAGCACCGTGTAGTTACAGGATTGACGAATTTGCTGAACTAATTTTGCCATTTGAGTTCCACGTGCACGGAGTCCGTACGGAGATCCACGGTCTGCTCACTGGCGTCCATCATTTCTTCGTCGAAGATCGCGGATTCATCCGAATCTTGTCGACTGCGCAAACGGCGCTGTTGGAGAATCGGACATATGTGGATGTCACAGAACCCGGAAATACCTCAATTGCTAACGTCGTGATAAAGAAAGGTGGGGTCCTTGATCTGCGTCGGCGTGAGGATGTCTTGATCAAGGTAACCTCGAGCCTTTTTGAAATAAAATGGCAAGGGGAAGTTAGGATGAACCATGGGATCTTCTTCTTGTCCACTGGGGACCTCGAGACGGAAGGAAAGTTGGTGTTAGACGGGGTAGGGTGGGGCCCTGGGGAAGGTAATGGTAAAGGTGTTCGTCAAGGATCGTATGGGTCAGGTGCAGGACATGGGGGACAAGGTGGACCAAGTGGCGGAATAGGAGGACAGTCTTACGGCTCTGTATTCAACCCGTTAATGATTGGGAGTGGTGGAGGAGCAGGATATTATGGACTGGGAGGAAGAGGTAAGATCTTTTAAGTTTATTAATGTATTTGCATATTGAAAACTGGAAATCACTGGGCGCGAGTGGTCCACCATGTGACTTATATCCTGATAAGAATGGACTAAAACTCGATTCATGTGGGTGTAACAGTTATTAACCGAGTGTGAGGTGTGTGCAGGAAAGTGTTTGCCTGAGGGTTTCGTACAGATCGAATGACGTATTTCGATTTGAAATTAAGAGTAAATTACATCGTACAATTAATCTGTTTTTCGTAACCCAAATTATTTTTGGGAGAATTGTTTCTAAATAAGTTAATTTACAGCACCACTTTATTCATGTTCCTTTGTTGTACTTGTAGTTGTTGTTGTGTTTGTGGTTGTTGTTGTGGTTGTTGTTGTTGTTGTTGTTGTTGACGTTGTTAATGTTAATGCTGTTGTTAATGTTGATGTTGTTGTTAATGTTGATGTTGTTGTTGTTGTTGTTGTTGTTGTTGATGTTGCTCATTTTTTTCTTTCTATTAATGAAGGTGGTGGTAGCGTCCACTGGATTGCAAAGAACCATTTTCATCTTGACGGACTAATTTCCGCTAAGGGAACCAGTGGGGCTTCATACTCCGGCGGTGGTAGTGGCGGAAGCATCTTGATCGAAGCCTTTAACATGAGCGGCCATGGAGAAGCGAACGTGAACGGTGGAGACGGGTTATCTGGAGGTGGTGGGGGATCTGGAGGAAGAATTGGGATTCACGTCGACTTTGCAAACAAATATGGTGGAACATTTAGAGCCGTTGGAGGACAAGGCAATACAAAAGCTCGAGCTGGTGGAGCAGGGACTGTGTACAAGTACGAGAGCCAGCGAGGACCGCAGTATCGTGAAATCAAGTACAACCCTGAAGGAAATTTTACAGGCTTTGAACCAGAGCATTCGAAAGTTAAAGTGGACAACGAGGGAAGAGAAACCGAATCACCAGCTGTCATTATGGAGAATGATACACTCTTCTACGAGTTTGATGAAATGCAAGTTGAAGGCCGGTCTCACGTGGTATTTTATCATCCGAGAGGAGCCCTGAATGTGACCGTAGTCGCGCACGAGGTGACTGGGGACAAGACTGGCGTAATCAAGATGACTTCAAGACAGAGACTTTTCGTGTTCGTTGTTGAAAGTACCCACACATACCTGGATGTTCCTTGTGGGTTTTACATCGATGACTACGCCGAGGTAGTTTTCCCGACGGAAGTGATCCTCAGAGGAGAAACGACGACATTACGTGGACGGATGACTGGCGTCGAGTGGTTGGTGATCGAGAGGAACGGAAACATTTTGATCAGCGGTACAGCGCACACAGCTAGACTTCCGGAGCAAGCCAGATGGTACGACGATCGGCCGTTTGACCCCTTCACTCCAGGATTGTTGGTAATTCCGGAGTTAATCGTTAATAACCGTGGAATTCTTACGGTTGCCATGACGCCCTATCGTGGTGAAATAATTGCTTCGGATATTGCTATGAAGAAAGGTAAGAGTTGGATTACGAGGTTTATGAATTGATGCTGTGTGGAATACATTAGTGCTTATTGTTACCGGCTTTCTCACTTTGGAGCATTTTCTTTTGGCATCATGATCGCCATGTAGTTGTTCCTTAACAAACGATATTGGATCATCTTCTTTTGTCAGGTACATGAACATGGCGGCCGAACTCTTTGTCATTTGAGTCTCTGGGATTGAGTGAAAACGCTTTATTTCCTTACAGGGTGCATAAAATAAACACGTTTGTGCACAAAAACGCTAGCATAAGGTCATCAGGGTTGTCCTAGCTGTTGTATTCTGTTGTTACAAAAGGACGATTTTTTGTATACAATTGCACATTTTAAAAGAGATGAAAAAAAAAATTTGGAATATGCTGAGCTGGTTTTGTTAACACTTTCTTGACTAGTGGTCTCCTTTGTCGAGTAAAATCATCTGGCGTTAGCTAGAGTGATATAGTAGAATGCTCGTCTTCAATCGGGGAAGGGTTAATATTGGCTTGGAATATACAGTATATCATGTCTTGTATATGTGAACATGTTTAACTACTTCAGGAAGATTTAGAAGAAACAGGTCGTACCAAATGGTGTTGTGAAGATGAACTACCTTATAATTTTACTGAAGAACACGACTCTTTTCAGTCCGTTTTTATCATTGTTGAACGTGTTTCGGAGGTATACAACTTTCCTTCTTTGGCATTTCATCAAGATTGTTGTATTTGAATTATGGTAACCAAAAACCTTGTCGTTAAGAAAGAAAATCGAACTCATCAGTTTTCATAAAATCCTGAAGAAGGAAGCTTGTCAAATTCCGAAACATGTTTAAAGGTCATTAAAACAGACAGAAAAGCATTGTGCTGTTCATTCAAATCATTATTAACAGCACTACCAGATTGCAGTCGATCCCTGGAGGTCTCACAGCCCTTCTCAACAGCAGAAAAGGGTTGTGCATTTATTGGTTATTATCACTTTTTGTTTTGATATCTTTCTTCAAGGTTCACTAGTCAAGATCAACACGCGTGAAATGTCTTTTGTGGTTGATCACGTGGTTATCGAAAGTGGCGGGAGATTGAGTGGGATTGGGGGCGGATATGCAACAGGTCTCGGCCCCGGTGCGGGAGCAAGTTTGCAAGGTGGCAGCTACGGGTCACTGGGTGGTAGGGCCTCTGCTGGTAAATACTACGGATCCTTATATGTCCCTCGTCATCCTGGCAGCGGTGGAGGTGGTAGTGCTGGAGGTTCATGGATAAACGTGACGGCTGGTAGGTATGCAAGGATTGATGGTACTGCTGACGTGAATGGCGCAGATGGATACGGCGCTGGAAGTGGGGGAAGCTTGACCATAAAGACTTCAGAACTGATTGGATATGGATCAATTGAAAGCAATGGAGGTATGATTTTTAGGATAAATTAAACAAAGTAAATACCAGGTAATCTGTCTCGTGTGGAATACTGCCAGAGAAAAGGAATACATTGCTGATTGTTACTGTATATAAAGCAGAAGTGAGCTTGGAAGAAGCTCTTTTATTTCAAAGAACTTTTTAAATTATCAAGATTGGCCTTTTAACCTCACCAGTAGCTCACTTCGGTTTTCGAGTATTAAGATTTTTTTGGAGTGTAAATATCATCTTTGCACAGTCCACTTTTCATAATTACTTGCGAGAAAGATCAATGCCCTGAAAATTATTTTCAAAAAGTCCATGTGTCAAACACATATTGCTTTTAGTCCCCTAATCTGTGCTGTACATCAATGGGATTTAAAATATAATTTACTAGGGGTCGATCTTCCTTATAAGACTACACTTTCCACCTGGATGTTCTATTTAACAATTAGATTATGAGCTCGAGATTTCTATGAGGTTGACTCGGGCTTTGTCCTCATAGAAATCTCGAGCTCATAATCTAATTGTTTTAGTAGAAACAAACTTTGCAAATAACATTTTTCGTTTTCTCTGGGATTGCACTTTCAAGTAAGCATTCTATTTCGTCTTCAGAAACTTCACAAAAACGAGAGGCGGAAGTCATTTTCGCTACTCACTATCTATCGACGAATAGATAGCGAGTAGCGTAACTAATCAGAATGCAGCATTTGCAGTAGTACTCGACTAAGCTTCTACTAAAGTAGCATAGTTAGTGAGGTCTTAAAAAATTAGGGATACCGTTGAAGTTATTGAACGAAGTCACTTGGCGCTAAGCGTTCAGGCGCGAACTTGTGCCATTACACTACTGACATAGTTTTGAGTGATTGTGGCGCAGCACTACGAGAGTTTGTGTTTATTTGGTAGTCGCAATTTGTTTTAGATGTGATTGAGTAGTTGAAGTGTCTTCATGTAGAAATGACATGTACAGTGTTGGTTACGTTAGTTGTTGTTGGATTGTTGTCCAGTAAAGAACTTTGCCGACCTGCTGTACACAATAAGGTGACGCTATGCAGGGTGTTATTTACAAATAAAACAAATCTTAATATTTCGAGATTGAATTGAGCGATGGAAGGGCCGTAAAGATCCATCCTTATAATTTATAGAGTTCATTCGAGTAAGGGAGTTTCTTCCGAACTTTTTTCTTCACTTCATACTCAAATTAATTCAAATGAGTTTTGTATTACACGCAAGTAAATTATCGGATCTACAAAATTTCGCGACCTTGTCTACTAGGTGGAAATTTATCCTTCCTCTTTGCAAGAAGTCTTAACTCTTTAGATCCCAGATTTTTCTGAAGTAATTTTACATTATTCATTATATTCAAAATTCTCTTGCAATTCTGTTGATATTGGTTGATGAATCTAATTTGCGTTTATTAAATCGTGCAGATATATACGATAGGGACCTAACAGATTAACTGAATGTTTGTTCAAACTTTTTACGCGTTGTTTTTGCTAGGTGCGTCGTTTTTGCTACATGGGTCAGCTGTAGGTGGTGGATCTGGTGGCCGCATTGGAATCTACCTCTCAAAGCCGTTCGACTTTAGGGGGGATATCAACGCAGTTGGAGGGACAGGTCAATCACCCGGAGGCCCAGGGACCGCTTATATTGAAGTCAGTGATGGGGCTGTGATAAGAAGGATCTTACGGATCGATGGCATGAACAGAGGAGAATCGTCACAATTCAGAGTTTTATTGGACGAAAATGAAGCCGAATACTATTCGTTTGACAGTATTCATCTCACTAGACAAGCTCTTCTGTCAGTGAAGAAAGTAAGTGAGTTAGGATTTGGATTGGCTTTGAGGTTGCAGTTACGGCTCATTTAGGGAAACATAGAATAATTCAGTCACGCATGAGCGCGTTACTCAGACTTCAAAGGAGAATCAAGTTGAATATTGAGTACGAAGTGTTTTGGATATGGCAACATTCGTGAGAGTCCCACATGAGAAAATGGAAACAATTTTTTTTGAAACAAAAAGCGAGTGTCAAAAACTCAGACGGTCAAAACCGCATCTCATATATACACGACTTTTTCTATGACTACAATTTTCATATATCGTGGTCGGCAGCAACCGTTCTACCAACCTCAGTCAGCTTGTTCGATAAGCCGGCTAGAAAAGGACGCAGTCGCGCACTTGT
Organism: Heliopora coerulea; assembly: GCA_030142905.1. Classification (NCBI taxonomy): domain Eukaryota; kingdom Metazoa; phylum Cnidaria; class Anthozoa; order Scleralcyonacea; family Helioporidae; genus Heliopora; species Heliopora coerulea. The sequence goes on along the minus strand of JASJOG010000035.1, from coordinate 2,046,871 downwards.
GGAACATGATTACTTTATTCTGATATTTTTCCTCATTTCTTAAAGGTGACAAACCGCGTGGTCAAGTTGAGGGTTGATATGTTCGCAGGCGACAGGACCGGTATTGTTGACGTCACTTCCGGCATGCGCGTCTACGCTCACGAGGGCAATGTCCGTATGCACGCTGATGTTAATTTCATAATCAGAAAAGGGGGCGAGTTGGTTCTTCCCCAGATTACCGCCCTGGCAGGGAGTAGGTCACCGTCCTTGGAAATTTACGGTGGCGTTTACGGTGTTCGGCAGTTGCGGGTTTATTCAGGGAGTCATGCGCAGTTACGTCGCGATGGTCATTCCGGCTGCTTTGGCTGTGCTAGTGAATATTTTACCGGAAACTTGGCACGGTCATACTGGTTTGAAGACATCATTGTCAAAGGTGATGGAAGGTTTGAGATGGTTTCCACTGGGCAAGACGTTCGCCTCGCTACACAACTTCACACGACGAGTATCTCTGTGGAAAACAACGGACTGGTGGCGATGGACACTGCTGAAGTATTCATGAAATATGTCAAAGTTGACTACGATGCCAGATTTGATAGCTCAGGCCGTGGGTGGCCTGCCAAGAGTGGACCTGGGGCGGGTCAAAGTGGCTGTGCTGGAGGAGGGGCAGGTCACGGTAGACCAGGAGGACATGGATATCGATCAGCTTGTACTGTGTCAGGGTGCTACGTACCAGGTAAGATTAAATTTATTCTCTTTACTGGAGGAACGTCTTTTTGTCCAGTTGTTGTCCAAGTACCTCATCACAACTTTGGCCTCCGACTCTAATTTGCCATACAATAATTACAGAGGAAATATAACAGTGATGTTTGCTTCATGCAGTTTCGGCTTTTCCAAAAAAATGTCTCCTGGCTTTCACCTTCCTATCTAAATTGCACTTTCTGTCTGGTTATTCCATTGCTACATTCCCTGATACATGAAATATTAATGTGAAGTTTTTCACTTACAGTGTAACTTTCGATCTCTGGTTTTCTGTCGGTTATAAATTTTGATACACGGTGCAGTAACTTACTCCTAAATAATCAAAATGCATGCATTCGTTTTTGAAGTAACGTTTAGAGCAGCTGTGTTTTATCAAGCTTAAAAATTCGTCTGCGCAGTGCAAGAATTTTTAAACTTGATAAAACACGTGTTGAAAGTGTTTCATCAGGTCGATGGACTTCGGGAACAATAGTCATCGCAATTTTAACAGCTTCAAAAACAATGGTCATCCCGATCTTAGTGAAACTGAAATAAAACGTGTTGCTTAGGCATTGCATTTCTGCCGTTACTGGTTGATCTATTTGTGTTTTTAAAGATGCAACTGATTGAAAAACGCGAATGAAAAGCTACAAAAATAGTTTGGTGCTAATTTGGTTGACAATCTTATAAAAGTTTCATGTTTTTAGTATTCTTTGTATAAAATGTTCGTCTCGGTAAGTTTTATCAGGTATAAAAACCTTTGCAGGAAATTAAAAATTTGAACATGAGTTTTTGAAGTAATGTTTAAAAAACGAGCAGGAGTGCTTTATCGGATGTAAAACACGAGGCGGAAGCCGAGTGTTTTAGGTCCGATAAAGCACGTACTGCGAGTTTTTTGAATGGCTTAAAATACGAAACGTTTTATACGCTAATTCCTTACGTAAGTTTGGCAATTTCTGTTTCCTAAGGCTAAAGATATTGAGGAAAATTTGAAGAGAAATTCAGAATAAAGTCACACGTGTCTTTATCACATATAAAGACACGACACGGTTATGATTTTCTTTTGTATTTTCCTCATGAATTCTTAATGAGTTTTTAAGATAGGATAATTGCACTATCATCGTTTCAGGTGGACCTGCATATGGCTCAAGTTGTAATCCTGTTCTAGCGGGCAGCGGTGGAGGAACCCGCCATGGAATAAATGGCTTTGGGAGAGGTGGTGGTGCGATTCGTATGTTCGGAAGTCGACTGGTAGAACTTGAAGGTAAATTGATGTCTAATGGTGGTAATGGTGGTGTTAGAGGTGGTGGTGGAAGTGGAGGAAGCGTATGGCTCGACGGGGAACGGATTGATGGACATGGCTCAAATGAGGCACGAGGTGGTGATGGGGGTAGATTTATTCATTTGAGTTATTGTAACTACTATCATGGCGGAGGAGCAGGTGGTTATGTTAGAGTCCAGTCTCCAGCACATGTCAGTAGAGATGTGCTCCTTGACAATAAAGTTGAAGGGGGGCGCGGAGGTGGTTCCCTCGCACGAGCGGGATGGTCCGGTCAAACTTGTTTTGTCGGTAATGAATGTAGCGGACGGGGTGTGTGGTCAGAAAGATACAAAAATTGTTCGTGCAATGAGAACTATTATGGTTCGAGCTGTTTGTATTATTGCCGCGCAAATATCACATGTCTGGGCCATGGACTATGCACGGATTCTGGATGCGATTGTGATCCCGGTTATGTTGGCTATCGATGCGAACATCGCTGTAATTCCTCTCGAGATTGCAGCGGCAACGGAGAATGTGATAAACTTGGTCAGTGCGTCTGCAATGCATGTTACAGCGGTGACAAATGCCAGTACTTGTGTTCGGGTAATGGGATGTGCGTGGAGGGAACATGCCGCTGTCATAACTGTTACGCTGGTAGGTTTTGCCAAGCCGAATGTAATGGAAATGGAAAGTGTCTCAATGGTAGTTGCCAGTGTGACTCGTATTGGAGAGGGACACATTGTGAACGCGCAGGATGCCCGGGAATCACCGACTGCTCTGGAAACGGACTGTGTAACAGCGCTCTTCAGAAATGCTACTGCTATCCGGGATGGAAAGGTTTAAGCTGTAGCAGCCTTGATTGCCCAGGTGAACCAAACTGTAACTTGCGTGGCGCTTGCATCGCACACCCTGATGGAGCTAAGTGCGTGAACTGCTCGAAGGGCTGGATGGGTCCCGCGTGTGACGAGCCATGCACGCATGGAGTCCAGAAACCAATGAACAGCGGGTTTTGTGAATGTGATCCTTGCTATGGCGGGAAGAGCTGTGATAGCTTGTGCTTGGGAAGGGGAACTTGTCAGTCAAATACAACTTGCGCCTGCGATCTGGAAGTCGGTTGGCGTGGTGATGTTTGCCAAATCCCCGGATGTCCTGGTATAGACGAGGACTGCAGTGGTAATGGGGAGTGTAACGCGGCCCTTCATCAGTGTACATGTTATGAAGGGTGGGCTGGAAAAGCATGCGATATCCCCGACTGCCCCGGAGCTCCGAACTGCTTTAATCGAGGATTCTGTAATGCCTCTTTGGAGATTCCAAAGTGTCAGAACTGCATTCAGGGTTACATGGGACCTGCGTGCAACGATCCATGCACCCACGGATTGCAGGTGCCGATGGACAGCGGTAATTGTGAGTGTTTTCCTGGATACAGTGGCGTTGGTTGCGACAGCGAGTGTTCTCAACATGGAAGCATCTTTAATGGCTCGTGTCTCTGTGACGAAGAATGGAGGGGGACTTTGTGTGATGTTCCAGGATGTCCAGGAGAGAACGAAGATTGCTCGGGCCATGGTAATTGCAACGGAGCGATCCATGAATGCACTTGCGACCAAGGATGGACCGGGAAAGGTGCGTTTTTTTACCCTATTTAAGGTTTTGCCTAGTCTATGAATACCTATAAGTATAAATACTTATAAACAATAAACGCTGTTATTTTGCTGGTTGGGGTGAAGTTTGTTTGGGACGCTTTTAATTGGTTGATTTGTGGTCACGTGATATTTTACAACTTTTACTGTTCATTACCAGAAAATATACTATCATTAATGCCAACATCAGGCTCATTAACGCAAAAATACATTCATTTTATTCAATCGACATTCACTAGCATAGATACGCAACCATTTGCATCGAAGGGCATTCTATAGCGCCGACAGACGACCATTAACAACATTTTACTATATATTAGGGTTAATAAATTTCAATTAGGCAAGATATTTCTCTCGCGTAATTCAAATTTTATTATCCCTGCTGTATAGTAGAATGGTGTTAATGGTCGTCTGTTGGCGCTATGGAATGCCCTTTGATGCAAATGGTTGCGTATCTAGGCTGGTGAAGGTAGATTGAATAAAATAAATGTATTTTTGCGTTAGTGAGTTTGAGATTGGCGTCAATGATAGTATATTTTCTAATAATGAACAACAAAAGGTGTACAAACTGCTGCCTGCTAAAGCAGCTGAAATGTCAAGTTTGCCTGTTGTGAAACGTGATGAGGTCGTGAGAGTGAAGAAATTTTCTCGTTTTTACACGTGATGATACGGAGGCAGGGTGATCCAATGTTGTTTAGCTTGTCCACTAAAGTTACCAGTTTCGCGGCTTTTAAGTGGTTTTTTTTATCGGTTTTTAAAAGATTTCTTCTTGTTCACATGAGGAAAAACCAGAGTTATTAAACAAATTACTAATTGACTGGTCCTTCAGAAAAACGGTGAGATTTAATTCTTTCGACCTCGACTTTTACCTCGACTCGTGATCGTTTTATTAGACTACTGGAAATCAAATCTCAATGGTTCCCTCTGGACCTTTAAGTATTTATTGTTATTCCGTCTTACATTTGCCAAATGACCCATCTGTTCCTTGCAGCTCAAATGTTCAACTGTTTTCTCTTAATTCAAAGAGTCCGTGTTCTCAATTGAGTTCAATGGTTTTGCTTACTCCGTCATTGCTTTCTTTAGGTTGCGAGATTCCAGATTGTCCTGGTGCTCCGAATTGCTTTAACCGAGGATACTGTAATAGTTCTGTCTCTCCTCCAATCTGCCAACGCTGTATCTCTGGTTGGATGGGCCCAGCATGTGACGATCCTTGCACGCATGGTGTACAGCAGCCTATGGACAGCGGTATTTGTGTCTGCGATCCAGGCTTCGTCGGTGTTGGATGCGACAGCGAATGCTCCGGCCACGGCAAGGTCGTCAGAGGGGAGTGCAAATGCTTCGTTGGGTGGCGTGGAACGCTTTGTGATAATCCTGGTTGTCCGGGGATAGGCGAGGACTGCACTGGCCACGGCGAATGCAACAGTGCCTTACATGAATGCACGTGTGATAATGGATGGACTGAAGACGGTTGTGAAATCCCTGATTGTCCTGGAAACCCTGACTGCATGAACAGAGGTACGTCTCGAGATGGTAGATACACCAGAATTAGTGTCAGACAAATGTGAGTTACATTTGATGAACATTTCGAGTGTAAGAAACTTTGTATTTTAATACTTAGTCGGGACCAGTTTGCGAAAACCTCAACTCTAGAACCTCCGGAGGGAATCGAACCTGCGACCTTGCAAATCTATGATGTAGCGCGGCTTGACACGCTGTCTCTCGTATTCAAAATCACTTGACAATAGATCGACTTCATTCACGTCAACGTATGTCCGTATGATGTAATTTACACATCGTGGAAACCCCCGCGTCTTGTCTGTTTCGGTTTTAAAGGTTTTTTAAAGCTGTAACTGAATACACTGTCTTTAAAAGTTGTTCAAGGATTTCTTAAAAAAAGAGTTATTACATCAAAAGGAATCAAGATTCCTGGGCGAGACTTTCCTTTATTCGCAAACTATTAGACATACATGCTGATTCGAGATTTATTAAAAAGGTCTGTTACTCAGTACAGCAGGTCACAGCTGACAACAATGGTTTTCGTAGTGTCGTATATATAAATAAATCAGCATTATTCATTCCCAGGCTTTTGCAACTCGTCAACGAATCCTCCGCGTTGCACCAACTGCACCAAAGGATGGATGGGCGAAGCATGCGAGGACCTGTGTGTTCACGGAAAGCAAGTACCTATGGACAGCGGTCAATGTAAATGCGACGCTTGTTACGTAGGTAAGTAGAATTTTAACGTAGGTAAGTAGAATTTTAACGTTCGTAAGAAAGAGATATATATCCAGGGCCAAATCGAAATGTGAATTTGATTGGAATTAGAGTCGGCGTGGACTATTAATTGAAGCATTTCGTGCATGCTGTAATTGTACAACAACAGGTCTGAAAATGGAAAAAAAGATTAAAATGGAAGAAAAAAAGAAAGAAAATTCGTTCCCAAAACTGCTACTGTTTGCGTGAGCTCGAGGGACATGAAGTAGAACGGATTGAGAAGTCAACCGGCTTCGTGAAGGATTGACATTCGAAAGCAATTCCTCGAGCAGATTTAGTTTTTTTTAAGCAGATTAATATCTCGATCCGAATACTTCATTCCAATAAATGCTGCTTTCATTTTGTCTCTGAGGTCGTGGATGCAATCAGGAATGCTCTGGACATGGCAAATGTGTTAAAGGGTCTTGTGTTTGTGATGAGCTGGATGGCTGGAGAGGATCATCATGCGAAGTACCAGGATGTCCAGGGATAGGCGAGGATTGCAGCGGACATGGAGCTTGTAACAGCGCTGACAGAACGTGTATATGTGACCCAGGTAAGGGAATCCCTCGTACGTTTTGTTGCAGGTACGGCTGCCGGAAGACGGGAACCGCTTTTTCGTGTCTAGCGATAACATAGTATATACCCCACCATCTTACTTTCCTAATACACGTAAGCACAGCAGATGGTCGCATATTGGATATGACTCAAGCAACTTTTGAAACCATTTATGCCAGCATTTTCACTTCCAAGATGAGGTACATCTTCTATGAGAATGGGACGAAATCTTTTTCTTGGATAAGCCACGCATTTTTTTTTTTTTTGTCGCGGCTTACGTGCGGTCGTAAGAGTGGCACAAAATCTTATTCTAGGTTAAGTGAGGTCTTTTGTTTGACGCGGCTTATATAAGTCGTGAAAACGGCAGATAACCTTATTCCATGATAAGCTACGTCTCATGTTTGACGCCGTTTACGTAAAACGCAAACATCATTTGCGTACTGTTTAAGTGAACGTTTCGCGTGTCACGCAATGTGCGTCTTCTTTTTCCTGATGTGAAACGACTTTAAAGTCGACACTGAAATCTAGCTTTACTCAGTCTGCTACCCGATTTTTGTGCTTTGAAGAAAATGTTTAACTTTTTGTTCAATTCTTTTCATTCGTGACAAAACCGGTTTCCATTGCTGAGAAATGCTCATCTTTTCTTATGGCAGGTTGGACTGGCAAAGGATGTCATGAACCGGATTGTCCTGGTACTCCAAACTGTTTTGGTCGGGGATATTGCAACACCACCAGTCGTGAAACCCCCGAATGTACCAACTGTATTCAAGGCTGGATGGGTCCCGCGTGTAATGACCCTTGCGTGCACGGGCATCCGGAGAACGGTGTTTGCGTTTGTGACCCTTGTTACGTGGGTAGTGGTTGTCAGTTGGAATGCTCCGGGCGAGGGAAATGCATTGATGAAAAATGCTTGTGTAACTCGAACAACGTCGAAGGGTGGCAAGGCGAGAATTGTGAACTCGATGGATGTCCTGGGATCGACGGGAACTGTAATGGTCATGGGCTTTGTAACACGAATACGAGAAAATGCGAGTGTGATCCGTTGTGGATTGGTGACGACTGTGGAACAGCGAACTGTGTGGGAACTCCACCTTGCTCAGGTCGCGGAAGTTGCGATGCATTTTTCGTTCCTCGACGGTGCAACTGCGACAGGGACTGGGCCGGGGAGGCGTGTGACGTACCCTGTGTTCATGGTGTTAATTATGGCAATTCTTCCGGTTGTGTATGTGAATCGTGTTACTCTGGAGTTGGATGTGACCAGTTGTGTTCCGGACACGGCCGTTGTGAGCGTGGTCGGTGTGTCTGTGATGTTCGTCTTGGATATAAAGGAGAATTCTGTGAAGTTCTCGGATGTCCCGGCTGGCCAAAAGACTGCAGTGGTCGTGGTGCGTGTAACCTAGCGAGCAGAGAGTGTACATGTGATCCCGGATGGTCTGGCCCATGGTGCGGTTTGGCCGACTGTCCAGGCACGCCAGACTGCAACGATCGTGGTAACTGTGTGCCACCTCCAGGTAAAAGTCGTTATTTACTATAATATAACAGTCCTTTAAACTTATTGACCTGAGTAGTGTCGTTTGCGCCGTACGTATAGCAAACATGAACGAAGTTTTTGATTAAAAAGAAAATGCTTATAGGTAGTAGCAAAAATGCTAGAAAATGAAAAAAACGGGAAAACTAGGAATTGACGCACTTGAAACGTCAATATCTAATTTTCTCCTTTATTGATAGAGCACTACCTTTAATTTTTTTCCTATTTCGTAGCAAGCATGGAGGCTAACTTCATTGCTATTGTTCTTATAATCTCATTTCTGCCTGTGGATGTCTCTCCTGGGCTAAAAACCCAAATATTTGTTTTCAGAATTGTTCATGCTAGTTCTTCGAAAACCGCGAAAAAGAGAAGGTTATTGAAAGCTCCAAAACTGACGTAGTTTTCTTTGAGTAGTATCTACTTCAGATGATATTTGATAGTAAAACCAAATGACTCTGATGATTTTCTTTTGTCTTCCTTTCTCACTAGAAAACGTCATCAACGCTCAAGGGACGTGCAACTGTTCTAAAGGTTGGATGGGCGAAGCCTGTGAGTTACCTTGTATTCATGGTACAGCAACCTCTGATTTTATCTGCAAATGTGAACCTTGCTACAATGGAGCCGACTGCAGTACAATGTGTTCCAACAGAGGCCGTGACTGCAGGAACGGAAAATGTGACTGTGGATTCGAAGGGTGGCGAGGAGAATTTTGCGAGAAGAGAGGATGCCCAGGGGTAGAAAAGGATTGCTCCGGTCATGGCACATGTCTCGCGGAGACGCAAACGTGTATTTGTGATTCCGGGTGGACAGGTTAGTGAGATTCATTTGAATATTGAACGAATACTTAAAAATATCTGATACAGTTGTGTAACTTGTGTTCTACCACTTTTTATTGAAATGGAGCTAGTGTGGATCACTCCTTTAGTTTGTTAGATGTGTACCTGCAATAGCGTAGAACTAAAGAGATCTCCTTAGGAATATAAACTAAGCGTCTGAATTTATATTGCGTGAATGATCTTATTACCCAAGACAAACGGGGAGAGTTAATGAGACAGGTGACTCTGATATGACCAAGAAAGAGAAGTTATTTATGTTATGGAATGGATACAAGTATGACAAATATAATACCCATTTTATACACAGTTTTATTAATAGTTTTCCTTTATAATGGAGCAATTGTTTCAGCAAGCAAGTGGTGTGGAAACCACCAACGTTTGTGAAAAGTGGCTCCTTGAACTTGTCTCTCCCTTCTTCTGCGCTGCTGTGTCCACAGTAGTTTATGGTTTCTTTAGCAAGCGGATAAATATCTACAGGAACTTTAAATTATCAGAGGTCTTACCCTATAACTATGCACTAGACACCGAATATGCCTATCCTGTAAAGACTTATTAAGGAAAAGCCGAAGTGTGAAATTAGTAGGTGATAAAATATGACAAAAATCTTAAAGATTCTTTATTTTTCAGTAATTTCTACTAGCGTTTTCAAATGTCAAAATGATGTACCATTGTTGCTGCCAGATTCGACACATTTGCAAATGTTGTAAACAATTTCTGATACAGTGATCTAAAAGTCTGTGTATATCGACGCAAAGATGCAAACCATTTTAGCTGGAAAAAACTGGAGGAAAAATACATGTAAACTCGGAGGATTTCATGTCGCATTTAATGCTTCTCATGAACCGTTTTCCTTTGTTTTTGTAAAGATGATATGAGCCTTCGATTTAAAAGTAACTGTCTGTGTTATTAGGGCGAGGATGTGAAAGTACTGATTGTCCGGGCGACCCAGACTGCAACGGTCGAGGAAAGTGTGTCGTCGATGATGAAGCTGGTCCAGTTTGCGTTGATTGTCAAGAAGGTTGGGTGGGAAGAGCTTGTGAAACACGTTGCCAGAATGGCTCTCAAGACAATACAAATTCTGAAGTATGTGCCTGCGATCCGTGCTACACTGGAATCCACTGTGATCAGCTCTGTTCCGGGCGTGCAAATGCTTCGTGTGTCAACGAGAAGTGTGTGTGCGGATTTGAAGGTTGGCGAGGTGATCTGTGTGATGTACCAGGTAAGAATTTATCTAAGCCATTGATATCTTGTAATGGTACTCTTGTTATTGAATGAGATTGCATTGTAGTGGTGGTAGTAAAGTTTTTTAACCAAAGGCAAAGTCGTAGATTTCGAAAACGTTTAGGACACTTAGTAAATCAGTTTCTCAAAATCACCAATAATTCATGAGGAAAACGCATAGAAAATCAGTACTACGACGTAGTCTGGAAATGTGATGTTCATTAGCATAAAATTTCAACAACTTTAAACCAAACTTTCTCTTCAAATACGGATGTTTTTTGGAAGCAAGATCACACACGCGAAACTTGTGCTTGGTTTGAGATGGGGACGTGGGTACGAGTAGGGATAGCGATAGGGATTAGGATAGGGACAAGGATAAAAATAAGCGTAAGGATAAGGATAGGGATGAAGACAAGGACATGGATACAAATAAGAACAAGGATAGGGAGCGGGAGAGGAATGTCGATAAGGATAAGAACTGGGATAAGGATAGGGATGACGTTGATACGGATAGGGATAAGTGACAAGAACAAGGGCAAGGACACAAATAAGTATAAGGACAAAGATAGGGAGAGGGAGAGGGAGAGGAATGGGGAAAAGGGTGAAAATGGAGATAAGGATAGGGATAATTATATTAGGGATAGGGATGGGGAAAGGATAGGAATGAGGGTGAGCATATGTGTAATGGTGTGGGAAAGGGTAGTGGAAGGGGTAATGATATGATTAAGGGTAACATGAAGTGTAATGATGATGACACTGATAACGATCATGATTATGAGTTTGGGACCGATAAGAAAAAATTTGGCTGTTATTTTTAAGGTTGTCCTGGAACAAACAACTTAGATTGTTCAGGCCATGGAACATGCTTCAGTGCAGCACGCACGTGCGAGTGCAATACTGGTTGGACTGGCGTCGGCTGCGAAATTCCTCTCTGCCCGGGATCTCCACAATGTGGTGGACATGGTAAGTGCGTCGTTCAATCAGAAGTTCCAACATGTATCTGTGACGAGAACTGGATGGAAGAAGCTTGCCAAACTAAATGTGCCAATGGAACGGTAGTAAAGACCCGAGATGGAAATGACTTGTGTCAGTGTAAGAACTGCTACAGTGGAATAAGCTGTGACATCGAGTGCTCCGGGAATGGCGTTTGTCAAAATAATACCTGTGACTGTGGTTTTGAAGGATGGAGAGGAGAAACTTGCGATGTGTTTCGATGTCCAGGATGGGGGAGTGATTGCAGTGGTCATGGAACCTGTATTCCATCATTGAATCAATGCATTTGCAAACCAGGATGGAAAGGAAGAGGCTGTGAAATTCCCAATTGTCCAGGTGGTGGGAACTGCAGTCGACACGGTGTTTGTGACGGTCGGAACTACGATCCTCCAGTTTGCGTCTCCTGCGATGCGACATATTTCGGTGATGGTTGCGAGAGACGATGTATAAATGGTAGTGTTGTAAGCTCTCCCGGTGGAGAGTTATGCCGATGTGACTCTTGCTACAGCGGCGTGGACTGCAGCTTAGAATGTAGTGCTCATGGAACTTGTGACAATGGTACGTGCCAATGTGACGAAGGATGGCGGGGAGATACATGTGAAAGGATAGGGTGTCCCGGAAAGGGAGAAGATTGTAGCGGACATGGTCGATGTCTAAGTTTGAATCAAGAGTGTCATTGTGACAAGGGATGGAAGGGGAAAGGCTGTGAAGCTCCGGATTGTCCTGGTGTCCCTGACTGTAACGCAAAAGGAACCTGCGATGGAAGTGTGGATCCACCTCGGTGTGTGAACTGTACTGGAAATACCATGGGTAGCGCGTGTGAGTTACCATGTATTCACGGAGACGAGTACCCTCCCAACAGCGCTATATGTAGATGTGATCTGTGCTACACAGGTAGCGCCTGTGACATTGAGTGTTCCACGCATGGAAATTGTGTTAACGACACCTGCTCCTGCCAAAAAGGATGGAGAGGGGACTATTGTGAACTTAATGACTGTCCTGGAAATCCCGACTGCTCAGGACACGGCGTTTGTGTAAAGGCTTCTGAGTTCTCTTTTCCCGAGTGTCTTTGTAACCAGGGTTTCGACGGCCCAGACTGCAGCATACTCGTTTGCCCCGGCAGCTCGCCGTGTAACAACCGCGGAACTTGTGTCTTGGATGAGGGAGATACTGCTCCTCACTGTTCGTGTCGACACAACTTTTTTGGACAAGCTTGCGAAGGATGTACCACCCGATATTCGGGACCAAACTGCGAGTTCTGCGTTGATGGGTTCATTGGATGGCCAATCGGTTGCAACGTCACATGTTTACATGGAAGCGCATTCGGCCCTAGACAAGACATCTGTGTGTGCCACAACGATTCATTTTTGGGATACTGGAAAGGAGATGTTTGCGGAACTTGCCAGGAAGGCTGGGGCCAACCTGACTGCACAACATGTGACGAGACGCATGTGGGAGAGAAATGTGAGATCTTGTGTTATACCAGGCATGCGCGATACGATGATCCCAGGGACGGCGATTCCGGCCATCTACCTTTAGTGCCAACACTAGACTGTGTCGCAAATTATTCTCAAGAAACAGTTGTCGTTTGGTTTGGCTACGACAACAAGAACCCGCATAATGTCTACTTGGATCCAGGCTCTTTGAACTACTTCAGTAGACCATCCCCATTAATTGAACCGGGTGGAGATCTGGGATTTTTGCAGTTCGCTTCTCGTACCTCAAATAGCAGGTACCCAGCACTTTCAAGTAGCAATCTTGGACAACCCAGCAAGTTTATTCCTGGAAAACATCAAAGAGTATTTTCAGTAACGTAAGTTTTTTTCCCTTAATGTTCCCAGAATTATTTCATTGTATTTTGGTACGCGTGGGACACTATGTAATGTCTAAGAATGCGCTATAACAGAGAAACAATTTTGTCGTGGTAACAATATTAAATGGGAAAAAACATCGTTGATACCTCGGTGAATGGTAATTTGTGCATAGCGAAGTTCGCACACTGGTATGTTACCAGTTATCCTCTAATGTTTTCCTTCGTTTTGTCAAGGCTGAAGGCAACCTTGCCAGTCACTTGGATCTTGCAGTACAGTTCATCCAACGGACGACTTGCTGTGGAGTACGATCCTTCACATGACCAGTATCCATCCTGTGCCGGGATAGCAATTTCGTCACGAGAGGTAAATGTAAACTGCTTTTTTTATTGGAAAAAAAATAATTTGCAAAATTCGATTCTCAATTGTGGGGGTTGGTGATGTTTCTTTGGTCACATTCACCTAGCACCTTAGATAGTGAGTCTTCAGTTCTCGGCGGGGAGGTCTAGAAGCTAGTAAGAACGAGTTGGCCCAGCCAAATCCTCAACAATGTCCAAGGTTACTAACGATTCGTATTACAATTACAAAAAATAAAACGGTCTGAGAACTTGTAAAGTAAGTTGAAAATTATTTATAATTTGTTAGTTTATCGCGAATGTCAGATCACCAATACCATTTGAATTGTTTCCATTGCGAGTTCACTTGGTCCAATATATCACAACTTTTGCATCATATCGTTAATGTCATGTCCTTGATTATCGTCATTGGCAGTTTTGTGTTGAAGTCCAACTAATTGGAAACCAAGAAACCCTTCTTCTGTCATTAGCCGTCTTAAGGCAATTTTCAAGATTTCCTTGCGTCTAATACCTGTTCTTTTCTATGTGATTAGGAGATCAAGGAGTGCTTATGTCGTGATGGTTACTGGAATACCAGCTGTGATAAAGAATGTCCAGGAGGAGCTGCGACCCCGTGCAATCTTCATGGAAGTTGCAACAAAACCACCGGTACGTGTACCTGTGAACCAAGATGGCGCGGGAATGTGGACTGCTCTTCGTGCACTCCGGGATGGACTGGATCTGACTGTGCAGTTATCGTCACCAACACTTCTAATTTCACTGCGTCCTGCACTGGTTTCGGAAATATTATCACTTTCGATGGTCTTGGGTACGAACACAAAGGAAATGGGGAACATATTCTATTCACTTTGGAATACCTTGAGATACAGGTTAACGTTGTTCCTTGTTACCAATCACTTCGTTGTATTAACGCTGTTGCTATGGTGACCCCCGTTTCAGTTGTCACAATTCATGCACCGTACAAAGATGGCGCCGATTCCACTAGCTGGATCAACAGAGAACAAACCTTTGCCCGTAGAACGTCATTCAAGTCTAACGGCAAGACATTCACCTTAGAACGATCGTCTTGGATTAGATTTACATTCTCCTCTTCAGACATGGTCCTTCACATCCGGGTATTCGGGCGCTATTTCGATCTCACGATGTCCGTAACAAGCTCGACTTGGTGCTCTAACAGCAAAGGATTATGGGGTACCTGTGATCACAACTCCACGAACGACTTGGTCACTCGCGACGGCTTGGTCATTCCTTTCGAAACAGTTTCTCAGAAGTTCATCAACACGAGGTTTATCGCCTCTTGGAAAGTCCAAAGCGAAGTCGCGTCGGTGTTTATCTACAATAATGGACCAGCGAATGAACCACGTCAAAAGACAGGCGCTGGGTATTGTCTCCGTTTCAAAGACACCGGCCTCACAACTGAGTCTGTTTTCAGTCTGGTCGCACGCGATGTTACGTTAGAAGTAATGGTTAAATCTAGTGATTTTGGCGGTACTGTATTCTCCTATTCCACGACCTCAACACTTGCCATCGTCGTCAAGGAAACTATCAAGATCCACTATGGTTCCATCGAGATCGATACGTTGCTTACCTTACAGACAAACCAATGGAACCATATTTCCTTAGTATGGACAAAGTCAAGCAAAATACTCCAGTTTCTACTCATTGACAGCAACGAGAAAACCCAAGTCAGAAATTTCCCGATCAATGCCGACCAAGACATTTTCCAACCAGGAGGCATTCTGACCCTGGGGTATTGGTATCCGTCCCCTGTCCCTATGGGAAGAACAATACCAGGGGCATTTGTCGGTGAGATTGACCAACTACGAATATGGAATACTCGCAAGTCTGTGTCAGACATCATTCGTTATAGAACTGTGAACATCGACTGCAACGCCAGGAATTTAGCAAATCTCTGGAGATTCAATGAAGGTCAAGGCGACATAGCAACGGATTGCGCGTCTTCTGTTAGTTTCCATTTTCCCATTTACGCACAAGGACCGATCTGGGTCTATTCATCAGCCCCTGTAGCGCTGACAACCATTTTGGAAGCCTCCGTGACAATTACCGAGCGGACATCTGCTGAGAGTTTGTGTAATGGATTACTCTTTGGAGGAACGTACGGAAAACCTTGCAGTTCATTGCCTATGTCAATCAAGAGGTTCTACACCCTGGGGTGTTACGAGTTGGATCTAGCGGGTGGTGAAAGCGAGGAACGTGTTTGGAGTATCTTCGCATTTCTCGATTACTGCCGCGTATTCCTTGGACGGAATGAATGGCCTGGGGAGACTTATTGCAGTGGGTTAACTGACACCAAACTTCCAGCTTGGGTTAGATTACCGTGCGGCGAAGATTGTGCATTTGGCACCATCCATAAAAAGAAGTGTGAATGTAGGAGCGGATTTTTTGGCAAAGAGTGTTCACACCAGTGTCCTGGTGGCTATGCTTCTCCTTGTGGTAACTTGGCCGATTGCCACCCAGATTCAGGAACATGCAATTGCCCTACTAACGCCAAGGGTAGCCAAGATTGCTTGACGTGTTCTCCTGGATGGACTGGAGAGGACTGCTCAGTGGCTGTGGTGAAAAGCAGTGCAAGGACAAGTGAGACCATTCCTGTTTGCCAAGGTTATGGAGGAGGACATTTTACAACGTTTGATGGAAGTAGCTACAACCTGCCAACAGCTGGAGAATACTACCTTGTCAACAAGGACAACTTTGCAGCTCAAGTCCGTCTAGTTCCTTGCATGAACTCAACGAACTGTGACGCTGCGATTTCAGTACGTCTTGGTTCCGTTAATATGACGCTGAGAGCTCCTTACAGTCGTCAAGGCCGGCCGTTACTTTACATCAACCAAAAAAGAACAGATTACACGCAGCTGCACGAGATCGAAGGCGAATTTTTACTGAAACAAGATCAACCAAACCGATTCCGCATATCTACTCGAGGGAGAACAATCCTACAAGCTCGAATCCAGGAAAAATATATAAGTTTCAGCTTACTAGGAGAATCAACGACATGTTGGAATGCATCTGGGTTGTGCTCCTCGTGCGATAATAACACAGCAAATGACTTCGTAACTAGTAATAGAACTGGATCAACCCATGGTCGAAAGCGGAAAAATATCATCGAGAAGTTCACAAGCAAATGGGTCGTACTTCCCAGAGATTCCATGTTCGTATACAAAGCCAACGAAAAACGCGAGATTTCGCCATCCAGAGATTGTCTCAAATTCCGCGGAACAGCAGTAGACACACGTGTCATTCGGGGATCTTTCACTACCAGCGTCCGCATCACGATAGAATTTTTTGTCAAAGTTGAGAGTTTCGGTGGAACGATTCTGTCTTACTCGTCGGACAAAACGTCAGGTATAATTAACGATAACACAGTTAAGATACAGTTTTCAACCAATATTTATGACACTGGTGTGAGGTTACAGATTGGTGAATGGTACTGGTTGACAATTTCGTTCAACAGGCTTACCAAGATGCTTCGATTTTATTGCTTGGATTCCAACGGTTTGATACGCCAAACAACTTTACTCGTCCCACATGTGTTGTTTACCTCTGGAGGAACCTTGTCGTTAGGTCACTGGCAAACTACCGTGGGAGGTGTCACGAATGTGAACAGGGAGCCTTTCAACGGTTATATCGATGA
The DNA here is from genome assembly GCA_030142905.1 of Heliopora coerulea. Classification (NCBI taxonomy): domain Eukaryota; kingdom Metazoa; phylum Cnidaria; class Anthozoa; order Scleralcyonacea; family Helioporidae; genus Heliopora; species Heliopora coerulea. The sequence continues at coordinate 2,030,048 of JASJOG010000035.1, read as the reverse complement.
ACTGCGGGTATGGAACATCTTCATTGAGGCATCTGCCGTCAGACAGAGCCGCAATCGCATTATTAAATACAAAGCTAACGGCTTGGTAGGTCTGTGGTTATTCGATGAAGGAGAAGGAACTATCGCACATGACACAATAGGTGGTCACCACTTCTACTTCCCAGTCGAACCCACCGCTCGGCCAGAGTGGGAATTTTCCTACGCTCGTACTGGTCCTCCCCTTCAATCGTCGAAGATTTCAACTTGGAATAACCAGAGCCTTAGAGCCGAAGCAACGGAGGTTTGCCGTCGATTTATACTGAACTCAGTGAACAACGCAAACTGTGGCAGTAAGTTAGGATTAGCACACTCGCAGTTCTACTATACCAGCTGTTTGGAAGATGTCAAAGCTTCAGGGTCCATCAACTCGGCCTACCTTTCCATCGTGGGCTACGCTGATTATTGTCAGTATTACTTGAAACTTCCAGTCTGGCCTCTCCAGCGTTACTGTAATTTGATGCCGAAGGAACTTGTTACCACCTTGAAAGGCCCTAATTGTAACGTCTCTTGCTTGTTCGGGGATATGGACTCAAGCGGTGAAAACTGCGTCTGTTGGAAAGGATATTGGGGAACCAACTGCTCAGAAATATGCCCTGGTGGAGCTATCACACCTTGTAATTCCCACGGTAAATGCAGTGAGGAAACTGGGAAGTGTGAATGCGACTATAACTGGCTGGGGAATGAACACTGTACAAGGTGTACCCCTGGTTGGCACGGAGAAAACTGCAATGTGGCTTCTACAACGGGAAACTCGTCCTGTGTTGGCTTTACCGGTGGCCATTATCAGACCTTCGACGGAGTGAGATTCTCCTTCCTCGCAGCTGGCGAATTTAAGGTAATCCAGAGTGCGGGTTTCGTTATGCATCTTCGCCAAGTTCCGTGTTATGACGGAAAGTTCCGATGTGTTGATGGACTGGCTTTTCTATTTGATGGTTCGCTGAGGTTGGTCATCCTCGCCTCTGTGCCAGGAACGCGTCAGCCAGTTGTGTGGCTAGACCAGACCAAACTGGACATAAATCAGAAAGTTGTGGCAGTTGGGTCTAATTACTTGCTGGAACAAACCTCGTCTACTACATCTGTACTGCGATCTAGAGACAATCGAGTCATCATCAAGATAAGACTTATTGGCAAACGACTACAGTTTGTGGCCCAAGTTCCAAGGCAGGTCTGTCTCAACTCTGTTGCACTGGGTGGAAGCTGTGACGGAATCCGTGAAAACGACCATAACGAAACTGCTGGGATGTCTTTGGAGGAACTGTTTGGCGTGTTACCTGGAGCCAGCTTATTCTCTGCTGTCATTGGCTACAAAGACTTCTCAACGGTTATCACTGGCTCGGAATATGCTCTAAAGTTTGACGGAATTGGTGTAATCACTGATATTATTCCCGATGTGTTTGTTGGTGATTACGTGACAGTTGAGCTCATGTATCAGACATTTGAAGGAAATGGAACGTTATTTACCTACAGCAAAGAAATGTCGTTTTCAGTTGTACTCATCGAAAGAGAGTTTTGCCTAAGAACGAACGGGATAATCAGTCACACAGGTATTTATTAATTTACTGGTATTGTATACCATCCCCTTCAGATACAATGAACAATGTGGCAATTTCTTAATACGTACGCTCTCAAGCTGGGATAGAAAACTCCTACATACCTTCATACTCAAAAAAAAGTGAGTAAGGAGTACTGAGATACGCTCATAAACTACATATCATTTACCATATCGTAAATTACGTATCGTATATGTAATATATCACGTAATGTATGTCACATTATTGTAATATGTATGCTATATCATACATCTTACGTGTCATGTCTTATCAAAATTCAAGTACTAACTATTCTATAATTACATATTTTATATCTTATATCTAGCATCTTATATCTAGCATCTTATATCTAGTATCTTTGATGTAGTATCTTATATCTTGTATCTTATGTCTTGTATCTAATATCTAATATCATATATCTGATATCACTTATCAAACATTTTATATCGTGTATATCATACTTGATATATTCGATACGAAACATGAACTTTAACTCATCCTATTGCTGATTACAGGAATAAGGACCCAACTCAATGTCTGGAACCAGATTTCTGTGGTTTACCATCGCACCTCAGGCCGGTTATACTTCAACCATATTAACTCCCTTGGACACACAATCCGACAGTCGCAATATGTGGCCATTGACATGTTCATTGAAGGAAGCAAATTTGCACTTGGCCAATGGATTCCAAGTCAAGGCGTGGTCGTGACATCATCACCTGGTTTTAGAGGGAAGATTGACGAAGTTCGTATTTGGAATCGGAGATTGAGTGGAGCGGAAATTAAAATCTCTTGGAGGTTCAATGTTCAGCCTTCGGCAAATAACCTGGCAATTCTTTGGAAACTGAACAAAGGTGAAGGGACCGTAATAACGGACGTTGTATCTCGAGTCAACTTGTTCATCCAGATAGTCCATCATGCCGTTATTTGGGTATACAGCGGTGCCCCTGTCAGAATTCTGCCTGTTTCTACAACAGTACAATTTACAAATCCAGTTTTATACAACGCAGCCCTAAAGTGGTGTTCCGAATATATCATAGACTCCACCCTCGGACGTGCGTGCCGGAACCTCGGTACTAGAACTCAGCTTGTCTCACCGACTCACACGATCTACTATCGCGCATGTCTTGGAATAACAGCTGTAAGTGGTAAAGTTACGGCCGGAGTAGAGATCGTGGTAGCTTTCTCCGACCTTTGTCAAGTTTCCCTTGGTTTAAGCTCGTGGCCGGCACAAACGATGTGCAACTACCCAGCTTTCGTGCACTCTCTTCAGATGATATGGTTTGGACCTAATTGTAAAGCAGCTTGCATTTTTGGTACAAGATTCAGACAAAGTGATCAATGCCAGTGCCTACCTGGTTTCTTCGGACCAAGCTGCTCTAGTGTCTGTCCAGGAGGAATACTACATCATTGCCATCGAAATGGTGCGTGCTCTCGTACAACAGGTCGCTGTTCATGTCTTTACAATTGGCTAGGTCTCTCGTGCAGCCGTTGTCGCACCGGTTACTTCGGCAGAGATTGCTCCCTGAACTTTGGAGGCATCACACCTGGTGCTACAACGCCATTTATATCACTTTCTGGTAATGGACACTTTGTCGGTTTGGGAGGAGGCGCGTGGATTTATCGAGGGACAGCTGAATTCAACGCGTTTGTGTCAGCTCGACTTGGCCTTAGTGTGCAACTTCGGCAAGTTGCTTACGGAACAGGCGTCCGCCTTCGATGTGCCATCGTTGCAGTTAGGGGCTCGGTGTTAGCAATACACAGCGGCATTGGTACAGGAGTGGTTGTCACACTTAACGGCAAACAAATTGATTTTACCCGGAGAACCTCCATCAGTTTTGGTGTAATATTCAAGAAAACATCGCACAACAAATTCGTGATCACAGGTCCTGAGGGATTCAACATGGTGCTGTACCATCGAGCTGTTTACTTGGACGTCCAGATAAACATGAACACGTCTTTGTGCCAAGATTCATGTGGGCTGTTTGGGAACTGTGCCGGAACGAACAACAGCAACCGTCTTTGCCCGTCAGGAGGGTTGCTAGACCGATATAATAAGTCGAAGATTCGTCAGGAGGATATAGACGATTTTATGAAATTGTGGACCATTCCCAGAAACGAGAGTAAGTTCATAGACATTCTTAAGGTTGCAAATGAATCGCCAGTTATCACGGCCGCTGGAACGTGTTTGTTCTTCTCTCATTCTGCAGTCATCACGCCATCTTTTGTGGATGTATTTAAGGGACGTTACGTGACCATACAGTTTTACTTGAAAGCCAGAAGTACAGTCGTTGGTGGTACGATTTTCTCCTTTGCTCTAAATAACAACTTAGCATTAAGAATTAATGGAACTCTAAAGATACACGTTGGCTTGTATGTCTATGATACTCACTTGTACACTGAACCTGAGAAGTGGAATCACATTTCAATGGTATACCATCGTAGCACCGGAACTCTAGAGTTCTTTATCAGAAATTCTGTGGGCATTCTTCAAACCAGAGTTGTTAAAGTCGGCCTAGGTGTGTTTGAACCTGGCGGGAAGTTGGCCTTGGGCCTATGGCAAGCTACTGTAGGAATTACCACCGACATTCGTGGTTTCTCGGGTTATATCGATGAACTCGTCATTTGGAATAAGCGCTTCGATGTTGCGTTGATCAACAATTACTACGGACTGAGTGTTATGAGATCTGCTGTCGGGCTTGCCGCGCTTTGGAAATTCAACGAAGGGATTGGACTAATTGCCAGAGATTTGGTGGGCTCACTTCATTTCCACCTCCCATCGCTTCCATGGCGCTCGCCAATCTGGGCACCGTCCGACTTAAATATCACTTTAGAGGCTGGTGCTTTGGCGAGGGAGGCAGCAGCTTCAGATAACCAGACTGCAGCGCTTTGTGATAAAATATTTAATTCCAATCCACTGAATGACTCGTGTGGTTCCATGGAAGCGAGGAAGGATTTCTTTTATCAATCGTGCCTGGAAGATGTCACATCTGGAGGATCCACAGACGCTGGCAAGGAATCGGCGGTGTCTTTCGCAAGGGAATGTCAAGTGCAGAAGAATCTTTCCACTCTACCTGGAGAACAACTTTGTAGTGTGTTCACCGACCAACGCTTCGACGACTGGACGGGAGCTTCGTGTGATATTCTGTGTATATTTGGCACTTTGAACTCCAACAGCTGCCTTTGTGATCCAGGGTATTGGGGGAAAACGTGTTCCCAGGAGTGTCCGGGCGGTGCATTAAATTTCTGCAACGGACATGGACTGTGTGATGTCATGACCGGCATGTGCTTGTGTGAAGATATCTGGAGAGGAGACGCTAACTGTACAAGTTGTACTGATGGATGGATGGGAAGTGAATGCGCCGTAGCGGTAGTGAAAGGGGTAATCAAAAACACAGCTGTTGCCGTCTACGGATCTGGAGGCGTTGTCGTGGGATTGGATGGGACTGTCTTTTATTTAAAAATCGTTGGTGAGTTTGTTCTCCTGAACAACTCAGAGGTGGAAGTCCAAGTTCGGCAAGTTCCTTGCCGAGGTGGCTCACTGTGTGTAATCGCTGTTGCAGTTTCAACACCAACCACAAGCGTCAGTTTTCACGCTCCATACAACATTGGAGAAGATCCCGTCATTACTGTCAATGGAAAACCTTTTGATATCAACAGTATTGGAATCACACCTCTTGTAGGAGTGACCATTAGTAAGCCGGTTGTGAATGTTTACGTGATCAAGTATGACGATAAACTTAGCGTTCAAGCGACCATCTACGGACAGCACCTAACCCTGGTAGTAACTTCGTCAGCATCATTTTGTCTCAGACTGGGAGGTCTTTTAGGCTCTTGCAGGAACATTTCTGGTGTTTCAAACGCCACTGCACCTTCCCTTGGCAATGAAACTACGATCCCTACTTTACTCGATCTAATAAATGCAACCGATATCGATGGAGCTGTTGTCACAACGTTCGGAGTACGCTCGAGTTCCAGACGTCGCATCGTAGTCGACACCGTTCGACATCATGAGACTGTTATCGTTTATGGAGGAGGATACTCCCTATTCTTCCGTTTAACCGCCATCTTTTCAAGGTCAATCAGGACCTTATTTGTTGGAAACGTAGTGACATTCGAAATGATGGTTAAAGTAAATTGCAAGCCCTCGGTTTGTGGCGGACCAATATTATCGTACACAGCTCAACAATCGTTTTATATCTCGACATATTCTACGCTAAGGGTTATAATTGGGACGCACACCTATGACACGAGACTTCGGCTGGACGTGAAAAGATGGAACCAAGTTACTGTTACTTTCTGGACCCTGCGACTTGAAATGTCTGTTTGTCTTACCTTTGGCGGGGGAACCTTATTGTGTAAAGCTTTCAAAGTAGATACCAACCCTTTCATCGAAGGCGGTATCCTTGCCATCGGTACTTGGCAACCATCACCCGATGGTCGCCTGACTATCATCCCGACGACAACGTTCGTAGGCGAGATTGACGAATTTAGGACATGGAATCGGGCTTTCGACTACGCTTTCTTACAGCAGCACTGGTTAGCGAACGTAGGCCCTGGAATCCCTGGTCTTACCGGATTGTGGAAATTCAACGCAGGTAGTGGAAAGTTGGTCAAAGATGTGGTAGGAAACAATCACCTCTACTTTCCCGACAGGCCCTGGAACACTCCAGCATGGTACTACTCTGATCTTCCTATCCCATACGAGCCTCTCACCAACCGTGGCGGTGGAAACCCAACCATCAAGCAACAAGCAAATTCGACATGTACTGATTTGTTTTGGAAAGGGCCTCTTTCTGAGTCGTGTGCTGATATAGGCGCTTTTACCATCCAAGTGTATTTCGATATGTGTGTTGAAGCAATCGTTGATTCTGGCCGCAAGAGCAGGGCTATCGAAAGCGTCGTGTTATTCTCGGATTACTGTATGAAGTCCTTGGGGCTTAGTTACTGGCCGGCGCGACCTCTTTGTAATGACTTCCCCGGTGAGGTGTTCCCTTACTGGATTGGAAAGAATTGCGACGTCCGATGCATCTTTGGACAGAGAGATGGGAACAACACTGAACATTGTAAGTGTAGCACTGGTTACTGGGAACTGGAATGCAATGAAACATGCCCGGGCGGGGCAAAGAACCCATGCAATAAACATGGCACATGTGACCCAATCTCAGGTCACTGTGTGTGCGACATAACTTGGCAAGGAAATGAAAACTGCTCCGAGTGCTCGCCTGGGTGGACTGGTGGTGCCTGCTTGGTTGCCGTCTCAAAAGTAACCGTTGCAAGTGGTGGTATTCATCTATCTGGCATTTTTGGTCTGTCGCATTTCACAGCGTTAGATGGCAGCAGCTATTACTTGAACGTAATTGGCGAATACTACCTGTTCTACTCCGTATACGTCCATTTCTTTATCCAAATACGTCTTGTACCTTGTTACGGACGCTTCTCTTGCGTTAATTCAATAGCGTTTCGTACATCCCGTCACAGCCTGGTCCTGCACGCCCCGTATGTAACCGCTGGCCACCTTGTCATTTGGCTCGATGGCGCCGTTATAAACATCGATTCCCTGGCCATTACCAAAGCGTCGCATGGTATCCTGTTTAGAAAACAATCAGAAACCCTTTACGATTTTGAGTATTCGACTTTCAAGCTATCCATCCGAGTTTATGGAAGACACCTCAGCCTGACGCCAAGAGTGTCTGGTTCTCTTTGTGAAAGTTCTTACGGCATCCTGGGTTCTTGTAACAGGCATTTCTTAGAAAGCTTTCTTCCAGTATCGCCGCTGGGTAACTGCACGACGCGAAACCATAGCACAGAACGTAATGCCACTCCAAAAACCCTTGCTTACGACAGCACCAACTTCACCGATGAAACTATAAGCAGACTGGTGGAAAATCTCAAAGTTTTTGCATGTGACAGTCTTTTTATGTACCAGTATCGTCATTATCATGAATATCGATTAGCAAATGCTGGATATGCTTTGTATTTCTCAAGCACTGCTATTGTTTCTTCATACTTCATCCAGCCGTTCGAAAGTAACGAAATAACGATCGAATTCTTCCTTAAAACAAGCAAACTTGGCGTCGTTTTGAGCTACACGAAGGAGAAGACTTTTGTTCTGACAAACCGTCTTGGTTATTTTGCAGTATATTTCGGGGACAAAGAGTTCCCTACGAACATCACAGTGCAATTGAACCATTGGAGTCAAATCGCCTTAGTATTCAGAAAACAAACCGGAACTTTACAGATGTACCATTTTGACTACAGAGGACAGTTGACAAGACAGGATGTGTTCATCGGAGATGACGTATTTCCTCCTCAGGGAATCTTGGCCATCGGAGCATGGCAGCCATCGCTTGACGGTTCTGGGAGACAACTCCGAGGGTATTTTACCGGTGATATTGACGATCTTAGAATATGGTCGATGGCGTATCATCCGGCGGTCGTTTTCCAGTCTTGGCAAAAGCGAGTGGAGATCAATACCGAGCATTTGGTGAGTTTGTGGAAGTTTGACGAGGGTGAAGGGACATCAGCAATTGATCACATCACTGGATCATCACTAAACCTGGAAACCGCTCCATGGCGAAGCCCGACCTGGGGCTACTCTGAACTTAACTTGAAACCACCTTTGAAGGGTGCGTCGAGCTTCGAGGTACCATTGAACAAAACCTTCGAACAAGTCGCCAAAACCTTCTGTTCCGAAGTGATTCTAAGTGGTCCGCTTCATTCTGAATGTAATTCTCTTGGTCCTGGTACTTCAGCCTACTATTTCGAAGCATGTTTGACCGTAGCAGTCACGAGCAGCGACGTTTACGCTTCGCTGGAGGTTGTTATCGCTTACGCAGATTACTGTCAATCCATACTAGCCCTACCAACTTGGCCGGCGAGGCTTCTCTGCAATCGATTCCCGGGGAAGAACTTCCCGGTTTGGATTGGAACACGTTGTGACAGAGAATGCTTTAACAGAATTTACGCGATCCCTCAGGTTTGTGTATGTCGTCGTGGGTATTGGGGAACTGAGTGCCAGAACATTTGCCCGGGTGGTACCGTGCACCCGTGTAATAACCACGGAATTTGCGACGTTACAACTGGAGTTTGTTCTTGTGTTGACAACTGGAAAGGTTCACTGGACTGTGGAACGTGTGCTCGAAACTGGAGAGGAAAGGACTGCGGTTTGGCCATCGTTCGTTTCGTATCCATCCGAATCAACCTTATTGCCGTAGCTAGCGTAACGGCCCATTACGTAACGTTTGATGGACTGGCCTTTGGTTTGGCTACCGTAGGTGATTTCTACTTGCTCAGAACTCGTATCTACGTCCACGAATATTTCATCTTACAAGTACGTCACGCTCCCTGCCAGTCACAATCCGTTTGCGTCATTGCAGTAGCTATCCAATTGTCAACCACTGTTGTTGTGTTTCATGCACCCGTCATTGAGCTGGGAGTGCCTTTGATTTGGGTCAACGGACTGAAAACCACACTGTCCACTGCCACGACGTTTGGAGTTGGTAATGCCGCCATCGCAGTAACTCTTGATGCCCCTTTAAGGTACACGATAAAACATGATGGCGTGTTTTCCTTGGGAGTTCACGTAGTTGGTACGACGCTGTCTCTGTCTGTGGACGTGAACGAGCCGTACTGCAATGGTAGTGCGCATGGAATACTTGGAAGTTGTGATGGCCGTCCTGGCAACGACCTGCCTCTGAGCAGAAGTATGAACCTGGGTAACGTGACTCAAGGGTTGTTGAATAACCGCCTGCTAAAGGAACTGACCGTTGGCCCTAGAGAAAGTCTTTTTGCTGTTTTGAACGAGTTATATGGCAAGGCATCAATAGAGAGTGGTGCGAGATACGCTTTGAGTTTCAACGGTAGTGGGGCAGTATCAGTGCCTTTGTTTCTAACGTTTAGTCTTGACACAGATATTACCATAGAGTTATTGTTCAAACCATTCATCCGTGGAACTGTACTCTCCTACGCTTACAACCACACCTTTGCAATTACAGTAAACACCACTCTTCTGGTGGAGTTTGGTCGAGTTTTTGACACTGGCGTCCTCATCCAAATGGGATCCTGGTACCATTTGTCCATTATTTGGTATCACAGCGTCGGCTTATTGCAGTTGTACATCATTAATGATCAGGGGAGCATTCAACGACGAGAGTTCCGGATTTCAAGTAACCCATTCCTACCTGGGGGAATACTAGCCCTTGGCTACTGGGAACCTTCTCCCGGGGACACAGAAGCTCGAATACGCTACACCTTTGTTGGTGTAATTGATGAACTGCGTGTCTGGCATCGTTCATTCAATCCGGTTACAATACAGCAGAACTGGAAAATGAACGTTAATCCGACTGCGCCCTCGTGCTCAGGGCTATGGAAGTTCAACGAGGGTTCTGGCCTTATTGTTCACAACCTGGTCAACCATGAGCACATTCACCTACCATCGAAGGTGTGGTCCCCACCCAAGTGGATCGTATCCGATGCAGAAATTGCTCTAAACCTCACCAGCGTCGAAGAACCTTTTGAGACCCATTTTGCTAATGAGACGCTCCGAAATGAGTCTGAGAGCTGGTGTCAAAGTCTGTTCTATCGAGGACCGCTGAACCAGCACTGCAACACACTTGGGGCGCTGGTTGAGTTTTATTATCTCACATGCGTTCAGACCATCGCACAGACCACACGAATTTCATCCACCCTGAGCGTTGTCATGGAGTTCTCAGATTATTGCCAAAAGTCGTTGTCTCTAACGATCTGGCCAGCGCGAACACTTTGTAATAGATTCGGAGACGTAAGGTTTCCTTACTGGATCGGGGTTAATTGTGACATTCCGTGTATCTTTGGTTATAAAGACCCGAAGGACCCCAACAGATGTAAGTGTATTCATGGATATTGGGGAAGTGATTGTTCTAAGGTTTGCCCAGGTGGATACAGTAACCCCTGTCATGGACATGGCTTGTGCAGTCCCAGCAACGGAAGATGTCGGTGTGAGATCAACTGGATGGGAGATGTCACCTGTGGACGATGCAGCGAGGACTGGTTTGGTGAAGTGTGTCAGTACGCCGCTGTAAGAACTCTCCCACTCAACATCTTTTCCATTGCTTCCATCAAAGGTCAAGGTTACTTTACCACGTTTCGTGGAATTTCCTTCTACCTACGTACTTACGGCGAATTTTACCTGATTCGTTCGATGTCGTCGAGGTTCTACGTACAGGTCCGTCAATCGCCGTGCATGCATCGTTCGTCTTACCGACCTCTCTGCACTACCGCCTTTGCTATCCGATTCAACATCGGTTTAACAGTTTCCATACGTGCGCGTGTGACAAGTACCAACATCTATTACCCACTCGTGTGGATAAATGGGAAGGCAGTTCGAGTTGACCACGTGACTTACTTGAGCCCTACAGTTCATATGACAAGAATTGCGCTAAACCGCTATGAAATTTCAGGACCCGAAGGGCTACAGATCGTGCTTACAGTGGGCCAAAGTCTTTCAATCCGGCTTCGTGTACCGACATCAATGTGCGCAGACTCTACTGGGATCCTTGGTGTATGTACTCAGCGGTTGTCATACCAAAACTCTACCGACATCTTGGCATTGGAAAACTCCATCAAAAATGCGATAGTAAGTCAGTCGGAAAGCTTATTCGTCTACGAGAATGATTTCTTCCACGAAATACGAATCCTGACCGGTGCATGGTTTAACCTTCGGATTACCAACAGCCACGTTGTATCAGACACTTTGTTGCTTGGCAACTACGAGACAATCACCACAGAACTGTTTTTCAAACTCACCAACTACGGTGGAACTTTATTTTCATACGGCAGAGAGACCTTCATCAGTGTGACTTGCGAGAACGAAGTTCGAGTCGTTTACGGATCCACGGAATTTAGAACTGGCTTGACGCTTAGGTTAAGAGTATGGATACAGGTCACCTTGGTGTGGGTAAGGTCCACCAAAGTTCTCCAGCTGTATTACCACGATTTCTCGGAAAGATTCCATCTACGTACTTACCGGTTTGCATCTCAGATTCTTGCTAACGAAGGTCGGCTGTACATAGGGCAATGGCGTGCAAGCGATTCCAGAAAAACATCACCTCCGAAGAGCGATTTCCAAGGCGAAGTTGATGAAATAAGAATTTGGAACAGATTGTCAGTTCCTGACTTGGTGAGGCGAAACTGGAACATCAACGTGGGTACTTCTCTGCCAGGATTACTTTATCTCTGGAAACTTGACAACGTAGAAGGAAACACCGCTGTAGACTCAGTGTCAGGAAAGCTTCTATATCTTCCATTGTTTAATAAACCATCTTGGGACTTCTCCGATCTTCCAATTCCTGTGAACCCTCTCGTAAATGCTGCGAATTTCCAGAACTCTACTCTTCAATTTCTGGCTGAACAGTTTTGCCATTCTGTCATCCTATCTGGTCCACTCCATGATAACTGTCTACCTCTAGGTCCAGCCATCGCTGGCTTCTACTTCAAAGTTTGCCTCGTTGACATAGCATTGACAAATAACATCTCCATTGCGATTGAAGCGGTCATATCGTTTGCAGACTTCTGCGAAAACGCACTCAATCTGACATTTTGGCCTGCTCGTGAATTGTGCAATCGTTTTCCGACCCAGTACTTCCCTGGTTGGATCGGCGCCAAGTGTAACGTCTCGTGTATCTTCGGCACTCCCGAGATCTTGAATGGTTCTACCACCTGTAGTTGCGTCGATGGGTACTGGGGCCAAACATGTGGTGAACTTTGTCCAGGAGGGTTGTGGAATGTTTGTGGGAACCACGGAACGTGTGATCAAGAAAACGGAACCTGTGAATGCGACCTCCGATGGGACGGACGTCTTGAAAACATTACATCTTCAAATACATCTGTCACTTCATCCCCAGTGCCCTGTACTGTGTGCTCTTACGGTTGGCAAGGCAAGGATTGTTCAATAGCGGTAGAAAACTCGAATTCCAACTCTACCTTCCTCAATAAAACTGCGGTCTGTGTGGCCTTTGGTGACCCTCACGTCACCAGCTTCAGCCGAGCCAGTTATCATCTGGGTATCACCGGCGCTTTCGAAGCGGTAACATCAGCGTCCAGCTCCATACGATTACTTCAAGTACCGTGCGAGAATTCGGCAAGCTGTAGAAATATCCGAGAGTTCAGTTTCTCCTCGAGATCTTCTAATCTGTCGGTGAGATCGAGCGAATCTGGTCGAATTGAAACGAATGTGACATCGCCATCGACGATGCAAACACTTGAGTACATTACTTCGTGGACAACGATTGGTGAAATTAGATACCGCTGGCTCGACCGACAGCGACTGGAAATTATCAACTTCGAGAACATCAAAGTTACCATACTAACTTACTTTGGCCTGTTGGGGGTCGGTATTGAAGTTCCGAGAAACCTGAGCACCAGTGGTCGGGCGCTGTGTGGGTCATCAAGCGGAGAATGGGAAAGAGATATTTATGACACTCTCAATTTGACCGAAGTGAATGGAACTAATGCAGGGGCCTCCCTAGATATCTTCAACCAAACAACCCATGACGAGTACATTGATAAAAATATCCGCATCAAAGGCGCTGAAGCAAGTACCATGCTTACAAAACACGCCATAGATTACAGGACAGGAGGTGGCTACATGCTGAACCTTCACACCAGTTACTGTTCGTTGCTTCAGGATTTCACTTATCCGATGCTTTCCGAGGTCACCATCGAAATATGGATGAGTTTATCCACACACGGGAAGGGGTCGGGAATAGGCTCTGGCAAGCCGCTGACAGGTAGGCGAGTCCTTTTTAGCATTGTCCAAGACCGTAGCGTTCTGACTGTGATATACCAGGACCAGATTATAATCTCTTGGGGACAAAGCACTATCACAACCGGACTCATTTTGTACGATTCTGCCTGGAATCAACTTTCTTTGTCTTGGAGAGGCAACGACGGTAAACTCGTCGTCTTGTTGGCTAACTCTGGAAGAAACACTAGAAGATTTGTGCAGTACGGGATCATGGTGAACCACCATTTCTACATCCACAGAGGATGTTTCCTTGGACACGATGGAAGCAGTAACTTGACGGATACAGCGCTGGTTCTCCAGATCGACGAACTTCGTGTGTGGCAATTTGCACGGAAAGATGAGGCCATCTTAAGAACGATGATGACGAAATACCGTGGGTACGTCGATGGCTTGGTCATGTTTTGTGGGTTCGATGAAGGACACGGCGGAACCACCAATGGTACTTTATACTCGCTTGATCAACAAGCGACGACATCAGGATACTACCACCGTGGCAACAAGACCGGAGATTTGGTACCGGTGTTCCAGTTAAAACCCTTGGAGAATGATCAGACGTGGCGGCCATCGAGTGCTCCGTATCCAAATGTTGGGAACTACGAGTTCAATTCCGGATCAAGCGATTCTAGAAACAATACTGAAGCGGCGTGCTATAGACAATTCTATACCGGTAAACTGTACGAGTTCTGTGGTAGGAAGCTGCCGACTCAAACTTTGTTTTATTACGAAGCGTGCTTAATCGACGTGAAGAATTCTAAGAACGCCGAACACTCAAAACTGTCTGTAGGCTTGTTTGCACTGTATTGCCAGAAAGTGCTTGAAGTGTCATCCTGTGAACTTTCTGAGTTTTACGAAGGTTTCAAGCCTTGTGAGGTGAATCCTTGGAGTTGCAAAGGATGGAGACAGGGTAGGAAACCAGTAAGGAGGCCAGGATGGAGGCTAGAGTGGAGACTGGAATGGAGGATAATATGGAGACAAGTGCGGACGCCATGGGGAAGATTAGTGTGGAAACCAGAATGGAGGCTAGTATGTAGACCATTTTGGAGACGAGTGTGTAGAATGGTAAGGAAACTAGTATGTAGACCAGTATGGAGACAAGTATGGAGACCAAGAAGAGGGTTAGTGTGGTCTCAAGTGTGTCAAAGAGAATGGAAACAAGTGTGTAGACCAGTGCTGAGACGACCATGGGGACCGGGAAGGAGACCATTGTGGATACCAAAAGAGAGACCTGTAAGGAAACCGGGAAGAAGACCGGGAGGAAGACCGCAAGGGAGACCAGGAGGAAGACCGCATGGAAGACCGCATGGAAGACCGCATGGGCGACCGCATGGGCGACCGCATGGGCGACCGGGAGGAAGACCGCTAGGGAGACCGGGAGGAAGACCAATAGGAAAACCAGGAGGAAGACCGCATGGGCGACCTGGAGGAAGACCGCATGGGCGACCGGGAGGAAAACCGCAATGGAGACAGGGAGGTAAACCGCAAGGGAGACCGGGAAGAAGACCGCAAGGGAGACCGGGAAGAAGACCGCAAGGGAGACCGGGAAGAAGACCGCAAGGGAGACCGGGAAGAAGACCGCATGGGCGACCGGGAGGAAGACCGCATGGGCGACCGGGAGGAAAACCGCAAGGGAGACAGGGAAGTAAACCGCATGGGAGACCGGGAAGAAGACATCACGAGAGACTGGGAGGAAGACCGCATGGGAGACCGGGAAGAAGACCGCAAGGGAGACCGGGAAGAAGACCGCAAGGGAGACCGGGAGGTAGATCGCAAAGGAGACCGGGAGGAAGACAGAAAGGTAAACTAGGAGGTAGACCAGGTGGAAGACAGAAAAACAGACTTGTAGAAGGCCGAAGAAGATACCAGTTCGAAGGTCTGGAGTGAGGTCAAAAACAACGAAAGCCGGAAAGGGAAAAAAACAGGAATCTGAAAATGAAAGGGACAATCTCGGAAACATTGAATGTTTGAATGTTTGAACGTAATGAGAATAGTTGTGAGAAGCCCTGAACTCCATGTAAAATTATTTTATACAGGGTTGAATAAGAATTGTGTCAGTGCAAGTAGCATAGTTATCATTGCAGAATACTCTAAAAACAAAATAAAAAGAAAAATAGTTGTCTTTTTGCAGTAAGCCCTACAACATTTCTAATTTTGAGCTTTAGTACGGTAATTTTTCACAAGTCTTTCAGTAGTTCAACTGTGTGTTCACTTTACAGCTTTAGGGTATAGCTCTGTTTTTATTCAACTCCATCCTGTAGGAACTCTAAAGTCTAGAAATATAACGGAGTTTACGGAGATAAAGTAAATTAGGCAGGCTCTGTCGTAGAGTTATATGTATTCCCTCATTGTTCATCATAAATAAAGGCGTATATATAGGAAACAGGGACGAGCATTTGACTTTACTTATATCCTTTATAAATTGAGTTGTACCCTGTTTGTAGTGGAAAACATGTAATGACAGCTTAACTAAAGTTTGCGTTTGTAGAAACTCTCAGATAATCGCTTGTCGTGGAAATAAATGTAAGCACTTTGTTGATTGTAAAAGACGTGTTTGTATTGAAAGTTTTTAGTTTACCAGTGTTGAACATTAAACAGTTGAAACAATATGTCTGTTTTTAAAAATTCATTGCAGCATGCTCCCTTGCTTAATGCAAGAAACGAATCATGGTTTGGAAAGCAGTGGAAATGTTCGATATTTAGATATTTAGTCGAATGCTAGTAAAACCTAGACTACACGTGGACGCTATGTTGGATAGTCTGCCTCTAATTCAGGGGTGGCGCCAAGAATTCCCCGACACAGAGGCTAAGGTCCCCGAGAGGGGTGCTAAGGTTTAGGTGCAGGAAAATGCATTATTTTTGGGGGGAATGAATGGATATGCATGGATAAATGAACAATTTGTTTTTGTATCGTCTACAGTAAGACATATTATATTAACGTATTATTTAAATAGCAATAGACAGTACTTCCTCTAAGACCTGAATCGACCCGCTGGGCAAAGTACTTGCTGGCTTCTGGTTAGATACGATTACGCTGTTGCTGTAAATGGACTGTCATGAGGCGCCAATGCAGTTTCGCACCTCAGTCATATAAATGCGAGTAATGTAAGTAAATTATATATCATACGACAGTTTATTACCTGGAAATTACAGTGATACTATGATACCAGCCATTCACTGCAAACATAATGCATTATAGCCTTGAAGAACATCCCTGTTACTGGGCGCCATGTTTGAATTTTTCTTTGTACTTCTTCGAAAATGTGTGTAAACCCAAAGGTTAGATTAGGGTTAGCGTTAGCGTTAGGGTTAGGGTTTATACACATTTTCGGGGCTTTTAAAGAGCCAAGGAACAATGGAGAGGGACTATACTTAAATTGTAGATAAACCTATAAACTGTACGGTCTTAAGCCCTCGTTTCATTATTGACGCTTGCAAACTTCAATGGGTCTGTTTTTTTGGCTACAATGCCTTATCCTTGGAGTAAATTCTTAATATTACTGTATCGCTGTAATTTCCAGGTAAGAAGCTGTCGACTGATATGTGATTTGTCTATGTTACTTGTATTTATATGGTTTAGGTGCGAAACTGCATTAGCGCTTTGCTATGGCAGTGTCTGAGTTGAACTGTACCAGGATCAAGAAAAATGGGAAAACTGTGCAAACTAGGAAGCTTTACCCCTCAAAAATTAGAAAATTTGGAAGCCAGTTCACGTGTTGACAACGAGAAGTATAACCTGAAGAGAAGACAATGGTCGGTATCACAAAGACGGGCAACAAACAACCAAGAAATGGTTTAATATTCTATGGCTGTTTCAGTGAGTACTCTTTCTGAATCCATCGTTAAACATTCACCAGTTGACACATTTTATGATGACTGGCAAGATGACCTGTTAATGCCATAATCTTGTTTGTGAGTCTTTGTCAGGGACCTTGGACGTGCTGGGGGTTGAGTAAAGGTTATATATGTATGAGGGTGAAGCCTGAAGTTTGATATGTCGCTTAAACACCAAGGTCAAGGTATATAACACTTTTATCATTGTTGGTGAAGTTTCAAAAGAAGTATTAAACTTGTTCAACAAAGATATAGAAATGGTGAAATTTTAGAAGAAAGTACATGAATATCATAATGAAGTTGATGAGTTCATTATCAACCACTGGAGAAGAAAAGAAACTGAACCAACGATGATGTAAGGGAAGTTATTGCCCTCTCACTTTATTTTGTTTTTTGCTCTTTTCTATTGGCAAGTGCAGTGCTGCCAAGAGCCACCGTGGGCCAGGAGGGAAGTGTTGAGAAGTCTGTAGACCCCCTCCAGTCGAAAATTAATTTCATTAACCTTTTAACTTTTGGGAAAATTTCAAAAATTTTCATGACAATGAATTCACAGTAATGCACCAATGTTTCACCATATAAACTTCAGAAATGAAGAAAACATTAAAGCAATTCTAAATGTAGATCAGTAAATACAAGTCATACCAAGTCTAAAATTTAACATGAAGTTATCTTTTCATGTCTGTCATTGTATTGTCTTATTTTATCTAGAAACACTGATGGCACATGAACAATAGGTCTTTATTCCAGTAATAAAAAATATAAATTCAATATAGTGCTTTCCCACCAACCAGGCCCCTTGATTTCTTCCAGACCCCCTTATTTTGTCCAGGCCTGGGATCAATTTGACCACACTAAGTCCCCCTCTTGGCAGTACTGGGCAAGTGGTTATTAACCCATCAAGGGACAAGGGTACACTTTATAATTTTACTCAGGCAAACTCCAGATGATTTTACTCATCAAGGGGATGAGTCCTGTGCCTTTGTGCATCAAACTGATGAATGTAAAAGCCCAGAGGAGCAAAAAATACCCTAACTTCATATTATTTTTTGATTAATCCAAGAGGCAAGAGTGTACTTAAAAATTTTATTCTGATTACACGTACACTAAAGTTGGGTGGTATGAGAATTTCAATACTGGTATTTGGTAGTACAGAAATATTTTGGTATATCTGTATACAGTAGAACCTGAGTTATGAGACCCCCATGTTTTGCGACCACCTGTTGTACATGACCACATTTCCTGGCATGGAAGATTTGTAGCTAAAAAGTACTTGTAATGAGCGACCACCTGCCCAACTCGACCACTTTTTTGCATCCCAAGCAAGAAATTTACCTGTCATTAACAACCATTTTCACTTCAAATGCCCAACATGTATGCAGAATACTGAGAAACAAGAGTTCGTATTTTTCACAAACAATGTATTAATGTATTAAGATACTCAAATTTCAAAACAACATCGCCTTTCCTGTCTGCAAGCATCTATATCCATCTTGCAAACTTTAAAACTCATGACATGACATTGTATCTTACATTTCGATTTAAATACACAACTCACAAGTCATCATGCAAATATGTATGGAATTTTGTTTTTGTATTTTTCTGAAGTCAAACGGCACACATCATCTGTCAAGGTGAAAAAGGTGTCATGATGTCATTGTGTCTTATGTAAATATGCCACAGTCGTTCACATATAAATAACAGTGTTTTTAGTCCATTTTTATTAGTTCACTAAAGTTCTCAAAACCTAGTAGGTTTACAGTCTCTTGCCTTTACATATTAATTTTCACTATGGCTATGGTTCAGGCACACAAGAAACACAAGGTCATGATATTGGATGAGCAAATGCATGTTAAACTTTCCAGCAAGTCGATTGAGCGAGAAAAATTGTCGAAAAGTTTGTCTGTAACGTTTATACAGTATATATATTGACTGAATAATACAATTTGTTATTTTAAAGATTAGTTTGCTGTTGTCTGTTAATGTCGTTACATCATCGTGGTGTTTTTAGCATTTAAAAAACGTTTGATATTTTTAAGAAATGATGACGTGATTTGCTAACTTGTGTTGATGACCACCTGTCATTTACAACTGTTTTCACGAGAACCAAGGGTGGTCACATAACTTAGGTTCTACTGTATGGCTAAAATTTCCAGTTATTATGAAATCTTTACAGTTGACTGACAATAACTCAAACTTTCAGAAAAAATGGTGAAAGTTTCCATTATTGGGAGTATTTTTCATTGGTTGCTGTCAAATTACCTAAAATTATTGCATATTTCAGTTCTATACCCAAAGTTTCAAACTGCAGGCTATAGATGTCCTAGAAAATATTGCCCAAATTGGGCAGCAATATCAAAACAAATGAAAAATACAAGTGAAAATGAATGTTGACTTTATGAGGACCTCTGCAATTACTTTATAATGTATGGCAAAATTATTGAAATGAAACCTTGCATGTTAATTAACCCATCAAGGAGGAAGGGCACACTTTTGTATTTTAGTCTGGCTAATCCCAGATGATTAAACTTGTCAGCAGAATGAATCTTGCCCCTCAATGAGTTAACAGTCATCTCCTTAATCTATAAAGGGGCAGCGGTGCACTTCAGCATGTTACCCTGGCAAACACCAGATGATTTTACTCAGTGGCATATGAAGTGGGGGGGACACCCCAACATTTCATTTAGGGGGCTGCAATATTGTTCAGCCCCTCTTAAAAACAGATATGGTAACAATATGTGAAGTGTTTTTTTTTTCATTTTTACTATCGCACACACTTGCATTTCAAAATTAAAGTAGAAAATATTTAAAAATCTAATCTACAGTACATAGCATTAACAATAGTTGATACTTTATTATACTCAAGAGTTGCACACAGATTCCATTAAAACTCTGAAAAACACGTAGTCACATTTAGCATCGTTGAAATTAAAGCTCAAAAGAGCTACAACATTTTATAATTGTATTTAGTCTTGAAATGAATAAATTAGCAATCCTCTATAATATTCAGTACCATAGGTGTAAAACTATAAGTATTATCTCAGCACTGTCAGCAATAAAGTCGATGTAAACATTTACCAAAAAACACATCTTAAACTTAAATTTTTCTCCCAGCCCCCCTAACTTTGACTGTTTTCCTATGCCCATGATTTTACTTGTAGAAGGGATAAGCCCTTGCCCTTAATGAGTTAAATTGCCAAATTATGCATCCCCAATTAGCTTAAGAATTTTGGTTGGTGAATCTCTCTGTAACTTGAAGTAAGTTTGGTGTTTCTTAAAAGTCAAAAATCAACTTGTAAACATTATTTTGCTCATACATGTTGTGTTTCTTTTCAAACTGGTAATACTGGTTTTTATATCTCAATGTTGGTATATTGGTATGGTGTCTGTAGTGATACCACCGATATCAACTAAATACCCAGGAAAAACAAAAATATTGGTATACCACCCAACTTTAGCTAACACTAGACAATTTTATTCAGTAGAATGGGGCATCTGGACCCAGATGATTTAACTGCCCTCCTTGTAAACCCGTTAAGGGATAAGATAACATTTTAAAGTTTTATTCTGGTAAGTTTGGCTGAATGGGCAACAGTATTTGCCTCTTAATAGGTAAAATTTGTCTTGACAATAGATTGCATATAAAAAATGTGCATTTTTTATTTTTGATCTATAAAAAAATATTCCCTAGTTTTCTTAATGCTTGGGCATCACCATCAGTTTGCTTCAGCTCACCTGCAATTGAAGATACTTTGAATAGTATTGCATTCAGAACAAAAAATGGCAGTAATTCCTCTTGATGTTCACAACTGTTCACCCTGTTTGGTGTGGATGAAAGATTTTATTTTATATAGGACGTCATTGTCAATAAGCCCAATCTGCTTGCTTAAGGACCTTAGTGATGGAATACAGTGAACCACTTCACTAGGTGAACAATCAGATATGTCACCAGTGGCGTAACTATAAGGGGGGCAAGGGGGTGGTTGCCCCTCCCCATGAGATCGTCTGTCGGAAATTCCCATTTCTTGTCGGAAATTTTAGCGACCACACCCACTTGTCGGAAAAATTTTTAATACTTGCCCCCCCACTAAAAATTCCTAGTTACACCACTGTATGTCACTGTATGAATACGATACTTTGTAGTTTGTATAATTTATGTTTGCTGTTAGCTAGCCATTTCATGCATGATTTTACATTCTTTTGTTTTTTGCTTTGCACTCTCGTCACCTCTTGTGTTGCAATTGGTTGTACAACAACTGTATGCATGAAAGCGTTAATCCACTTACAATAATGTTTCAGCCGGGAGCTAGTACACATATAAATGGATATCCTTTGTTTTGAAAGCGTGAAAAAGTCCAGAGGCATTTACGTAAGTCTTCGTGCAAGAGCCTTACATAACCTTTGGAGTTCTGTTGTTGGTAAAGAGCTTTAACTTCCGTTTTCAAGTTGTCAGTAAAATTTATTATTCTGGGTGAATCTCTTCGCTTCTCATAAAGTTCAAAGTGAGCACTTCAAAATCTCTTTTCATGCTAGAATTATAGTTATTGTTTAACAACTGACAGATTCTTCCATCACCATTTAGAAACGTGGAGGACATTGAAACACTGAAGATATGGAAGGTCCACAGAATGTGAAAGAAGTTAATGAAATATTGAGTGCAGAAACCTTGTCCCGAAAGTGTCTTAGAATGAATTCTGCGATGGCATTTAAAGGCACTTCCGCGCGAAGAACGAAGGATTGCAAATCCAGATTGTCAAACCCAAGTTTACGTGTGTGTACATCACCGGAACACTTGACAGATATCTTGGCGATGTTCATGGACGTAAACGCGGGCTTTATACTGGTGTTTGCAAATTTTGTTTGCCGCGTCACGGCGCTTTAGCCCTTCCGTGAATGAATTTTTTTTCCTTTTGTCCACTCTTTTCATTTTTTTTCTTTGTTTTTTTCATCAATTCTATAATTATAATTCTTTGTTGTACAACAAACTTATGCAAGAAAAAGGTTAAGACAATCAACAAAAAAAACCAAAAACAAAAAAAACAAAAAAACAAACTGAAAACTACTCTCTTAGATCTTCGTAAACTTTGCCTCAATGCACCTCAGGTTTTACGTCAAGAAGTAACTATCACTGCGTTACCATCTAAACATTAACCAGCTTAAATTATTTTTGAGAGTAAGCTGAACATATTCTTGTTATCTACCAAAATATTTCCAAGCTTGCCTACGATTCATGTATAATCGGTCATAATTGGAAATATTTCAAAGGTGTTCGAACATATCTCGTTGTTATGTTAGAGTTACTGAGAACTATTCATTTAGGCAGCTAACTTATTTCAAGTAGGGATTACAGATTTAAAAAATAACCAAGGTATTGCATGAGTCGAATATATGATCAAAGTTTTATGTTTGGAAGTGTGTTTGGGTGCCATCACACTGACGTCATCAATGACGCAAAATTCTATTATTTTCGCCATTATTAACATTATGATAATTTTTTGACAGTCATTTGTACCAAAGCGTGCTTGCAATTATTGTACAGTCAAAGTTTTAGTGAAGTAGTCACAATTTTAGGGTATTTAAAAGGTGTTTTCGCTGGGAAAACTCGATTTCTCAGACGCTTTCTACACATCTATGTAAGCAGGTTTTTTGGGGGGAAGGAAGTCCCGATGAATCACAACTTAAAATATGTAACTTTGGCGCCTAGTTACACGCTGGCTGAGTAGACTCAGGGCGTTGCAAGGTAAGTGGCATGGTGTATTGCCACGTGTGACATGTCGTGCAATGGTGACAACTGTTTGGGGGCAAGTTCTTGCGATCTTTGCAGTAAATAGTAATGCCTTCTACTTCATGCAATGATTAGTGCTTGGGGGAACGCGGGACGCATTTGCTATCCCAGAAAAGATTTTTGACCCGAATTTCGTGATGAAAGAGGTTTTGTACATCGCTATTTATGCAGGGAAAACACATTTTGCATGAAAAACGAGTGATGTCATTACAGTGTCATGATATGTAATAGGAGTCATGGAAGTTGAATATTCCATTATCATAATAGTATTTATTTAATGGCTTAAGTTTAGCATATTTTCCCGTACTGTTTGTAACCTTAGAAACTCTGTTGCTTCCCCAAATTGGAACGTAGGTAGCGACTCTTTTCAGCGTTCCGTCATGTAACCCACTCCAGCCTCCTTTCCTAACGAGTAAATGTAGAACTAATTACGTCTCAAAATCCTAACTCTTCCCTGATGACTGGTCTCACATAAACAATTTAAATCGTTTGTTTGTATCACGTAAAGATCCAGTAAATACGAGTGTAACAAGAATGTTACAAAGCTGGTGCATGGTCCAAGAACTGAAAAGCAACTGAAGTCCACCAAAAGTCCACCAACTGAAAAGCAAATTTTGGTCGATTGTGACTTGGGAAAAGCAATCCTATGGGAATTGGAATTCCCCTGAGATTTATTACACCAACTGAAAAATTGGATTTTGGCTGATTTCTAATGTAATAAATCCCAAGAATTCTCTTGGGATTTATTACACCAACTGAAAAATCGAATTTTGGCCAATTTTGACTTGGAAAAGAAATCCCTTGGGATTTGTTACACCAACTAAAAAATCGAATTATGACCGATTTGACTTGGGAAAAAAATTCCCATGGGAATTGCAATTCGCTTGGGATTTATTACATCAACTAAAAAGTCGAATTTTCGCCGATTTTCACTTCGTTAAAGAAATCCCACCAGAATTGCAATTCCCTTGGGTATTAATCAAATGTTTACTTGACATCAATTCCCTTGAGAATTCCAATTCCCCTGGGATTTATTACACTAACTGAAAAAAATGGATTTTTGGCCAATTTTGAGTTGGGAAAAGAAATCCTTTGGGAATTAGAATTGCCAAGGAGGAATGCGAGGAAAAATCCTTAAGTACCTACAGGCAACCAAGCACTCGCGTGTCCATGCCTGAGGCACCATAACCCAACCAGAAATATACCAGACGTACCTATACATCAGTAAAAAGAAAATCCAAGCCAAGCGAACAAAATACCCAAAGAGGGGGAAATATTTGACGAAAAAGTGACGGGGTTAACCTTTGGTTTTTGGCCATTTTTAGACCAATTTCAAACTTTAAAAATAAGCTCAAAATATGAAAGTTCAGGCCAAATAAAATAGTTTTCCTCAAATTTCAGATCATTTCAACGAAAATTGAGCCGAAGTTTGGAGGTGGAAATATTTGACCAAAAAGTAAAGGGGTTAACCTTTGGTTTTTGACCATTTTTAGGCCAATTTTAAACTTTCAAATTAAGCTCAAAATATGAAAGTTCAGGCCAAATAAAAGAGTTTTCCACGAATTTCAGGCACTTTAGGCCGAAATTAAGCAGAAATTTTAGAGGTGGGAATATTTGACCAAAAAGTAAAGGGGTTAACCTTTGGTTTTTGACCATTTTTAGGCCAATTTTAAACTTTCAAATTAAGCTCAAAATATTAAAGTTCAGGCCAAATAAAAGAGTTTTCCACGAATTTCAGGCACTTTAGGCCGAAATTAAGCAGAAATTTTAGAGGTGTAAATATTTGACCAAAAAGTAAAGGGGTTAACCTTTGGTTTTTGACCATTTTTAGGCCAATTTTAAACTTTCAAATTAAGCTCAAAATATGAAAGTTCAGGCCAAATAAAAGAGTTTTCCACGAATTTCAGGCACTTTAGGCCGAAATTAAGCAGAAATTTTAGAGGTGTAAATATTTGACCAAAAAGTAAAGGGGTTAACCTTTGGTTTTTGACCATTTTTAGGCCAATTTTAAACTTTCAAATTAAGCTCAAAATATGAAAGTTCAGGCGAAATAAAAGAGTGTTTGCTCAAATTTCAGATCATTTCAACGAAAATTGAGCCGAAGTTTGGAGGTGGAAATATTTGACCAAAAAGTAAAGGGGTTAACCTTTGGTTTTTGACCATTTTTAGGCCAATTTTAAACTTTCAAATTAAGCTCAAAATATTAAAGTTCAGGCCAAATAAAAGAGTTTTCCACGAATTTCAGGCACTTTAGGCCGAAATTAAGCAGAAATTTTAGAGGTGTAAATATTTGACCAAAAAGTAAAGGGGTTAACCTTTGGTTTTTGACCATTTTCAGGCCAATTTTAAACTTTCAAATTAAGCTCAAAATATGAAAGTTCAGGCGAAATAAAAGAGTTTTGCTCAAATTTCAGATCATTGCAACGAAAATTGAGCCGAAGTTTGGAGGTGGAAGTATTTGACCAAAAAGTAAAGTGGTTAACATTTGGTTTTTGGCCATTTTTAGACCAATTTCAAACTTTAAAAATAAGCTCAAAATATGAAAGTTCAGGCCAAATAAAATAGTTTTCCTCGAATTTCAGATCATTTCAACGAAAATTGAGCCGAAGTTTGGAGGTGGAAATATTTGACCAAAAAGTAAAGGGGTTAACCTTTGGTTTTTGACCATTTTTAGGCCAATTTTAAACTTTCAAATTAAGCTCAAAATATGAAAGTTCAGGCGAAATAAAAGAGTTTTGCTCAAATTTCAGATCATTTCAACGAAAATTGAGCCGAAGTTTGGAGGTGGAAATATTTGACCAAAAAGTAAAGGGGTTAACCTTTGGTTTTTGACCATTTTTAGGCCAATTTTAAACTTTCAAATTAAGCTCAAAATATGAAAGTTCAGGCCAAATAAAAGAGTTTTCCACGAATTTCAGGCACTTCAGGCACTTTTAACCTTTGGTTTTTGACCATTTTTAGACTAATTTTAAACCTTCGAAATAAGATTAAAATATGAAAGTTCAGGCCAAATAAAAGAGTTTTGCTCCAATTTCAGATCATTTCAACGAAAATTGAGCCGACGTTTTGAGGTGTAAATATTTCACCAAAAAGTGAAGGGGTTAACCTTTGGTTTTTGACCATTTTTAGACCGATTTTAAACTTTCGAAATAAGCTCAAGATATGAAAGTTCAGGCCAAATAAAAGAGTTTTGCACGAATTTCGGGCACTTTAGGCCGAAATTAAGCGGAATTTTTGAGGTGTAAATATTTGACCAAAAAGTAAAGGGGTTAACCTTTGGTTTTTGGTCATTTTTCGACCAATTTAAAATTTTGGAAATAAATTCAAAACATGAGAGTTCAGGCCAAATAAAAGAGTTTTGCACGAATTTGGGGAACTTTAGGCCGAAATTAAGCTGAAATTTTTGAGATGTAAATATTTCACCAAAAAGTAAAGGGGTTAACCTTTGATTTTTGACCATTTTTAGGCCAATTTTAAACTTTCAAATTAAGCTCAAAATATTAAAGTTCAGGCGAAATAAAAGAGTTTTGCTTAAATTTCAGATCATTTCAACGAAAATTGAGCCGAAGTTTGGAGGTGGAAATATTTGACCAAAAAGTAAAGGGGTTAACCTTTGGTTTTTGACCATTTTTAGGCCAATTTTAAACTTTCAAATTAAGCTCAAAATATTAAAGTTCAGGCCAAATAAAAGAGTTTTGCTCAAATTTCAGATCATTTCAACGAAAATTGAGCCGAAGTTTGGAGGTGGAAATATTTGACCAAAAAGTAAAGGGGTTAACCTTTGGTTTTTGACCATATTTGGAACAATTTTAAACCTTTAAAAGAAGATGAAAATATGAAAGTTCATACCAAATAAGATAGTTTTGCATGAATTTCGGGCACTTTGGTTTTCAGAGCTAAAACATTAACCACAAAGCATATTAGAACTCCCTGAAACTTACGGCAGAATGAAAATTTCCCGTATTTCGTGGACTATATCATATAACGACCTTCTTTAGCACCAATTAAAAACCCGCAAGCTGATTTTGAAATCCAGAATTGACTGAATATCTTGCTCTTCTGAAGGGCTGATGTCAAAACGCAAGCCAACTAAACTTTATTCTTGCGAGTGCATATGCCAATTTCAAAAAAAGTTCAAAATTTTTTGGAAGCAAAATAGTCACTGATGTAGTGATTCAACTTATTTTTCATGTTTTTCTTGTTGAATGAAATGACCATTTAATATTCTGAAACCATATTGCCCGAGCCACAATGAGTTCTTGGTGAGATGATGAAAACCCAGGTAGTCACGGGTGAAGTGAAGTCATGTGAAGTCAAGAATTGATAAGGCAATTATTGCACATAGTTTGCCCATTGAAACATTTAGTTGAAAATTAACCATTCATATTCTTGTCATCAAGCTTGCAAGATATACTTGTTAAAAATTAAAACAAATTTCAAAAGTTTAGTAAATACAATGAAAAAAATCAGACAAAAACACACAATGTTAGATCAGTCTAATGATTTCACCACCTGTCTATGCAAGGCTTGGGACAGTTAACCACTTAGGTTAGTAGACTGGAGTTTTACCAGCCAAGTCACAAAGTTTACTGTCCAAGACTCTATAGATGGACTTCCAATTTCTTGTTTGTTATGTGGACTTTTTAGATTTAAATTTGAGTTTTCTGATCATTCAAAAAGCAACCAATCTCAAAGCAGACAAAACAAACATCAACATTTGCTGAGATTTGATTATATTCACTTACAGAATATTTTTTCCACTTTTAAATTGTTTCAAACAGTATTTTTACTAACCATGACATGGTTAGTAAAAGTACTGTTTCAAACAATTGATGTCAGGTTACTTAAACAGATTTTTAGCAACCATGCAATAAAAATTACAAACAATTTGTTACTTGGGATACTGTCAATTTTGAGCCCAGTGTATGTTGGGCAAATATTCTCTCAGGATCCTTCACAATACTGTACCACCTTTTCAGCACAGAGTATCTTTACATGTTATGGGAAGAACCTTTTTCAGACACATCAATCGCAATCTCATTCAAACTTGTTTGGTCAAAATGGCTTAACTTTCACCATACCATGCAGCCATCTCATCAACAATCAAATTTTCAACTTTTTGCAATAGCTCGACAGACCTATGACTTCAAAAATGACAACTCAGAAGTATCATCCTCATTACATATTGCCAAACATATGAAAAGCTTTGTGCTGTTTTTAACCTTGAGGTACTGTATCAAGATCTCATTGTTCACACATGGTATTTTAGCATTACTGAATAATGCTATAAGCTAGTGTTGGCACTAAGGAAGTGGGGGACAAGAGAGGACACATGCTCCTCCAGCAAAAATTTTCCATCCCCATTTTGCTCCCCACCTCCAACCCCTCCAAACTCATAAAGAAAGTGTATGATTTTGTATATCTGAGATGCTATTTACGCATGGAAATGCATTTTGAATGCAAAATCAGGGATGTTATTTCAAAAGTATGTTTTATGTCAGTCATGGATGCTGAATAGTCAATTATTCTAAAAAATTTTGTATTTTGCACTAAATTTCAAATTGTTTCCAAAGGATTTGTCCCCATTCAAAATTCAGTTGCTCCTTGTTTCCCCAAAGACCACTTTGTCTGGTGACACCACTACTATCAGTTCAGTCCAAACAATACTTTAATTAATATCCATGACCAGCTGACAGCTTTAAAAAGTAAAAGATTAAACATATTCCAAAAAATGTCATCTCATAAACTCAAAATTCAAGTTATATAAGAGACAAGACAGAAAGTGAAAGGGTGATGTTTTGATTTTATTACAAAATCATCTTCAGACCAAGTGATTTTACATAAACATACCTAGGCCTTTATATATTTACATATATTATATTTACATACATATATACATACTTACATATATATTTACATATTTACATATATTATTTACATATATTTACATATATTTAGGTATGTTTGTTAAGTCACTTGATCTGAAGATGATTTTGTAATAAAATCGAAATATCACCATTTCACTTTCTGTCTTGTCTCTTACACAACTCGAATCTTGAGTTTACAAGATGACAATATTTTTTGGAATATGTTTTATCTAATACTTTATTAATCTTGTCAAATGTGGTTACTTACTGGTTATCCAAATATTTTGTCTTGGCTATCAGTTTTCTCTTGACAGAGGATAAACATTTGCCCAACATACAATTCAAAATATTTCAACAGGCTGAATTTGTACTCTAACTCAAATCCACCTGCACCAATAATTTAACTTGGTTTCTGCCAGTGCTAATTTTAGTGGAAAATAATTCAACAACTGACAAAAGCAACAGCTAAATAGCAATGTGACAGTTGGAGAATTCATTATTTGCTTGGCTAAATAAACAGACACACAGTTTTTATGAAATAAAAAGATTTCTATTTAACAAATAGAAAATTGCTTGAGTGTCTCTGTACTGTCATAAAAACATGTCATTTCAACCAGAAAAATGCCTAGTGAAAATATGAGGCATAGACAAATGTGCATAGGATGTGTGTTATTTTATAAATAATATTATAAAAATGTATTGCCAACAGTAACATTAAATGCTTGTATTTTTCAATCATTAAAATAATACAGTAACTACACAAATGTGAAGAAAACACTTTATCTCAAATAATTGATAGAAACAAAGACCAGCTCTGAAAAGGCTAATTTTTTTTCTTCTACTTTGTTTCCCAATGGACTATTAATTTTTCCCTGACAAAGAGGCTGTAGCCCACTCTGGCACTACTGCTGATTTAAACAGTTTTTTAGTCCCATATACATGTAATATTTTGGTTAATGATTGGAGTTCAAAATGCTATAGCATGAGACCTTTCTGTATGTCTTCCTTACCAGTAAGTCTGTCAACAAATTTTGTCTATCAAATGTTTATAATTACTAATTTACAAATGAATTTTTACAGGTTCACTAATCAAGAATAGTAAGAAAAGTGACCGTAATCAACAAAAATGCAATTTCAACTTGGAGCTTAATATTTACTTTCAACCATTACCTTCTTTGAGGTAGATGAACGATCTTCAAGCTCAATACTCAGAAAATGATATCTGAGCCCCAGACGGGGAACAAACCAGCAACCTTCTAACCGGTCATCAGAAGGTTGCAGGTTCGATCCCCATCTGGGGCTCAGAAATAATTTTCTGAGTATGGAGCTTGAAGATCATTCATCTACCTCAATATATCCAAGCTCTCATGTTTCTCAAACATCAAATTACCTTCTTTGTTTTCACAAACACCACAACTGTAAAACCAGTGTCCCTCTTTAAAACAAAGTCTCCCTCTTTATTTACATAACTTCCACAATACAAAAGATGTAATTAGTAATAGTGGTGAGGGTTAGCACAACAGAGCCTAGCTCCAACTTAAGTGCACCTGTAAATCAAAACTATAACAATAACTATATGCAAAAAATTGGAATAAATACACTAAATTAAAATCATTAAAATACTATTAAGAATATTCTTAAACATGTTCAGCAACAACAAACTTGACATGATAAAATACTGGAGTACACAGAGCATTTTGGGCATATCGCTTTCTATATATTTAGATTGTCTATTGTTGAGCTGTTACATCTAGCTGTTACATGTTGTGCTGTTACATCTAGTAACATTCCTAGGTATTACATAATTATTAATGGGTATTGAATATAAACCTTTGAGACATTTGTAGTAAAAGGCAAGGTCCTTGATCTTGTGCCAGTATGAAATTAGTAATAACTTCAATGTAATAAGACGTTCATGATAAGTGATATTATGCTGCCAATGCAAGTTTAGTATGTATTTAATGGCTGAACACTGGAGACTTTTGATCTTTTTTTAGGCCACCTATAGACTGTGGGGCCCACACTTCGCTAGCATAATCAACTTGGGATCTAACTAGTATCAGATAAAGTAGTCTTCTTGTAGCCAGATCAAAGCTTTTATAAGTATGCCTTAATTTGGAGAAAGCCCAATATTTTATAAACTTTGGCTACAATATTGTTGATGTGGCCTTTCCATTTAAGATCCTTGGTCACAGTAACTCCTAGATCTTTTTGTGATTCAACATGAATTAACAAATGGTTACCAAACTTATAATTGTAAGAAACAGGACATCTCTTGCATGAAACTGTCACAACACT
Organism: Heliopora coerulea; assembly: GCA_030142905.1. Lineage (NCBI taxonomy): Eukaryota > Metazoa > Cnidaria > Anthozoa > Scleralcyonacea > Helioporidae > Heliopora > Heliopora coerulea. Next base: position 1,998,899 of record JASJOG010000035.1, on the reverse strand, counting down.
TCACACTTGGATTTGTTTAATTGTAAATGCCAGGCCTGACTCCACTCCTGAAGACTGTCAAGATCTTCTTCCAATTCTTATTTCTTAACAATCACCAATATCACCAATGACTCTGGCACACTTTGCATCATTAGCAAAGAGTACCACAGAGTTATCAACTACATTAGGTAAATCATTCACATATACCAGGAATAGTAATGGCCCCAAGATACTCCCCTGGGAGACCCCCGATGTAACAGGAAGGGTAGTTGAAGTACATCCCTGGATGACACATCTTTGGCTTCTGTTAGACAAGTAACTTCTAAACCACTTTAGAAGACCATCACCAATCCTGTAGTTTAGCAACGATTGAAAGTTACAGTACTTATGGTTCTGGTCATCAATGATTCGTGACACAAACCACCCTTTTCACAGCAGGGCTCTGACTGCCAATAAACAGAATGGAAATCAAGTCATTAAAATCATGTACATCAAATGTGCATTCCTATTTCTGAATCATTTTCAGGGTAAAATAGATAAATGTTTAAGGTACAACTGCAGCTTTAGCAGACACCAGTATAACAGTGACCATATCGCAGGTTCACCAACTCTAATATAAACCCTAACTATAACCAGTGACACAACAGCGCTTACTAAACTACAGTCTAGCCACGTTCACGTGTTATTAAAATCTCTAGTTCTCTTACTGTATAACGGATTAAACAAGCATACCGTTCCTAACTGACCCAACAACTCAACATACTGGTGGAGTTGCATTCCAAACACTCAAAGATGCATGTTCAAGTCCTGCTAAACATCTGAGTCATGTCTGACCTAAGGCTTAAAACAGTTTAATAACGACAGGTTATGATTCTTTCTAGGCAAGATGTCTCCCGTTGACTAGTAAAATTGCTGGTAAAAAATTTCACTGCGGTCAAACAGGCAAGGCCAAAGTAGGGTCATATTCACTTCGTGTTAACCAGTTGAATGACAGGCAGCTGACTTCGCTGCACAAAATCGTCTAGCGTTAGCTCAATAACTTAAATTCCGAAGTGCACCCTCGTCCCGTCGCAAAACGTAGCTGTTTTTAATTCATTTTCGTTAGTGAACAGATGTGAAAACCTACGATAAAGCTATGATTAAATTTTCCCTATATCCCAAAAACCAAACTCAATAATTGCTAAAACAGTGGTTAAGATAAGTATTGCACGTGATACTCAAACTCCATCACGAAACCAAACCGAAGGTCGACATGCTGCGACTACTGTACATAATATTGAATCATTCCCAATTCGCTCGAACTCTGTATGGAAGACTATGTGATATTCCTACACATTTGCACTAACAAAGTTGTGGAGACGCCTGATATGTCTACGTCAAAACATACAAGAAGATCAGAATGAATCGTGTAACTGTGTTCTTTAAACTAACCTCGGTTTGTTCGGTCGCCTTTCTTCCGTTTTCCACTTTTAAATCAGCTTTTAATATTAAAAAGAACAGGTCAATCTCTACAGTGCTTTCCACTGATGAACTAAATTGAGTTGGACCTTCACAAACGTTTGAAAAACCGAGGTATTCAACACATGCAAACTCGGCCATCTTGACATACACGGGCCAGGTTCATCCACGTGGTCAAAGCACGGTCGAAGGTGGAGCCAAGGTGGAGTTGGGGGTGGGGCTCCGCCTGACCACAAACCTAAATTTCGAGCAATATTTAATAATAATTTATAGAAATCTACGCCATAAATCTCAATAATCGCTTACAGGTGACTATAAAAGTGAACGCCCAGACACAAGATGGCAGCTACCCTTGGTAAATGTTACCGAGGAGATTTTAGAAGTGGTAGTTCACTACTCTCTTTCAAATAATTACCTATATAATTATACTAAAACAATTATTCGCCTCAGGCTCAGTGCATATTATTGAATAGTCCCCGAGATGAATTCACTTCGCCTTCGGCGAATAATTATTAAATGTAGAAAGAATGTATAAAATAAAACATATTCCGAAAAATAAAGACATCTTGGAAAACTCAAGATATGAGTCTAAACAAGACGAGTATATTTTGACTCATATCTTGAGTTTTCCAAGATGTCTTTATTTTTCGGAATATGTTTTATTTTATATTTTTTGAGTTGTCGGCTGGTCGCGGTTTTTAGAAAGAATGTGTAGAGATTAACTGCACTAGATGATATAGATAAAAGTTTGATGTTTTGTATACGATGCTCTCAAGCTGTTCTACTCAGAAAAACTTTCTGAGTCCCTGATAAGAATCGAACCTGTAACCTTCTGACCGCCGGTGAGCATCGTATATAAAACACTGCATAACAACCAAGCTACCAAATTTATAACATCATAAAAGTTTTTCAATGATGTGTTTGTGATAGCTTGGTAATTATGTTCTTAATACGCACGCTCTCAAGCTGTTCTCTCGGAAAAACTTTCTAAGTCCCTGACGGGAATCGAACCCGTAACCTTCTGATCGCCGGTGAGACGCTCTAACCATTGAGCTACAAAGACTCAGATGGTGAGCGAAGGTTAAATTTGGGTACTGGTTCGTATAGAATGGTTAGAGCGTCTCACCGGCGATCAGGTTACGGGTTCGATTTCCGTCAGGGACTCAGAAAGTTTTTCTGAGAGAACAGCTTGAGAGCGTGCGTATTAAGAACATAAAAGTTTTTGTTTGGTAAAGACGAAAAGACGATAATATGAACCACTTCTGGTTTACACGAATGTTTTCGCTATATTAAACTCTTCAGGTGCTTATATGCGTATGGACATCATGAAAGAAGGCTGCACCTTCCTTATCCACATCTCATCGTAATAAATAATTTAAAACCCTTGATAAACATAAAATATTTTCTTCTCCATATTTGTCAACTGTTGTGGCATTTTCAGCTATTTATGTTGATTATTTACGTTTCTTTTTCTTGTTCGTAATTTTCTTAGTTTTCTTGCTCGGTAATCTCATTTCGTTTTCTTCGTCGTCATCATGATGTGGTCGTTTCTTTTTCTCTTGGATTTCTCGCATTTCCTTAGAAAGAAAAGACACTTGATTAAATATAATGTCAACAATGATAACTTTAAATGGGATTGACAACGATTACGGTGATAAAAATATAACAGAAATAAAGGTAAAGATGGTGATGGCGAGAATGATGATCGAGACGATGATAAGAATAATATGGATAATAATAATGATGATAATGACAATAACAACAATGATTATGATAATGATAGTAATGATGATGATAATGATAACGATAACGATGATCATGATAAAATGCGAATGATGACGATGCAGTTAGTAATTATGATATAAATGATAACTACAAGATAATGAAAAAAATTTGTTGTTGATGATGATGATGACAATGATATTGTACATAATTATGATGATAATAATTACAATGATAATGAAAAACTGATTTATCAAAGGCGAACACAGGGACGGACACAAACGAACACAATGACCAAGATATCCATAATAGATAGTGGTTATGATGATTTGATCGATAAAGATAACAATAATGACAATGATTAAGACGGCAGTAATGCTAATGCTTAAGGTTATGACCATCATATTTATCGTGATAATGAAGATGATGACGTCCAAGATAAAGATAACGACAGCGATAATGGTAATGATTACGAAAATAACAGTCACAATAATAATGACAATGATAGTTATAGTAACGAAACTGACTATGTAAGCCATGATCTTAAATGCACACAGTCCACGATCTTTAAACTCAGAAACCCCTAACGAGGTTAAAGGCTCAGACACTTTTCCCAGTTTAGAGCCTGAGAAATAGGCGTGTTTGAGATATGCACGTACCAAGCTACCACATTCTATAAATTAGGAAAGCCATGATGATAGTGATAATGATAACCATAAAATGATGATCGCTATGATGATGATCATCTTACCATTTTTGCAAATCTTTGGGCTTCCGTGACTCTTTCCACTAACATCATAACTTCCTCTTCAACCACGTCAAACTTTGGCAATCTTTTACCGATCAGCTGCTCAATGCGCTGATAAAGTTCAACGTCATATCTACATTGAATTTAAAGCAAATAATTAACGGCCAGAGTACACCAAAGTATTTCCAAGTACAGAAAAGCAAAGGGTAGTACAGCAGAACGGAGTAGAGCAGGGGTATCGTTGGGTAAGGTAGGGTAGGATTGGGTAAGGTAGGGTAGGATAAGCTAAGGTAGGGTAGGATAAGGTAAGGTAGGGTAGGATAGGATAAGGTAAGGCAGGGTAGGATAAGGTAAGGTAGGATAAGGTAAGGTAGGGCAGGATAGGGTGAGGTTGAGTAGAGAAGAAGAGTAGAGAGCCTTCGAAAGTAAAGATGGCAGTGGAACTAAGTACAAGTTGTGACGTATATCAACAGTTGTTATGAGATTATCAGCCGTTCAGCTGGCAAACGCAGCAAAAAAGTAATTCTGCCATTGCATTGAGCCATTCGTCTGGTTGGCGTGCTTTTGAAAACTGAAAAATATTTCACTGCAAGGTCAATGGCAATATCAGCTATTTTAATTACCCGTACCATTTTGAAAAACCGTTTTCTGAATACCAAAAGATGCGAGCGTGAAGAAGCAGCAGCTGAGTGCTGAGAAATCAAACCATAATACTCACTGAGTGACAAATGTTATAGCTCGTCCGGATCTACCAGCTCGTGCGGTTCGACCAACACGATGAATGTAGTCCTGTAAAAGTAAAGAAATTCGTAGACTATTACTGCTTGCTAGGTAACTTATTTTAACAAGTCAATGAGTTAACTTCAACCAAACCTGGCAAAGGACTTTTTTGGGGGATTAACACGACCATGTACTTGCAATTACTTATTTCTTTCAAAGGAGTACTAAAGGTTGTTGTTTTTATCATTCGAACACCATTAAAATGCGAGAAACCGAACTGCTCCAGTGAAAACAGAACCAATAAAAATTGTATAATAAAAGAAGTTGTTTCTTACGCGAGCTCTGACTGGCTCGTACCCGTGTTTATATAAGAGTATTTAAACACGGAATTTTCCCACCCTTTTTAAAACCTGTTCATTATTTTATAAAAGAAATATAAAATGGTTTTCCATGTTTATAAACTGTCATATAAACACGCGGATGTTGTGAAACCTTCAAAAAGCTAAAAAACATTAAGCCTTCGGCTTGTTGTTTTTGTTACGCTTTTCTCAAGTTCCACAACAACCCGGGTGCTTATATCACAGTTTATAAACATGGAAAACCATTTTATATTGCTTAAATATAATAACCTAATACACTAAACTATTTAATAATAAAAATTAGCGATATAAGAGCTACTCGACGTTTCGATGTCATCTTGATGACATCGAAACGTCGAGTAGCTCTTATATCGCTAATTTTTATTATTAAATGTTTAAAAAGAAGACTTTTTATTAAAATACACTAAACTACTAAATAATAATACATAATAGTAATAACAATAATAATGATAATATTATGATAAAAAACTTGTAAATAATGGTAGAAAACAACAGTAGAAAAAACTTGTAAACAATAGTAAATAATGTAACTAATAATAATATGATAAAAACTTGAACTTAATAGTGGGGAATGTTGTTTAAGTTTTATTTCATTACATGATTTTAATGAATCTTATATTTCTTAATAACTTTTAATTCATTATAAGTGTTGTTTGACAACAACGGTAATTATTACGTAAATTTTTCTGACAGTATATACGATTGAATAAAAGTATTTGTATCGATCTAGTTCATAATAATACATAATAATAATCTATGAGAATAGTAATAACCAACCAACGCTGCAAAACCTCTGATGAACAAGCATAGCGTTCAAACAAAGAAAAGAGCTGCAAATTATAGTTCCAATAACACAAACCCTAAATTATACCGTTCGTAAATACATCACAACGAACAGTCTCAAATTAAAAACAACCCCGACACTAAAATTTATCTCTAAAAATTTAAGAACATTCTGCATCTCCGACAAAAATCTGCTGGTTCTATAAAAAATGCATCATGAAAAAGCCACATCTGCTAGTGAAAGATTACAGAAATGAACGAACCTTTGAATGAGTCGGAATATCGAAGTTAATAACCACATCGACATGTGGAATGTCCAGACCACGACTGGCAACATCCGTAGCAACGAGAATTGATCTGGATTTGGATTTAAATTTGTTTAAAGTGCCAAGACGTTTAGACTGTAAAACAGAAAAGCCAACATGTCTACTCATTCGAAGTCAAAAACCAAGAGACAGACCCCCATGAGCTGTTTGCATTTACTTCAAGAGACTAAAATAGTTCTTTTTCATTTATGGTCCTCTTGCTGCCCAGGTCAGGACCTCTCTACATGAGGTCTATAAGCAATGTTTTATTCTTACTTGACTCATTTGTCCATGAAGTGGTACGGCGTTGAGTCCAAGGTTACGAAGAAGAAGAGTAGTCCTGCAGCATGAAGCGAAGATATCACCATTATTTCACAATTACTGAGATTTATCACGAATGAATGAGTTGAACAGATGTCGTAATGTTGGGAGTCCAACTAAAGGCTTCCCCCGACTATACGACGTTTTTTACCAGGAAAAAGGTATCGTATCAACGCTCCGACTAGGGATAAGATTTTGTTCACAGCGTTTTGATTGGTTGACGGTTTTCCCGCCACAACATTGTCTCCGGTGAAATAGCTTTTAAGTAGCCAGTTTCAACGTTTTGCTGATTATATTAGGCCTCAAACAACAAAATAAGGAAAATAAGATGAACAAGAAGTTTAGTTTCAATAACTCTGGCTAGAACTATAAGGTAGGAGGTACGGTTTTATTGAAAACAATGTTGACCGGCTTTAGTTCAGGAAGGCGTGTTGTGACAGGTACAAACGTTGGTGTTGTATGTTAAGTCCCGTACACACTATCACGCTTTCCTTGACACGTTTTCCTTGACAACTTTTCCTTGACAAGAAGCTTTGATCAAAAGCTGGTCATGTCAGCTTTTGAAAACAGTGACTTGTCAAGAAAAAACTTGTCAATTTGTATGGTACACACGGACAAACTAAATTTTTCAAGGGAAAACTTGGTCGTGGGGGCGAGGGTCCATTCCGTCTATTAAGATCAGTTTTAACAAAAATTCTACGGTATAACCTCTGTACTCACAAATGAAGCATAACTGACATTAAACTGTACCTTTGTACATTATTGCACGTTCCACAAAAAACCATGAAAGAATTTCCGGCTAAATCATTCAAAATGCTCACAAGATAACAGTCCTGTAAACCAAATGTAATTGCACGCCTTTAGCTCGTGAAAAACAATTGGCTTGGGGCAAAATCACTGAGACGAATTCAGCGTCATATATTGGACATAACATGGTTACTGTTTCGAGGTTGAATGGAACGGGTAGTGTAAAAAGCAGGTCATACTAGTAGAACTTTACATTTCAAAAATTATCTCAACTTTTTGATTTACAACCAAAACTACCATTGACTGTAACTGTCGAAATAACTATAAACAGACTGAGCCTAAAAACGAAGCAGAAACTGTGTGTTGCACTTAATTTGATGTAGGGACACAGAGACCACTGGGGTCCAGGAGCAAAACAGAATAATTGGATCATTTTGGAGCTACTACACTGAGGCCAAAAGGCGATAGTTCTGGCTTCGTTTATACCAGAGTCCGGAACAAAATGCCCTAGTTACTCCCCTTCTCTCCGGATGCCCTTGCCTTGATGAAGTAGGGCTTTTGTTTGAAATAGGAATATTTCATTCACCCATTTTAGCAGTTTTCTATCAACAGTTAAATGCACGCTTTGTGCACCTACAGTACTTTCTAACAATCGAGCGTTCAGAAACAAGTTTGGTTTCGTCATGTTAACTTGAGTTGTATTTGCTGGTTTGGAAAGTCAGTCCGTTAAAACCAAGACATTATTTCACGTAAAGATAACATACAGTACGCTTAAGAACGTTTTAAGATATAAGGCACAAATTACCTTAAATTTACTCGGAATAAATATGTAACTTTGCACCAGTTTTTCCACCGTGGTATACCTATAGTTATCAAGTCGAAATCGGGTGGTTGAAATACAATTCTGGAATAAAATGAAATTAATAGAAGCTCTTTTTGTATCCTTAGTGCCGAGTAATTTTCTAGCCATAAAAATGCAGTATCGGGATCACACCTGAACATCTTAACTCACAAGTTAAGCTGGATTTCTACTTGACGCAGAATGCCGCAAGTGGGCCTTTTTCTTTTTGTCCCACGAGCTCTCCAGTGGAACTAAGTAGAAAGTTATTCAATTTTACCAATACAGCAGTCACATGCGTGACATTTTGCACCAAATGGAAATCCAGCTTAGTATCGTCATTTTTTTGCCGAACAGCGTAAAGACCTGACGATGATAGGGCTCTTTACTGGAATAAAAATAAGCTCGGCATCGATATGTTAAGCATTCCGAATCCGTCTGACGGAATTAATATATTACGTTACGCATTAATATATTAATAATTAATATATTAATAAATTGATAATTGGTGTATTAATAATTAATGTAGTAACTATTAATTAATATATTAATTAACAATTCATTAATATATTAATTCAACTGTGCTGAAATAATCTTCAATCTGTGCATATGCTACACCTAAGATAAAACAGGACTTGTTGCTTCTATAAGTCAACCAGTTTCCAACTTGCATAAGGTCTGTGTTATTCCCTGAGGCAGAAACTTGTGGGGTACAAAAGCACTAGGAAATTGTTGAGCCATATTCTTGCAGTCCCTGTGGGAACACCCATATGGTAGTTCATTGATGGAATAAGTGGGAATTAAATCATCAAGAACCGACTTAACTTTGACTCCATCACTTATTTGTTATTCTAAATGGTGAACTTGTGCACAAAGAAAACCTAATGACTGTGAGAGAACCGCCACTGCTTATTTCTCTAGTATAAACTGCCTTGTTGTTTCAGTTGCATTCTCTTGTGAAAAAGTAACTTGCAGCCTCATTTGTCAGCATTCACACTCAGGACTCAGTCAGCTATGAGTACTGAACTAGATTTTTAGAATTCTGACTTTGATCCCAACTATAACCTCCATTTTTATATAACACTTAATTTGCCCTTTCGTTCATAACCCCAAATTTATCTTATATCTTAATATGAGCTTACTTGGTAGCCACTTCAACCTTGACTGGATCTTGTAAAGAGGCACGCTGAAGTTTCTTGACCTGTTAAGGATTAAATACACTAATTTTGTGATTGGTATTCAAGAAGTTATGACAATGGTTCCTGGCAAAAACTTCATCACATACTTTCTTTGTCATTGTTGCTGAAAAAAGGTACGTTCTCCTTTCCTTTGGGATAACTTTCAGCAGTTTGTCGACCTAATAAACAGAGCATAACATTTGTGTTTAATTTGTATTTTTACTGTAGAAAATTTTTTATGTTATAATTATGTTACATGTACATTAATTTATGATTGCCATTTATTTCAAATCACAGTACATATTCACATCCAATCACATCACAAAAGATGTTACATGAATATGCACAGATACAAGTTTTATCTTTGAGAGTTAGTAATATTTCTCAATAGCGAAACATAATTACTGTATGATTGCTGACACTAAAAGACAAATTTCCTATCTCCAAGTGACTATGTGATGTTATCTGGTGATAATGAAGAAATCGATGAAATAACTATGACTAAACATCAAGAAAGCAATAATGTATCTTTGCATGTTGCTTGATGTAGAAAAGAAAAATTATATCCTTACTGCTGGTGGTGAAGATGTAATTTTTTTTTTCTGAACAGGAAAAATTATAAGATAGTATTTCATCAAAATCTAATATGCTTTAGTAAAATATCAAGTGCCATCTCATCATGCACAGGTATCATACCATTTCCTATCTGTACTGTATATCAAATTATCCTAAGTCATCTGTCATATCTCATAATTCCATATCATATGAAGACATATGATTGGATGTTATGTCCATCCAATCTTTAAAATCATTTGGTATTACTGTATGCTATGTCATGCATTATAATTATTATACATGTCTAAACCATATTTGGTATCAGCCTGTAGCAAATCATATAACATGTTTACTTGTACATGTCATCTTTAATTGTGATTATGTGCAAGAAGAAAGGAGGTCATGGCATTCATACTGGGTAGCCTAAAACATATTTTTAATTGTAGTAAATATAATACTGTTTAAACAAATACATGTATATTAAGAAGTTTTTGTTCCACTAAGAACACTTATCTGAAACACGTACTTCTTTTTCAAAATCCATATTTAATATTCTATCAGCCTCATCCATTATCTAGAATTAACACTTGATATTTAGCATTTCATCTAAAATTCAGCCCTTTGTCTAATCATAAAACATCAACACACATAATTGTGAAGCAAAGTAAGCTTTTTGCACTTACTAAAAATTTTAGAGGTCTTAAGTTAAATCCCTTAGTATTCTCAAGATGATCAACAATTCGTCCAGGAGTAGCTTTTTAAAAACAAAAATAATGAGTAAATGAATGAATGAATGAGTGAATTTACATAAATTCATTCCTAAAAAATGCTGAAAGTTATTTCTGTTGTCTCTAAACAATTTCTATTATCTTCTATACAATGCTGATGTTTTTATTGGCAAACAGAAGCTAAAAAGGTAGAGTAGTCAACTCACTATAAATTTTATCAGTAATGCTGATAGTTACTGTAACCATTGGCTAATAACTGGTCAGCTGAAAAGTTGTCAATTATCAGCCATTATCAATCATTAACCTCACAGGTACATGTATTGGATAACCCCTATTATTTTAACCTATTAAGAGGAAAGAGCTCACTTTAGTATTTTAATCTAACTAACACCAGATGATTTTACTCATCACAGCAATGAGCTCTGGGTATTAAAGGGTTAATCCCTCACCTAGTAGTGTCATTTCTAGTCTGCTGGGGAAGGACTTTCTTTTTTGGTCAAATTTTCCAACTTCCAATTGAAAATTATTCAAACTTCAACTCTTTCCTGACAGGACACTTCCATTTAAGGTGTAAAATTATCTGGCATTAGCCAGCATAAAATAATAACAGATTGACTCTGCTGAAAAAGGTTAATATTAATATAGTTATAAACCACATTTCCTAAAATTCCTGTTAAATTATGGGAAGTAAAATGAGAGCAAAGTAGCTAAGTATGTTTGTCATTATTTGTCAATACTTTCTTAGGAGTTAGATGACTACTTAATCTGTAAAGTTGAATTACAAAATTAGAACCACTCAATTTCAAGATTTGTAACCTACCAACAATAATGTGAGGTTTTTTGGCTAATGCCAAAGACTGTGACATCATATCTATTCCACCAACAATAACCACTAAATGATAAAAAGAAATTATTAAGCAGTTAGAAGAAAGTATGCTTTCAGCACTGCATTACAGGTGAAAACAATTTTGTGTAAGACTACTATATAATAGCAGTAAATCAACACTTGATATAAACATGGAACAACTCCATGGCTAAATATGCTGGATATTTTGAAATAATACATTGCCTAAAATGATATGCTGTAAGATGTTACTGTTAATTCTTACCACATCTCACACCAATCAGTGAACCAAGAGCTTCAAACTGTTCAGATATTTGGAAAGCTAATTCCCTAAAATGGGAGTTAATAAGGGGATATAAAATTAATTTCATGCCAGTGTTAATGCTTCAGTATCTTTGCTCAACCTTCACAAAGGTTGAGCTCAGCTGAGTTCCTTTTAATTAATTTCCACCATTTCTTGATTTGATATCTAAGCTCAACAGTAAGTACTACATAAAATTCTAATTTATTTAATTAAATCATTCCTTAAATTAATTTGTTTACCTTGTTGGGGTAAGAACCAATGCAAACAATCTCTGGGGATTTTCCAGCAGAGCTTGTAGGACAGGAAGAGCAAAAGCACCAGTTTTTCCTGAACCTGTTTCAGCTAAACCTATGATATCTTTTCCTATAGGGATTAACAACATTAATAAGTATACTTATTTAAGACATATCAGTAGAGATTACAAAATAAAACCAATGAGGGAATTGGTGACAAATTCTGACAAGCAACTGGGGGGTGCCATTGTTAATGAATTACTCTGAGCAAGGGGGAAGGTCAAATATCCCAGTCCTGGTTGAGTTCTTTGCCCTAAACATGCCCAATGTTTGACTGTCAATTGGTTGACTCTGGTGGACCAATACACCCTCTAAAGTGTACACTTCTTACTCATGCTTTGCTTACCCTTTAAAAGTCAGAGTAAAAGTGGCAATGATCTAAAATTTTTCAATTTTCTAGGTGACTAACTACTTCAAACTATTTACAAGCACCCGTTTTTACAGTAATCGAACAAAAAAACATGATAACTAAAACTGAAGCCACGTCTCCATGCAACCCTTGATGCAGCAACTACTTATATAAGTAATTTTGCTTGAAAATTTTATCTGTGCTGAACCAAAAATAGGCGGAATACGGTTAATCACGGATAGTGAGGTTAGCTGAATTAAAGACTGGAATTATCATAATAGCTCGGGATTCATCCCTTGCCTTATTTGTCCACACTGACCTTGAAGAGCCAATGGAATGCATTCGCGTTGAATTTTCGTAGGTTTTTTCCAACCTACTTTTTCACAGGCTTCGCAGAGAGCATCAGTGACACCCTAAAATGTTTTAAAATATATGAATTTATTCATCCCTGCTGTAAATTATACTTTAATCATGTACTTACGAGTTCTTTAAAGGTTGTTTCCACTTCTACTTCTTTGACCTCTTCGTCCGCCATATTGAAAGTGGGTGGTAACAGTGATGATGAAGGACTAAAGGCGAATAATTATCCCGCCCATATGGTCCCGCCAACCACCGTGGCACAGGTGTGGCATAGGCGTGACAAGAGTAGATGGGAGAATTAGGCTTGGGCATTAGAGTTTTACCCTCGCGAATATTGGTGTCCCTTGTATAATTTTTTGTTATTTTTCATGTTGACAATGGGAGATAAGGTTGCCGCAAGTTAAATTTCGCCTTTGGTGCCGATAGTGCTCAGTACGCCATCGATGAAATCATACAGTTGAAAAGAGAATGTGCCCCCGAATCAACACACAAAAGAAGCAAATCTTCATTCATCAGTCGTACTTAAATAATGGCGTTTTCTTCTTGTCGCATGGAGCACATTTTTCTCGCTATTCGAAAAATATATCACCGCAAAAAAATTCGCGAGTATAAATAGTAGTTCCAGCTACGCTTCTTGCTACCTTGACAACCACTTAAACATGGCGGCAAAAGAGCAACTGTATGTAACTACTTGTATACCATGGTTTTTCTGGTTTAGCTCGGCTTAGGAGAGTATTTATTCAAAAATAAAAAAAATGTAATTAATTAAATCTTCAAGAGTTGGTTTACTTTTGGGTGTACTAGTCCTTTTGTATAACAGTATTTTTTCAAGAAAATGTTGGCGAGGAAATCCGAAAGGAGGGCGCATGGAACGTTGACAGTACCCTCTCATGGTAGGAGGAGGTCAAAGACCACGGAATTCACAAAAACATCTGACAAACTGAACACGTCGATCCAAAACCAGGTCAGAAATTAAATCTTTGTTTACTTTTGTCGTTGAAACCTCAGTGAACGTATTTTGTTTGATTACACTAATATTATTTAAACGGATGTGATCCCTAGGCACTGCTTGGGAAGGAGAACTTTTTTAATAATGTTAAGTTAGAGCAGCTGCAAGAGAGACACTGAGGTCTTTGTGGGACAAAAATAAAGGTTAAACGTTAGTTTATCTCAATATTGACCTTTTATATGCAGGTAGACATGATTAAAGAGGGTCAAGAAAAATTATGGAAGCTGGTTAAAAACCTTGAACAATATGAATATGAGGTGAGTTTTAGTTGTTGCTAGAAGTATTATACATATCCATTTATAATATGTAATTATTTAACTGGAGGTACTTGTTAATAAAGTGAAATATCAAATTAAATTCATTTGACTATGTTATTTTCTGTAGTGGACATTGTGAGGTGGAAGGATTCGATTTACATATTGAACATGTTGTAGGAAAAACACTGTTGATGGGATAAAAATTGAATATGACAACTTAGCTTATTTCTATGTGGCTCTAGGAAATGCAACAATTACAAAGTAAATTGTTTCAAACTTCTGTTGGTTTACATCATGCCTTACTCCATGGACTTGGTGTTTTTATAAACACTTTAACTGTTTTACCACTAGATACAGTGTACATGTATCTCCCTTTTCCTGGTATAAAATTGTCAAACCTTAGGCAGAATGAATTTCTGAATGCCTGGTGGTTAAAGGGTTATGGCCCAGAGGTCTACTCTTGACATTTGCAAGTAAAACCATCTCACTGGTAAAGGAACTGTATTAGCCAGGCTGAGTTACTAAAGGATGCCCAAGATATTTGACTAAAATTAATACTTAACCTTGAATAGCCAATTTTGCAAAGCAACCCTTTTCCTTTCCTAAATAATATAGTATTAAAAAAACAGCACATACAGTATACTGCAGAAACCATAACATCAGTGATATTTTACAGTATAAAGAGACCTATATACATGTGCCCGTATCAACAGACATTACCATTTTGCTATAACCACCTGGCCTTTCTTTGGTCTGATATTTTATCCTAACACCAAAAGCATGCTTGGTGGTGATAAAAATACCATGAAGACATCTGAGATAAAACCTGTTGGAATAATTATGCAAACCATGGTACTTCCTCTATGGTAAACCAGATGACCACCTTTTCATATACAGTCAATATTATAATTGTATCATGTATGCCTGGTATTAAAACTTGATCACAGTATTTGATAGTACCTGTGAATCCTATATTCTTGGATTTTCTCTTATTACTGTAATTTAATTTAAGATCTGACCATTGAGAATTTTTTATATGTATTCTATGCTAGATAAACCTTGATAAAGTTGAGTCAGTTAAAGACATTGTGATGAAAAGTGAAGATTTGATTGTCTGGATCCAGGTACTGCATGCATGTTTAATGTGCTTGAATATTAAAAAAAGAAAATCAACAAATAAAACTACACAAAGTATACCATGTACTTTATTGCAGTCAATTACAGTTACAGAGTCGTGAGAACTGAGTAATTACATATAAATGCACCACTAATACAGTCATTCAAATGTTCTCATAAAATATTACCAAAAGGGGAAGAACCAGAGAACAGTTCAAGGGGAAATGGAAGAAATTTTTCTGCTTCGAAATGTATGAAATAAAGGAAACCATCCACTGACTGGTGATAAGCCTGGTAGGAAAATTAAAAGGCTCAGTAAGACAGCAAAATATTTTCATTGGTAAAAGAAAAAAAAATACTCTTTAATTTATCATCTTGCAGGGTTTCTGCCAAAATTTTAAGAGCTGAAGAATCAATATTCCTAGATATTTCGGATTGTTATGGGTCCCATACCCCTTGAAGTCTTGCCTACAGATGGACTTTTACAAACTGTATGACTCATGAATGGTCATTGCAGTTAATTAGCATTGTAAAGATGATAAGTTTATTGCTAGTGACTCATGCTAATATAGAACTTATTATAATTATTAAATCATTATTATAATAATTAAAAACAGTACAGCAGTGAAGCTTTTTTTTACTTGTGACATAGTTAATAACTTCATATAACTTGTTACAGGTTTGCCCTTTGATAAGTTGGTATGGCTCCTCAATGTAAATCCTTCATGGTTTACAGTCTGAGAGCAACTTTTAGCAGTTTTGCAATTTTTGTACCAATTTTTTGCAAACATTTTACAAAAAATCTTCTCACAAGCTGTGTGATTTATAATAGTATGGCAGATAATTTAGAGTGGTGAATACAAATTTATTTTGATTAATTTAAACAAATGTTTTGTTAGGGAATATTTAGCACCATTAGTCCACATCATTTGTATACATTTAGGTCATAACCAAGGTTCGCAATGAACTTGGACATGCAAGATTGGATCTGGAAAAGGCCAAAAAGGCCAAGAAAATGGTAGGACAGAAAGTTATTTCAATATAAATATAGTCACAGATCTTACAGCAGTGCCAAACTTTGTATGCTGACTTTATTAACAAAACATTCCCTGTTGATGGCCTTTGCTTTTTTGACATGATATTTCAGGTGACTAATGCAAAACAGAGAGTCAAATGGCTTGAAGAGAGACTTGAAAAACTACTTACTGCATGTCATATGAAGTGTAGCAATCTTTTGGAGTCAACTGAGGATGAGGTTAGTAATACCATTAAGTTATTACGAATGGCTGGGTATAATAATAGTAACATTAGTTTAACCAAATTTGAGTTTTTGTCAAGATAGAATACTGTACTTACTAAAAACAGTAAAAAAATTTGAGTTTGTTGACTTGATTCTATAGAAGATGCTTCAGATTGGATACTCCTCATCTAATAAGGTGAAAGGATCAAGTACTGTATATTTTTAATTATTGCATTTATAATGTTGATGTTTGGAACTGTGTAGCTTTCATCAAGTCCAATGAAACTAGTCAAAGATCCTTACCTAGTCCAGTACATTACCTTATTTTGTCTTTCTACTGAGAACGTTTTGGACTGTTCTCCTTTCATCAAGTCGTAAGGCACATCACAATGATCTTGTACAGTTACATGACAAGGAAATTGTATCGTTAACCTACACTGACATTAAATTACATTGTAAAAAATTGAGTTGACAGTGATTTGAAGAGAATTTGAATACTTGACCAAGGAGATGCCTCTTAAACAGAATAGGAATGTTCAGTGTGTGTATCCTAACAGATAAGCATTAAGTAGTGTGTTAATTGAATCATGTTATTAAATTACTGCTATGACCATACTGCTTCCTGCTAAGTTGGTACAGTAGCTGATCAACTAGGAAAGGAATAGTCCAACAGTCCAAAGATGCAAGTTTGAATACCACTAAAGTCAATTCAATTTTCCAAGTTGACTTGCCAGCAAAGGTTACTGTAATTATAAAACTCTTTCATCAATGACTTTTTTTTTTGACTTTTTGATCAAAGTTCTATCCTGGCCAACATTTCTTTTTTTTCTGAAATACTGAATTTATGAGAATGGATTTCGTTTTTTCCCAATCATAACTTTTCTTCAGGTTGCCCAAAGTGTTTCCTTGGCTGGCACTCACCTGTTGTCATGTCTTGAAGATCAGTTAACTCCTCTTCAGTGTGAGAGAATATTATGTGATGTGGGTGGATATGTCCATACTGAAGAATATGTGGATGAAGGGCAAGAGCTATATAAAGTGGCAGTAGATGTAATGGAAAACAGTCAAAGAATGATTTTAAAAGGTACTTGTACAGTGAAATGACCTTAGCAATTATTTATACAGTATAACAATGAACACGTTGCAGGAAGGATGTTTTTTGGTGCCATATATCTGTACAGTGTATGCTCATTTTGCTAGAAAAATAATACTTGAAGTTGCTAACTACTGGTAAAGCACAGACTCATGTGGACACAGACACTGACATGGTCACTAAAATGAGGACAGGTACAGAAAATATATGGATGCTGTCACTAGAACTGACACTAAGATGTAACAGAACTCAGACACAGATACAGACATTGACACAAATACAGACACCAGGGCCAACACAGATGCTAGACTGTTGGACAACCATGTTTTAAGGTCAGCCAACCTCTTGGAGAATTCATATTAACCGATTAAGGGGCAGGGATCATCCCCATGACAAGTAAAACCAACTGTCCAGCATTAGCCAGAGTAGAATCATAAATTGTGCCTTTGCCCCTTAATGGGTTAGACAACCAAAAAATCATATTAATCTCAGATTGAGAGTTCTGCATGAGAAATGGTACAATTAAAGAACCAGTCCATTTCTTATTAAATAATTTGTGCATACTACTCTGAAGGTTTGTATTCTCTGCTACAGGTATCTTGTTTTGCATTTTACCACTGAGTAACAACAGTCAAACATGGTGACTACATCTTATCTTGGATGCCTAGACCTGAGAAGATGGTTGCCCAATTAGTAACCTTCTTTAAAAGTTAATATCAGTCCCTGTTACTTGTTCTGGTATTGGAACTGGTGTTTGCACTGGTACTGATACTGGTTTTGGTAGAGATACTGGCCAAGAACCGCATTTATAATGGCATTGATTCTGACTCTGCTGGTGGTACAGACACTGACACATGTTCAGGGGCTGGTGCAGGCATTGATAGTGGTACTGATACAGATAATGGTACTGTTACTAATACTGGTACTGGTACAGATACTTGGACTGGTACTGGTACATATAGTGATACAGATACTGCTGGTGGCACTTGTACTAATACTGATACCCACAGGTGTACTGATACTGGTAAAGGTACTGGAACTGACTTGGTACTGGTACTATTGATACTGATGCAACTATTGGTACTGTTACTGGTACTCATACTGAGGCTGATAATGGTGTTGGCAAAGATACTGGTACTGCAACTGGCACTGGTACAAATACTGATACTAGTAGCAATACAGATAGTGGTGTTGGCCCTTGTACTGATACTGAGACAACCACTGGTATTAGTGTGGATACTGGTACTGGTGCTGGACCAGTACAGACAGAGACACTGACAGTGGAACGATATTTCTTGCACAGTATATGCACGCGCAACGATACGATTGGAAAAAATTTCTCAGTCACCTGTAGTAAACCAGTATATTCCTTCAGTAACTCAACGTACTCAACATTCAATTTCTTTAGAAAAATGCGCTTTTTTGTCTCCTTTTTGATTTGTGATTGTCGTTCCATGTTTATCCGCCCAGATAACGGAAGTGCTCATTCATTTGACGAAGACGACGGACCTACACCAATTCAGGGTGAGAGTTATGGTGAAGCAGGAAAAATAAAATCTACGGATGGACAAGCATCTGAGAATTTCCACTTACAATCTGGAATTGAATGGGTAGAAGATGGATGTATTGCTTCTTCATTTCCACGGTTTATCTTGGATGAGCCAACTCCTTGTCAGAAGAGTCGGGCAGGGTCACCGTCTTTATTGTACAGGAGTGAGTCTGGATTACACTCGCGGCAATCTTCTTGGGTGGGCTCTGATGATGCGGTGGAGAAATACTGGAGGTCTGATCATCACAAGTTTGATTGGCCCAGCGTGAATGTGCAGCGAATGGACCCCCTGTCGTGGCACTCGCTTGGGCTGCCTGTCCAAGATAGTTTCATTTCAAAAGGTAGGTTACCATAGTTGTAATTTTATATTAATTCAAAGACAGTAGCAAATTTAATGTTCTTTCATGTGCATTTAAATTAGACTTACTAGACTTGTTTCTTGACATAATATTATTTTGAATGGTCAACTCAAGAAAGAGGCTTGCATGGCTAATGCAAACAGTGACCTTGCAAGGGTTAATTTATTGGGGAGGGGTTGCAAAATTGTGGCATACTCTGAGGTTTTACAGCTTTTTAATGATTAAATCGGTGCTCACCACGAAGTGACGTCGTTTGGGATCACTGGGTAAATGGCGACGAATGTTTGTTCGATATCGCATAAAGAAAACCTTGGTTGTAGAAACGAATGTTGCCGAGATCCAGAACATGAGGCAATAACTTAATTGTTCAACAGGTTTGATATACTGATATGAAATTGGGAGCATGCCCCCCCCCCCCCCCTTGGCTCACCCTCGCTACGCCTATGAATTGAAATGCACATATTAAAGGAATATTAGGTTGGTAGGCCATTTTTGCATAGAGTCATTACACGGACTCGTATGAGAGCTTCAGGTTTGACATCGCGATTTTGCCGTAGTAAGGCTAAAAGTAAAAAGTCGCATTTTCTCCTTTTACTCGTCTGTTGTTTCGGGTTAATATACTGGTATACTTGTATACTTCAGACTGAAAAAATCAAATATAAGCTAAACAGAAGCAAAATGTACATGATGTGCTGTACCGATACCATTCATTTTTGATAAAATTTTTTGCAGTCACAATGTAGTAGTTACCCCTGAATGCTGCCCATGTGCGTGCAGAAGTTTGAAGTTTAAATTGATGTAAACAATTTATGGTCGAAGGGAACCTGGGTTAGTGCTGTTCTTATCGGCAAAGAGATACTCAAGAAATTATAAGTTAAAATACAGAAAGCATGAAATATTTGTTCTAGCGTTTGAAAACCTGATGTTATCATTTTAGAGTTCTCGTAAGTTTTCTGACGTGTTGTTGCTCCAAAGATTATTTAAATATCGATTCATTGGTTAATACTAGTGTGATTCGTTGATTTCATATAGAAAAGCCATCATTTACTGCAGAATTGCCGTGGATAGAAAAACCTACTCAGGTCAACAGTGTTCTGGATATACATGTGAGTATAGAGAGACCGATTCAAGCCAACAGTGTCCTAGATATACATGTGGTGGTTGGTTAGTTGGTTGACTAGTAAGATGGTTAGTTGGTTGGTTCTTGGGTTGATTGGTTGTGATTGGATGATCCATTGGTTTCCTGACTTTGTAGTCTTTCAAGGGTTTTTTTATTATCCGAAGGTTTGACCTCTGTCTTTCATTCCTCCTCCCGTTTGCATAATTCACTGTCTTTCTGTCAGTCTGTCTATTTGTTTCACTGGTTGTCTGTTTGTCTCTCATTCTTTTATTTTATGTGCACAAATAGTAACACGTTAACTTTCCATCTGTCGCCAGTATTTGCGAATGTGTGACAACGAATAATTACTCAATAAAAGTAAATGCCTGTCTCGTCTTTTAGAAAATGGCTTTGAATCGACTCTACACCAAATTACATCATATGTATGATGCTATAGAGAAAGCAACTGAAGCGTCAATCAATCCTGTCCCCAAGAATGGCAAGATTGAGACCAGGATAAGAAACTTTGAAAGTAAGATAAACATGAAAAGAAACCTTGAAGAAATTTTTTTTTATTTTGTGAGTGAGTTGAAGAATGTTCCAAACAGTGTAAATTTTCTAGGTAAATCAAGTTCAACAGTTCAAAAAACCATCAGTAAAATTTCCGTAAGTTTTTATCGTTTCTGTCAAATATTTTTACTCCTGTAGAAATATGTCAAAGAGAAAGGGCATGGAATACTTGCTCTCTAGCTGACCCCATTGAACTCTAAAAAGACTGGAATAATACCTGCAAACTAAATTTTGACGCCAATATGGAGGGTGACATGTACATCAATTTGCAAGTCATCTCAGTCCCCTACGCGACAAAACACGCAACCTATTGCGAAAAACAAAGAATAAAACAAAACCCGAAAAATGTCATTCTGGAACGTGATATCCAAGTAACAATAAGAATGGACGCAGTAATTATGGTGATATTTCGACTCTATTTCAGAGTCATTCTCAAACCAAAATAAAATTACAAACATGCGTAGCATTATCAATATACAAGATCAAGGATGACATCATCACTAATTTATTAAAATGACGCTAACAGATCATGTTACAAAGCTATCAGAATTGCAGAAAGAGGGAAAGTTCTTTGCTTGCTTTGATACCATTGTTCATCTCTGGATTATTAAGTTTAATTTAAAGTGCTTCGAGTATTAGTAGCTGATTAGAGTTCTTATATTTACAAGAGTGCAGTATTTTAAGAGTATTAAAGACTAGTTTCTTAATGTTTGGTTGGGTGTGAGAAGAAGAGCTAAGGTTGTCGTAAAGAGTGTCAAGATTAGCAAGATATTGCGCGCCAGGACAGTTGAGAAAGTGCTGTGCTACCGCACTTGTGCCAAGGTGTCTGGGGTGTTCGTTTAAGTGAGTCTCAAGACAGCGTTCGGTTTTGCCTATGTATTTTTGATCGCATCTGGGACAAGAAATTTCATAAACAACATTGTTCCGGGAAAGATCTGGTATTTTATCTTTATTTGAAAGAAAAAAGGCGGTTTTCTTTTATTGCGAAAAACGAAACCTACATTTTGGATTTTTTCACAGTTTTCTTTTTTATCCTTAGTAAGTAGAGGATAATGTCGGTAGGACTGCATATTTGTCAGAGTTAACTGTCAATGAAAAGTAAAGGTTTAATACAACTTTTTCCCACGCGTGTTTTTGACCTGCATGGCTGCCTCCATGTCGGCTTCGTTCACTCGTGAGGCCTAGTACAACGAGATATCGTTCTAGTCTTCTTAGAGTTAAATGGCTTACCTCAACTAACCGCTGACCATTCCGGGTTAGGCTAGTTGAACTTCCTTTCTAGTGACCCCAAATTATTTTTTCTTCTGTTTTTATCTGTCTCTCCGTGATATCTTGTATATTTGACAACGAAAAGATTATCAGGTCTAACTTTTCTTCTTCAATTTTGTTTTCATCGCGTAAATGTTTTGAAACGTCTGTTATAATTAATCGGAATTGCACATTCCTTGGCTTTCTCATCAAAGTGGATATTCCAAGGCGCGTTCACACGACAACAAAAGTTTGCAAACACGCGTTGGCAAACTCCGATTTGCGTGTGGGAACGTCGCAACAACAGTTGGCTAACGTGTTGGCTCATGGCGAGGAACACTACCCGTCTCTTTTTGCTGTCATGGACATACAGCATATGTCGAGTAATATGGTTTTGGTTCATAAATGTCTTTGTTTATCCATTACGCATAGGCTCCATCTGCACGCGTGCTCCATCATCAGAGCATTTCTTGTTTTAATACGTTATTGTTTGTAGAAGTATGTTTTAACAGCAGCTAATAGTTCGTGACATTTGCCTGATCGTGGTGATACATAAACGTTGTGACCAATATACATACCATTACGTACACTACTGGTGTTTCTCTTTACTCATTATCACTCTTTATTCTTTTCTAAGACTCACAATGATATTGAAGACGGGGAAAGAGGTGGTGGAAGTTTACCGACGTTAAAAACGAAAAGTGTTACCTTCTCGAAGACACCAGACCTCACATATCCCACTCCTGGCTCGTCTCCTGCTATGGTTAAGGTGAACTATTCGTACTAAAGGATCAATAAAAACGAAGACAACTTGCTATCAACCTTTGCAAAGCCAAAGTTTGACATCCAAAGTTGGTGAAGCTGATTTCGCCTAAATCTTGCTACTTCGTTACTTGATTTCTACGAAAATCAAGGACACTATGAATCGTTTCATGGTAGAGAGCATACTCTCGATTCCGAAGCAGTTGGCATTATAACTCTGTATGCAGTATGAAAGTTATCCCAGTTCTTTTGACGGAAATCTTTCGTATTGTAATTGGAAAATTCAGTGAAGATTTATGACCAAAGTTGAAAGATCCTGAAAAACTAAAACAAATACAGGGTGTTCCAAAAGTATGTCACCTTACGACACGTTATATCTCAATAACTATTGAGGATATGAAAACTCGATTTATATTTCCTGAAAGCTAATATTTTCGAGTTTCTGCACAAGAAATTTGAACATAAAAGTGGAAGAAATTTATTATTAATTATTGTCGCAGGTGTTCAATGTGTGCGCCGCGGGTTACACGACACACATCCAAACGATAGTCCATTTCCTGCCAAACGCGACCTAGCATAGTGTTGTCGATGGTTGCCAAGGCTTCAGTTATTCACAAACACCCCTCCTCCTTAAATTTTGCGTGCCAATTCAAAATGGAACGTCTGTCTGGTGGCTGCTTTGTAAACTTTGTACGAAAGTTGCGTTGAACACGTGTCCATGATTCAGTTTTAGCGAATTCTAGGACGCAAAACGACTTCTCTTGTTTTGTGAACGGCATCACTGGATCTGAAAAGAGACAAAAAAACAGAATTAACAGAAGAAAACTTGAAGATTTTAGCTTTTAAATGGTATCAGTTTCATCTTACTACCATTTGTAGTTCATGATATATGGGTTCTTAAAATGTGACATATACTTTTGGAACACCCTGTATAACAAAATTTTGACGAAAAGAAATTGAATAATTTTCTTAGAATCAAGTTAAACCAAAATTACAAATTGACACACATGCAATCCTTTATTATTATAATTTTATATCTTCCCGATATTTCTTTGCGTATTTTGTCTAATTTTTATGAAAATCTCACACTGCTGAAGTCAACTGAAAAATGTTGACTCGAGTGGGATTTAAACTCGCACCTTCGGGATACAAGAAAGCTCACCGGTATCCCGAAGGTGCGAGTTCAAGTCCCACTCGAGTCAACATTTTCAGTTGACTTCGGCAGTGTCAGATTATCATGAAAAATTTCTGTTCATGTGTCTCTGAGGATGATTCTGAAATATTTTGTCTAAATTTTTGGTTTTTGGTAGGTCCCGAGATTGCTATATCCTCGCAGCTCTAGTGTATGGTGTACAAGTCGAACTTCTGGTGGACGCATTGTGAAGAAAATCACTACAAAAATGCCGATAAAACCGAACAGAACACAAGCCATTCTGACGAAGGTGCTAATTTTTTATAATCAAACTTTGTTTTGAAGGGCCCAACAAGTTATTTGAATTATATACGGCAGTAATTCTACCAGCAGCATTGCAACAGACAATTAAAATAATCAAAATATTTTTCACTTTTCCTAAAACTTCTAGGCTCAGCTGTTTTTGCCCTACAGATACAGATTTGTCCTTCAGAGTGTAGATAGGTGAAGGAAGCTTAGACGCGCAATGCATGCAAGGAGATAACGAAAGATTCGTATATCTTTTATTCAGTACTGCAGAAAAAAAATCTTATTTTTAAGTATTAACTATTTTAAGTGAAAAAAACAAAACGTAAACCCAAATCGTAATCTTGGAACTTAATATTCACGTCGCAAACAAGAATAAACGAAGTGGTAGAGGTAATTTTGATTGAACTTTAAAGACCTTGTCAAATCGGTTTTCAATTTGTGTTTTATATATGTTTTATTAAAAATATCGGCTGCTTATAGAATTTTGGTTCTACATACTAAAATAGTTGGGTTCTTTTTCTTTCCTTTTTCTTTAATTAGAAAATGTTATTAGGTGCTCAAAATGAAAACGATGTTGAAAGGTGTGTACATCGTTGTCAAATTTTAGTTTTGATGGCAGTTTAGTATTTTGTTCCCAAGACGTTTTCTTTTTACTAATGTGTCAACTTTGTAAAACAGAATTTCAAGCATGGTCACAAACCAAGCTAAGTGTTCTGCGAAGACGGACTTCAATCATTGATTAGCTCATTAGAAACCTAAAGGCCTGCTTACACGTGCGATTTTGTGCCTTGCGATTGACATCTTGGAGTATGTGTTTAATTGACGAGAGTGTCTCAAACTTGTGGAATAGTCTACCTGATAATATAATCAACAATATCAATACACTCTCCTTAAATATCTTTACAAACTTAATAGATGACTATATATATATATAATTCATGTTAGGCAATAGTCTTCTTATAACATTAATACTTTCTGTCGAGTGTACATATTATTGATAAATTTAGTAATAGTTTTTATATGTGAATATAGTTATTAACTGTTAATGTATTATATGTTGTTAAGTAATGCACGGCCCTTTGAAAAACAGGAAACTGAATAGACCACCGTACTAAAGTAAATTTAGGAAAAGTAAAGTGTCGAGGACAAACTGCAGCGAATCATGAGCGGACATCTTGCTTCATAGACTGTCACGAGTTTATTACATACACCAAGATGACAATCGCAACGTGCTAAATCGCAGGTTCAAACGGCCCTCAAGGCGGTATTTACACGTGTGACTTTGTGCCTTACGATCGTCATTCTGGTGTATGCAATTACCTCATAACAGTCTATGAAGCAAGATGTTTGTCTGTGATTCGCGGCAATTCGTCCTCGATGTTACCGTGAGTATAATTCATATACCAAGATAACAATCGCAAGATATAACATCGCACGTCACGCTAAACGACCCCAAGAGCTCTAACCATGATCAACAAAGACCTTTCATCCTTTATCATTGCAGCTCATTGGTTAGAGCGTTTCAGCAGTTATCAGAAGATAATGGTTTCTAAACGAATGTAAATGAATACAACGAAAGTTAGGAATGAATACAACTGTCATCCTCAAAAGGATGACGTTCATCATCCGGATCCTTGTGGTCCAACGATCAGAACGTACAAACGGTCATCAAACTATTGCTTATTTAATGCCCGTAGGGGCTCAAAAATGTTTTTCGGGGAAAAAATTGCATGGATTAGTATTATTTTGTTAAACATTTTCTCAAACTCACTAATAATTCATAGAAATACATAAGAAATACGTAATTAATTAGTATTTAGAAATCGGGGGAAGATTACAGCTGAATTTTGCCAACTTTCGGCTGGATTTTCGTCTAAAATATTGGTTCGTTTGAGAAGTAATTTCAAGCACTCGTTAAGTGTTTTTCCTCCGATTTCAAAATACCTCGAAACTCGTTAAAAAAGCTCGGCTTTTTAAACTCGTTTCTCTGAATTTAGAAATCGGAGGAAGAACACCAACTCGTGTTTGAAATATTACTTCAAACACGGTAACCTCATCAGTCCATCTACGACGTTGCTTTTCATGGGGTCGTGTGATAAACTATAAAGATATAAAAAGTTTAAATATTTAAACTAAAAATCGAGTATATACAGCTAAAAACACTATGTCCATTGCCACTGTCTAGACAGCAAGAGATGATTTGGAAACCATCTATAGTTTATAAGATGCTGAAGGCGACGAAAGGTAAACTAAAAAAAAATCCTGTTATCTGACAGTTTGAATTTTAGACTGTTAAAGGAATTATTTGATAACATAGCCGATACAGCGGCCCGCTAGAAATCGCGAATTCACGCATTTCTGTAACTAAAATCATAAGATAGTAAACAGGAATGTTCTATGCTTCTTGATCATTCTCATACCCTTTACACTTTTATGTATAATTTCCAAGGAAAGGTTATGGAACTTACATCCCTCACCCTCTTCAACTCTGCGGTACTTGAATGGACGCCTAGACCGAATTATGTAGTGAAACATGAAGTGTTTCTTTTCGTTCCTCTTAGCACTAAAGATATTTCAAGCACAACTGCAACATTGGAATGTGACTTGTCATTCCAGTCCGAAATGGAAAAGAATCCAGGTGAGAAATAGATTTAATATGATTTAGACGCAACTCCCTTCCTAGAATGCATAATTGAAAACCCAAAAAGAGACCTTGTATTCTGTTTACAGGGCATTTTTGAGCGTTTTTAAAAAATATATATGTTAACGAAACAGTCGAGATTTTGCCACCTGTCTCTACTCTAGAACAAAAACTGCCGTTGAATTCTTTGAACTGAAACATTTGTATCTATCCACTAGCTCTGAAAAATACTTTATTTTTCTCTAGTGGCTGTTGGGTAGTTCAGGTTTACAGTCACCCACAAGGGCAATCGTCATTGAAGCATTAAAGGTTTGTAATATTGGTACCTAACACTTACTTTAAAATTAAATACCCTTCATCTGGCTTTCCTTGAAGTGATCATTACAGTTTTCTCTCCGTCCTTGTTTTTACTCCTGTTTTCTTCCTAAGTCACTGTCTCAAACTCTCACCTTTTCTTTAATTCAAATCTTGTCTTATAGACGCAAAGTTTCTCTGCCTTGTATTCGATGCGTTATATCGTCACTGTTAATTGTTATAATGAAGTACCTTGCTTTTTTATTTTAGTCCCTAAGCCAGTTCAGATGCTCTGATGAGGAAGTGGGTGATGCCGTGAAAAGTCTTGTAATTAGATGTAATTTTTTGAACTGACAAAAAGTTAACAAAAAGTCATCTTGTTTCAACTTCACGGAGACCTCCCTGTATATATATAATCCTCTCGTTTTATGGTTTAGTTGAGCAAAAGTCAGGATGCAAGAATTATGTACGAAGCAAGTAAAGCTTTGATACTTTCTGGTAAGTGTCGAACAATGACGGTTAGTCGTGGGTTGTTTTACCCAGACACTAACAGAAGACGTAGGGCTGATAATTTTAGGATGATACAAGAGCGAAAACTTCCCAAACTATTTTCGTCAGATTGGTGAGAATCTCACTCCAGGGCGTTGTGAATGTTGTTGACTTGATGTTCAATTCCTTTCCAAGAGTCATTCTTACTTTTAATGCTTTTAGTCATCACATCAATGGATCTAAAGATACTTACTTGAGTCTCCGTACCTATGCCATTAGGGAGCTTAGACAACCACTATACGGCAACGTATTTTTACGAAAGAAATTTTCATTCAGAACAAAAGTAATGAACAATTTAAAACACTCAAGATTGTTTCAAATTTTCTTTCACGATTACGACAACTTATAATTATTTATATTTCCTGATTGTCGATGAGTGGCACTTAATTGTGATCTGGTGTACATACTCACGTTCTTCGTTATCAGGACGGCTGACTTCATGAGTAAAGTCGCGCAAACATTGCTCATGTTATTTTCCTGAGATGTCAATAACGTTTTGAACAGAAATTTTTTCATGATAATCTGACATTGCTGAAGTCAACTGAAAAATGTTGACTTGAGCGGGATTTGAACTCGCACCTTCGGAACACCGGTCCTCCGCTCTACCTGTTGAGCTATCGAGTCCACAGGGATTGGAGGCGAGTTTTTATCCAACTTAAGCGCACGAGATATTCTCGTGACAACTTAACGCATATCCATGAGAGGATGTGCAGTGTTTCAATTCTATTTCAGAATCACCCTCAGAGATATACATGAACAGAATTTTTTTCATGAAAAAAAAAAAATTTAAGATTATCGTGAAAAAATTTCTGTTCATGGGTATCTCTGAGGATGATTCTGAAATCGATAATATTTTGTCTACAATAATTTTAAACAGGACACTGGGATGCCTATGCTGTGGAGGTTCTTATTAACACACTGAATTGTGGTAGGTGGATAATTAAAATATGTATGCAAGTATGCAGGTACCTAACTACTATGTAACTAATTAAAAAGTGCTGCGGTTATCTCTTGTTGCTTTGGCTTGATTTTTGAAAGAAATGTTCGGGAAAAAATCACCGTAAAGATTATTAGACTTGGTTGACAATTTCTTTTAATATGAAGAACCTAAAACAGGCAAAAACCATAACCCGGCCGACAGTTTAAAGAAACACGAAATAAAACAGATTCTGAAAAATGTCGTTCTTAACTTGTGGTTCAAACAAAAAAGAATCCACCCTTTTTTAATATTTTTTATTTGAATCACAATTAAAAACGACATTGCTCGAAATCTGTTTTATTTTGTTAAACAAGTTAAAAATATTAAAAACATTTAATAAAACCAAACGTCTTCGACTATACAGTCATCATCAGAGTTATAACTAAAATTAGTTTTTAACCCTGATGATGACTATATGGTCGAAAACGTTTGGATATATTAAAAGTTTTTAATATTTTTAGCCTGTTTTAAGTTCTACAATTTCTTTTAAATATGAAAGAAATGGGGGAAAATGCCGCTATTTACGCGTAAGTTTACTAGACACGATCATAGGCCAGAATGCTAGAGAGTTGGAGCTAGATGATATTTACGAAGCTTGTGAGTCCATCTGAAAGAAATGTTATCCTTCCTGAAGGCCTGGTATCCCCTTTTCTTTTCGTGAAGACCTGCCGTTTGGTGAACACCGAAAGAGTTTGTTATTTTTTGTGAGTAATGATGCATGATGCTATTCTCCAATTCTTTTGATCCAGGAACAAACAGTCTTAAGAAGGAAGTTCTCGACTTTCTGAGAACAGCTGAAGACATATCATTCATTGATAGGGTACGTTGCCTTTGAACTGGAATGTATGTAAAAATTTCGTAGTTTGTTGCAAGATTGTTTCTCGACTTGTAGCAAGTTTGTGAACAAGCTGAAACAACGTAGTCATTTCCTGTTTACAACCAAGAGGGATCTTCCGTTGAAAAAGAAATAACAATAACGACAGCAACTGCAAGGACTACAACTACAACAACAACAACGACAACAACAACAACGACAACAACAACAACAACAATAAAAACAACGAAAACATCTTTGCTGCTAAGCTAGTCGAAACGCAAGCAAAAGACCGAGTTTTCCTTCACATACGCCAATAAACGAACGTCGATAGCAAAGATGAGGAAAACGTTCTTCAGGAAAGCGCACACGATTCAACAGCCTGGCTGTGCAAATCAGTGTCTGCAGGTTTTATTTGCACAGCATTAGAAACAGCACAATTTTCAGACAAAATTTTAAAGTAATAAGAGTCGAACACAACTGGTTTCTTCATTGTTTCGCTGTAATAATGAAAGAGAAAGGAAATGACGCATGTTGTTTAATTTTGTCGCTTTTGAGGTCAGATAAAAATCGGCCTCTTGCTGTAAATATAGATATATAAATTTCATTTCATTCCTTAGGAATCACCACCATTTAAACAACTACAATCTGCTCTAGTGGAGCTTGTTCACGGCAGCGATAAAAGTTTGGCGTTTACCAGTGCAGTATGCCTAGGACAACTTTGTATCCTCGATTCATCGGCCAAAAAATATCTGACTGGTGTGCTGAAAACGGATTGCTTTTCATCGAAAGAAAAAGCAGAGGTGAAGTAGTCCAACGTAGAACAACATAGTGCTGTATTATTGGTGTCTGGGGGGTTGGTACGAGAACTGAACCCAACCCGACAAAAATCGCGTTGAACTTGAATACCAGTCGATGCCTAATAAGTCGTCCCTGTCATAATCGACCTAAACGGTTCGACCAAATTTCATCACTAGTACCGAGACTACCTTCGCCCAGGGGCAAACTTAACTTGTGTAAACTTAAAAATATTTATATTGAAAAATGTTTATGACTTTGGCGCCCTCTCAGTTCGTCGCAAAGTGATAATTATCCTTCCCATGCCACCTCGCTACGGCGCTGCTTATTCAGGATACTGCATATTAATAAGAGTTAGGTTGCGAAAACGAAATATCGTGTCAGGGCTCTAAATTAACAGTATATCCTTTAACTAGTGGTTAGTAGTTTTTATTGAGTGGGTACTAAAAGTCTGATTAAATAACTCAACATGGTCAGTAAAAATTCTGTTGGAGATAATTTTGAACCAGAAAAAATCTTGTTCGAAAGGTTATAATAAAATTGCAGCAAACGCTGTTTTTCTTTTCTTTTTCTCCTTTGAGTTTGCTTGTTTTTTGAACGATCAGAAAAAGCAAATTTAAATTTAAAAGGACTACATTACCAAAAGAAAATTGGAAAACCGTCTACAGAGTCGTGGATAGTAAACTTTGTGATTTGGTTAGTAAAATTTCTGTCCAGTAGCCTGAGTGGTTAATTATCCCGAAATTAAATTCGTGCTATGCGTGTGTATTTTAGGTTGGACTTTTCGTTTATTTATATGGCGAATACCGAATGCTATCCTACATTAAGAATAAAATCCATTTCAGACGTCCAACTTTTCATGTGTCGAACTCGTTGTTAATAAACCTGAATAGTACACTGCGCACATTTGCATTGATACAAGAGCATCGGTATAAGCAAAGGTTGACGTCTGAAACGGATCTCTGACAAAGATCATGAACTCCGAATAGCATTGAGAGAAAATATGTTTGTTTCGTAGGCGCTCGACGTCTTGGTTAGTCAAATGAACTGCAAAGATGATGTAATAGTGAGTTGCTTATTACACGAGTTGAATACCTCGATTAGTTGGAAGGTATGTTTGGTGTTTAATATTTATATCAGGAGTTTGCTCGCCTTGAAGTCCCTTCCATGGAAACCAAGCATTACATATTATTTAGGAAGAACAAGTAGGGTATTTGTTATATTAAAAACACGAACAGTAGCTCTATCATTTTAGTATAATTATACAGGTGACTACAGAAATTCCCGTGGGATGATATGTCAAAAAATTACTTCACATTTCTCTTTAATCACCTACAGGTGAATGTTACAATAAAGACATTTGCGCAAAATGGCGGCTACATTTGTAAATGTCCTGAGGAATTCTTAAGACAACTTGAATATAATCGCCTGTATGATCATAATAAAACAGTTATTCGCCCTAGGCTCAGTGAGTAAAGTTGAATAATCCCCTCGACTCGTTGACTAAAACCAGAGGCGACAACTGAGTGTTTGACGAAGAGTGTTTTACAGTTAACGTTTTTGGAGGTGGAAAAATTTGACGAGAAAAGTGAGGATGTGTTTATCCCATATAAAGACACAACACGGTTATGATTTTTCTTTGTATTACTTCTCAAAAATTATTACTTAGTTTCGAAAAATTGTTTGAATTTTCTTTGCTTTTGTTTTGATTTCAGGTCCGTGTTAAAGCTTGTGGTTTATTGATGTCCTTAGGTACTGCAAACTAACGAAAATAATTCATTCATCTCCAAAATATGAAGGGTTAGGCCCTGGGCAAACGAGGAAACGTTGTTGAAACTTTTGAGACTTTCGATGTTTCCTAAAGTGTTTCTCCGTTTGCCCACTCGTCCAAATATTGTAGTACAAGAAAAACTTGCTTCTCCGCCTCCAGTTCTGTTTTGGAAACATCGTGTCTTTGTTTGACCACACGAGAAACAAATGTTGCCAAGTTGCCCAGAACTTTGCTTTATGCATTGCGCTCAGCGACGTAGTTTATGGAGGGGACCCCAACGTTTGCTGAAAAATAGAAAATTTGGGGGGAAAATAGATAGTAATTCGGGCAAAATTTGTTAAGGTAAAGTAGGTCAAAATCCCTTTTAGTTGCTAGTTTATATTTAATATATGTATTAGGGTTGAGGAAGCGAGGGTACATCATAGATGGTCTAAATGCGCGTCAAATTAAATTCAGGCAATTTTTGAAAGTAGACAATGTTCGGGACTCCCCCTCCCCCCAATCAAAATGGGCTAACTCTGCCGCTGACTGCGCCGTATATACTTCTTTACACCGCCCGTAAATGTTTTTCACAAAACGTTTCCTCGTTTGATCATATTCGGAAGGGAAACAGTGTTTCCAGGCAAACCCCCGTGAGTGGTCCTGTATTAACGGTCTCGAGAGTGTCAGATTATTCCATCTTTGGTTGAAGGTACTCGTTGCGTTTTATCCAAAGATCCTGAGGAAACTTTCGTAATCTTGGAGAGATTGTTGTGGGATCACCCTCAGCAAGAAGTCCGATCAAAGGTTGCTGAGCTATTGAACACACTTGAGCTGAGAAAGAAAGCTTGTTTCCTCGTACTCAAGTAAGTTAAAACTAATTATCTCGGTACTTTGTAAGAAAGCGAAACTCCTATCACAGTCAGTGAGTTCACAGTAAGATATACAGTCAGGTAATGCCCAGTGGCGTAGCCAGGGTAGTGCGTGGGGGTATGCACGCCCTCCATAAAAATGTGTCCCCCCCTGATCACCTACTGGAAATCTACCAAATGAAAAAAAAATAGAACAATAGACAGTCGGCAACCCGGCATTTTCTACTTGAAAAGCTGCAAACAGGTATGTTGTGTTGCTTAAATTACTTCAATATCTATGCAATCTTTGAGATTTTCTATGGGCTAATCGTGCTCTTAGAGTGTGGGTACGTTACTTTTCGCCATAAAATAGCAAAACAGTCCTTTTGCCTTTCATGTAGGAGACTTCTCTCTGTCTTCAGTGAAGTCTCTATGTCTTCAGTCACACAATTCCGCGTGACCTGAAACACCTCAAAAATGATCGAATATTATGGCATTTACACTCGACCGCTAACTGCTAATGTGATAAGTTTTGATAGAGGAAAATCTTGAGTGTCTAGTTATTTTTCAGACCCAACCGGACATGCTGTTAAAAAAAAAAATTTGGGCCATCCGGCTGGGAATGAACCCGCGACCTCGCAAATCTAGTGCGATGCCCTGCGAACTTAGTTGCGGAGGCCGTTGCTGAGATGTCTAGACACTCGACATTTTCCTCAAAAATGATAGCCTGCTAAAGAGTTAAATGTTGAAGAAGAAAATTATCTTTTGCTGAACCAATTGTACAGGTAGTTACGACCCTGTTTCATCATTTGTTTGTTGGTCTGTGGGTAAAATCCGCACATTCGTTGGTTGTAGACCGGATTGGACTATTGTTTTGACAGGGATATTTCCACGGCAGATTTAAAAAAGGAATCCTCTTTCTAGGGAACATAAAGTTTTTTAACTATACCGTTGAAGAAATTATGTAAGAAGGTGATGGCTACTTTTTTAGGCGACTGGAAGATCCTGAGGAAACCGTCCGTGCCAGAGCAATCATCTCTTTGGTAAACGTCAATCGTTCGTGGGTTTTTTTTTATTGGTCCTACTTTCTGAAATTTAGATGATAATAACCAATGATATGTTTCCTTCTTCCAGGCCACGTTAGAGATGAAAGGAGGAAAAGAGATGAAAGCTCTTCTAGATATTTTAGCGCTAGATTCTAGTATATATGCAAGGATTCAGGTGGGCATCCAGTCTATGTATTCCTGTGTCAAATTACGTTCTACGTTATTGACATTCCGAGTTATTGATCGATACCGTCCTAGTCTACCTTGTTTGGAAAATTTTGGGCGGTAGAGGGATAGGGTGTTTCAATGACATGAAATTACCCCTGTTAATCCACAGCTGTAATGCGCGCGAATAGATGCTATTTGTCTTCACCGATGTCCATGGTCGTGTCCTTTTCCTTGTCCGTGTCCATGTGTGTGTATGGTCGTGTAGATGGTCCTGTCCCTCACCTTATGCATGTCCTTGTCGATGGAGGTGTCTTTTACTTTGTCCATGTCCATGTGCACGGTCTTGTCCTATCCTTGTCTATGTCCACGTGTATATGGTCGTGACCTCTACCTTGTCCATGTTTTGAGCTTCAGTCTCTAACGCGGTCATTTCGACGTCCTTTTCACCTAACAACTTCCAAATGACCTCCCACAAGACTGAAACTGACGGCCATATAGACCCCATCACTGGCTTTACTTTTTGATTGGCTGTCGGTCTCCTTGTTAAAATATAATTCAATGTCTGTAACGCATTTGTTGATCTTAAAGCGGGCCTCTGATGTCCACTTTACCGAGGGAACCCTTGAAACAAGGATGACCCAGTTCAATGGAGAAGGTAATTTCGCTGGCCTCAGACTGACATTTCATGAAAAATCTGAGTAGAGACTTTTGATTTAAACTTACTCTGGGGTTACGGTTAATTACAGGATTCGGCGTGTTTAACGTCAACCTAATTGTTAAATGGCAACCTCACATTAATCTAAGACGTGCGAAATAACCCCTTCTTATTTGAATAGGATAATCCAAGTTTTAGTACTGGCCTGTTTTACGTTCAATGGAAATAACCAAACCTTGACTTTTTACAAATCTCCTGTTTTAAGTCGTTCCGGAAAAGAGAGTCCGGGATAGTCTGATTTTCGGGCTGTACTGATTAATGAGCTGCTTACAAATTTCAATTCCAGGCAATCCGTGCGTTCAGTAAGCTGCGATGGAACGACCCAAGGATTTTGCGCAGTTTGAGAGAACGTGAGAAAGGCGGAGGAGTCCTGGCAAAGTACAGATGATAATTTCTTGCTAGAAAATTTAGTTAAACCTTCGATGCATGATAGTTTTCCTAGTTTTTCTTTGTTTTGTTCTTTCATTAATTGTAATTTGTTGCTGTTCAACAACGGGATGTATGAAAACGGTTAAATTACATTGAAGGCAGTGTCTGTCTACTACTCTAGATCTGAGTAAATTCGAGGATACGTGCGTTGATTGCTTTCGTTTAATTTTTTTAGAGAAGCAAAAAAAGCAATGAAGCAACTGACAAAGCTAGAGGTTAGTGGCAAACAATGTCTGTAAGAAAAATCATTCAGGAGTTTTACTAGATATAGTAACCCGCACTTTTCTCCGGCGCATGTTTTCTTGGCTTGGTTTAATTACAGTAACGACGATCTATGAGTGGTCTGTGAATCAGTCAGTTCTCCACTCTGCAGTTCAAAGTGGGCTATGTACTTCGATTCCGAATGACGTATCAAAGTTAAATTACACCCACGAAATGTCTTTATTTTGAACATTTCGAAACATCTTCATGTATCGATTTAAGTCTAGTTAGGTAAAACAAACTTTTGTTTTTCAGCTCTTCTGGACACCAAATTTCACCATTTACAAAATGAAATCACATCCTTGGGGGGCTGTGACAGGAAATAATGTATAAACTCCTTCGCCCTGATATTCCGGTCGCTTTTCACGCACTTCAAAATTTATTAACCCTTTCCTGTCCGAGAGGTAGCCCCTTGAAGAGTAAAATACCAAAGTAGGGTATGGACCCGAAAGGGTTAGAAGCTCCAATTACGCAAACTATGTGTGCGATATTTTACGTGAACCAAACTACCAAACGCTAAAAGCATTTCGGAAGCTGCAAGCTGTCAGTTTACAGTTGATGGTTTGAAATCAGTCCTTTGAAATTTAAAGCACAATGATACGGAGAGTATGTTGGTTTCACAAATGCAATTTATAAGATTTATTGTTAAAACAAACCCAGACCTGCAGGATCAGTATCACGTCATCTGCGAAACATCGAAAGACCTGGGATTTCAACGGTTATCCAGTATAAATAAAGGTACTTTACCTTTTACCTCTTCAGTATTGCTGTAAACGTTATCCCTTTTCTAGAAATACATGTAACGATGTGTCTCAATTCTTTGTTCGCATTCATGGTATTCCTTTATTTGCTTAATGCCCTTGAAGATGAGAGGAAAAAGCTAAGCCGAACAAGGTCTATACTCTGATTTTTTTTCTTTCGAATTTGGAGCGATTAATGGAAAATTTTCACGATTAATTGTTCTCGCTTTCATGGAAACGCATCTGACATTCAGACATGAAATTCTTTGAAACATATTCTCGAATCATCCTGACCGACTACACTTGGCATCAGTTAAGGTACAAAGATTATTGATGAGAAAAGTGTTGATAAATATGTGTATTATAACTTAGAGAATAAAAATAAAATGCATTGCTTTGTACAAATTGAAGGTTTTGACAATTAATCATTAGGATAATCGTTTTATACGTAAAGCTTCAGGACGAATGCACTGAGATATTAAATAATTTTACAACATTTTATGAGCAGGTTCGCAGTTTTCAGTCTCCTTTAACGTCAATCTAAAAATTAAATACATTCAGAGGTTCAGATTAAGTCCTTAAATTTCAAGAAAGTATCAATATCGGGTTTCCAAGAATTTTACCTGGTTAATTTCCGGGAATAGCTCGACGACTAACGTATCCAATAATGTGTACGCCAGCTTTATGAAATCAAGATCAGAAGTAAAAAGACAAAGAATTAAGCACAATTTTGGATATACATATGAAATTTTCATTTCACAAGTGGAATCGAAATATTTTCATAAGGGCTGTTAATCCCTATCTTTCAGAACGTGGTTACACCAGCGTTAACTGAACTGTTATTAAACAAACTAGGTGATACTTTTTTGACACGAAGATGTCTCACGACCCCAGCCTTTGGACCCATATGATGATGCATGCTTTCTACCTTCATAATTTTTGATGTCAATTAAAAATTCTCAACAATCAACTAGCTAATTATGGAACAGCCAGGAGGTATAAAACGTTCCAAGGTCAGTGGCGTACCATTAAGCTAGACAGCTCGCTAGTGATGTCACATTTACACATGCACGATAGCTCACTGTTTATAAAGATAATGCCGACGGATAATAGCATAGTAGGATCAGAGTAAGACAATCTCAGTGTTCAATATGATCAGAAGTACAGATACCAGCAATCCTCAAAAAGTCTCTGACTGATCATATTCAAAATTTGGGAAGAATGTCTAACAAAGCAGCGTACCTGTTTGTTGAGTTGTGGATGCTGCAAGAGTTCGAAGACTGCAGTGAGCCCTTGTTTATATTTCTGACGTCCTACAAGCTTCATCAACGGTTCTACGGAGGGATGAAAAGACAAGGCAATTTTAGTGTTGAATGTGTGAAAGCTTGTTTAGCATAGGGTTTGTTTCAGCTGAAAGTGACTTCCTACCAGGAAAAAATCCCAAGAGTTGTTCCAAAGCTTTGTCTCTTCTCTCTACTTTTTCTGTGTCCGTCCTATGACAAAAACGAAACAACTAAGGAAACGTACAGACGATTTCTGAGATTATGAACTTCTGCACTCGCATAAACCTTTAGGAAGCAAAACGTATCTTTCACAAACCTTGGTGGTTCGTCGTTAAAAAAGATGGCATCTAGTTTAAATAATAAAAAAGAATCAGAGCCCATTTTCATCATAGGCCAACAGCGTTCTATAAAATGGCATATACCTCGGAACATGTTTATTGCAGGAACAAGATGATATTCATGTTGGAAAAGTTGAATCTTGTAAGCAAGATATCTAGAAAACAAATAAAATCAAAAAGTGCACACTTACAAGTCATTGAATTAAAGATATGGGTGGAAATATCTTTCATTACTTGGCTTTGCAGATGGCATAGGGGTTTGAGGTTAGATTTACACGTCCCATGCTAATAAAATCATTCAATAGATTGTTCATTAAATTGATAGGCTGAAAGATCTTCAAACGAGAAGAACTGTTAGCATTAGGCTAGCATTTCTTGTGCTTTTGTACGGGCGATCTTTTTTGTAATGTTTAAAAAACGAGCAGGGGTGCTTTATTGGATGTAAAATGCGAGGTGATAGCAGAGTGTTTTAGATCTGATAAAGCACGTACTGCGAGTTTTTTGAACGGCTTAAAAAACAAACCCCTTACTACGCTAATTGGCAAAGAAAGTTTGAAAATTAATGTTTTCTAAACCGAGAAAATTAGAGGAGAAAAGTAAGCGTGTTTTTATCATATATAAAGACACGACACAGTTATGATTGTCCTTTGTATTTTTCTGAACAATTTTTAACGAGTTTTTTTAACTATCTTTAGTAAATCTAACCATTTTCCTATACCTGTCCAGAAAATCATCAAAGGTCTTTTGTCCCACGATTTGAAAACATAACAGGAAGTTTAGGCACCAATCCGGAACTTGAAATAAATGGATTGCTGTTTCAAGTAGATAAAGATATTATGAATGGCGAGAGAAGGGCAAAGGTGGAAATCAATGGCGATCAGAACTGAGTTGTATTTACCAAGATATAGAATGTACTCTGTCACTCCTTTTAGTTCCAGGATTGGGTTTGGTTTTTGTGTGGAATCTGATGAAGAGATTAAGAGTGTTAACGATAGGATTAAAATAATGTCGCGCTAACTTCCACTCGTTACGGCGTCGCGTCACGCGTACGATGTGCACGAGCAGCCTCAAGTTCTGAAAAAATGCTGTACATGGAGACATCTTGCCTGAATTTTATCAACAGATGTACATCATGTGAGATCAAACTCTCTTCGGTGTTCGATCTCAGGATCAAGCAATCTCTGTCATGTTTGATGTGTTGTCTTAGATACATAGTCTAATTTATTACCTTCCCGTATTTTCGAACGTACTTGTGTCGTGCCGTCACTGTATTAGGATCAAAACAAAAAACAAAGAACAACTGATGTTTGTGAAAACTTTTAAGAGAGAGAAGCACCAAGCAGACGTCATTCAAAGGCGGTACTGACCTTCCATCTTTATTTAGTGTTCGTCTGCCCAAGCCCTCCTATAAACAAGAGAATAAGATGTTTGCTTCAGCATAACTAAACAAAGTAATTTTTGACGACAAAAGTTTGCCTCTGTTTTTTTCCTCAGTTTACCGAAATAGTAATACACAAATTTGAGTCGTGTGAGAGTTAACCCCCAAATACCATTGAAAATTCACGTACCTACACCCATATTATTTTACATGTTTAGAATAACGTCACGCAAGTTTATAAAAGATAATAGAGATCCTCTGCCTCAGCAATTAGAGGCTTCAAGCATCTCCTAGTTCGTCAGAAAGTCATAAGCAGAGTTATGTCATAAGCAGTGTCATGAGCGGAGAAGTGTCAACGTATTCACACAGGATTACATTAACCTTCCATCACAGTCTTTTGGCATACAGAGTTTTATTCACACTGCATTTAAATAAAAGAGTTACACTGACGATGTTCTTCCGCACCTCCTGTTTTGCTATGCTTTGTGATCTCGCTCGATATTCTTTTCGTTGCGCGCTGGGAGAACCAGAATTGGGTGAATTTCGGCCTGACGTTGGTCTACGGCGTAAAAAGAAAACCCGTCTAGAAGACAACTGTGACGTAACTGGTTTCTAGTAAAAAGATTTACGGAATTCAAAACCCAAAGAGCGAAAACACGGCCTTCAACATTTCCTTACAACTTACTTTGTTGACGCCAAGAATGAATGAAGAAATGTTTCGAGGTTCTTGCCTTTCTGTTGAAAGGGGAAAAAAGCTCGAGTATTTTAGTTTAAGAACGTCATCTAATTAATCAATTCGATTTGAAATAGGTTGCATTTAGCCCGCATGACGGTTGGAACAGAAAATATCTGGAATTTTGATCAATGAGATAAGAAAAGACAGCGATATAGACTGACTGGATGGTAGAAATTTTTATCTCACCTCTTTCTTAAGCTTTGTGGCTACAGACTTCAGCTTTTTGCCTAAAACGAGAAACAGTGTTATAATATGGCATATAGTATGGTATGGTATGATATAGAGTTGAAATATCATAAGCCTGTGGATGATGTTTTTTAATGCGTATGCTTTCAAGCTGTTTGCTTAGAAACGTTTTCGAACCTGCGGAGAAAAATCGGACCCACAATCTTTTGATCGCCAGTGGTATGGTACAGTATTTCATGACATGAATATTATGAAATGGTATGGTGTGACATGACGTGACGTAATTTGGTATATGGTATGAAATAGTATAGTATGGTATATTGTACGGTATGGTGCGGTATCATATCGAATACTAGTTTGGGATCTAAGATGAGTTAGCAATATTTGTAACGTTTCCCGTGGTTTGAGGCTACCGCTCCAGCAATAACGACCGCTTGTGAAAGACCGGAGACGTTCGCTCCACATTGTGCCACATTTTGATATATTACAACGCAAAATCCATAACAAGTTACTGTATATCGAGGTTCTACAGAGCTTTAGACGTTTGGAAATAACACTGAAGGAATATTCCAGTGACTGGTTAGCATTTACATGAAATGTAACTTAATTTTTCTATGAAAGCCTTTTTTGGTTGGGGATGACCATTTCCTTAATTCGCAATACCAGTTATCTCTTTTGACACCATCAATCTTACCGGCGACTTGTCCCATTGTATCTGGTGCAAACATGTTCGTAAACTCTGCATCTGGGGACAGGAAGTTATACAACAGTGCGCTACCTTGTGTCAGCGGGTTACGTACCAGATTCTAGAAACGTAATAACAAAATATGGCGTTGTAGTGCGGCATTGGAGTTGAAACCAGTGGCAAAGAATAGGCCATTTTCTCAAGGTTACGCTTGCCTTAACCTGACAGACTACATACTTAAAAATGCTGGATTAAGTGAAAGAAGTTCAACAATTTTTAATCTTAGCTTAACAATTATATAAACTTTCGAAACTTTTTTATCTTTGGAAAGCAGTCAATATGATTTCGTGCAAGCATGTTGTATGAGCGGCTCGTAAAAATCGATGAATGCGCAACCGTAAGAAAGCAGTCCAAATTTTGCAATATGAGCTTGTTCTACTAACGGTCTATTCACGTCTGCAGTTGTTACCGAATACTGGCGATATTAGAGAAAAGTGGAGATGCGCGATCAGGATTATACATAATGAGAACGAAAAACTGTACAGTCTCTGATCAAAATATTTTTAATAAACAAGCTTTCGACTACCAGTCTGTAGTCTTAAACGGGTTAAATATTGGTGGAAAGAAGACTAACCATTAATTAATTCTTTTTGTATTTACTACATATATTGGTCTTCTATCCACTTATCTTTAACGAAAGCTTGTTCATTAAAAACATTTTGGTCAGAGACCGTATATTTTTTTTCATTCTCGCTAGTCATATTCTAAGTCGATAATTATTTCTCGGTTGCTATAAAGTGTTTGACTTCTAACGTAAAAGGAAATTGTGTAAAGGGATTCTGGAGGTGACAACATGACACGTCACTGCGGAAATCGCCTATTAAGTACCATTTGTATAATAGAAGCAGCCGTACCAAAGGGGGGTCCCCTGGGGCGCTTGTCCCAGGCGCAAAATGGGGCGACATTTTCAGAAACAAAAATTCGACTGTTTTGGTCTTTTTTTCTAGATTTAAAATATTTCCCGAAGCTCAACAGAATGTTAAATCAATGTCTCAAATTCTCATGAGTAACTGATGACTTTGTAGCTGTCGTGGCTCAAGCGCCTGTTTCAAATTTTCAATTACATTTTGAGTAATAAAAAACAAAATGCACGAAAAAACACTTGTTTCTGCAGAAGTACCTCGTTTAGTTGTATAACGGTAGTACTGGTAAACAATTATAAGGAGCTTGGGGTGCTTAAAGGGTTGTTTACACGTGCGATTTTGGTGCCTTGCGATTGACATCTTGGAGTATGCGTTTAATTGACGAAAGCCTCGAGGATAAACTACAGCGAATCATAAGCGGATTTTTTGCTGCATAGACTGTCACCAGTTAATTGCATACACCGGGATGACAATCACAACGTTCAAAATCGCGCGTGTAAACGGGCCTTTAGAGAGGGTCGAGGGGGCCCCTTTTAAAAGAATTTGCCCCTATCGAATTACCACCGAGGTACTGCGCAGCCGTGTTCCATCGAATGCGCAATGAGAGCCTGTATGTTGGATACAATACAGTCACGATGATAAAAATGTATGTAGCTTTCATATTTATTCAAAATCCGGAAAGTACATTGCTCTTTAAAGTTGAAACAGTACTTGTGCTTATGACATGTGTTAACTTTGGTTTAGTGCTCCAAAGAGGTCTCTAGTCAACCAAGGAAAGCTCAAAGATTGAGGTATCTACGAACGGATAGGGATAGAGATGGTTCACGGGGACGAAATAACAACGTTCAACGAGCAGACGTGTTGTCCGAGCGTTCTAGTTAACTAATGAAAGAAACCTCAAGATATTAAACTCGTGTCCCCACTTCGTAAACTTCTAAACAAGAACATGCCACCTAACAAACAGACAGGAATTCAAAACTGGAAAAGCCGTGGTCGTTGCTTATTACTAAGCAATGGCTGACCTATCGACTTAATTACTTTATTCCTATGACGTAAACTAACAAGTTATTGCTCAGATGAAGGCCTGAGTCAAGAGATCAAAATATATTAAACTATTAACCATAAAGGTGGTATATTAACTCGAGGGGGCATTGTAGCTAAATGTCACTCAACCTCGGGGAGAAAAAATTGATTGCCGCCATATTGGATAAATTGAGGGGCAAAACAAACATGTCCGGATGAAAAGTTCAAGGTCAGAGTCAAAGGCCGCTTCACTTATGTCTCTTATTTTCGTTTTTTTTTTTTTAAAGATTGTAAAACATTCAAGGCAGTAATAAGAATAATAGCCGACTGATAACCAGTGAAGCTGTTTTCTGCTATACAACCAACGTAAACAAACACGAAACAATTCCCTAAATTTTACAATCAGTTCCACTTAGAGGTTCTCGAACTGACTGAAAAAGGGCCTGGAAAACAATTTGGCCCCCAATTTTCTCAAAATGGTGGCGTTCAATTTGGTCCCAATTTTCGGCCCTCGTGCCCTCTCTAGAGTATTATATGATCTCCATACTATTAACGTGGTGGTCTCGCTAGTGTTCACGTATTGGTGATATCGCCATGCAAAAATTCAAGGAAATAAATACCTGCAGGTATTGTTTAAAAGAACTTTGGTATTTCTCGAAAAGTTCCATCGCATGTCTGGACGACAAAGTCGAGTTTCTCTTAGGAGGAAGTTCTGCGCCTCCAAAAAAACCTAGATAACATTCAAGGAAGTTTGGATCACGCGATAAGGTGGTTCCCTCAAACAAGCAGATGTCTTGTGGGCATCAGGTCAGCTTATTTAGGGCAAAATGTTAACAGGCTGAATGATTGAAATCGTTAGCGCAAAACTGAAGAAATTCTACAGTTTCTTAAGTAATTAACACCAATACATGTTTATTTATTGAGGTAATATCTTCAGAAATTATTATAGTGATGGATAACTGGATGTTACTTAAGAGTATATCATCCCCAGGAGCACTCATTTAAGGAGTGACTTATCCCAGGAATCACTTCTCTCATGGGTCTCTTTTATCAATGGTTATCCCAGCGGCCCTTGTAACACCGGGATTAACGTGACTTAGACGAGTGACACTTCTGGTGACGAATATCTTTTTGATATCGCTCTCTGAGGTAATAAGCCAGTTCGAAGGTCGCGCCAACGAGCGCACCACATTTTTTAACACAAGTGTTACTAACTGAAAACATCACGTTATGGTGAATCTGCGGTGAATCAGTGAATACTGGCAAGACTTACCATGAAATTCCCTTAATTTGTTGTGCAGTACGTAAAACTCGTGGTGTTGTCTGCAAAAAGATTATCAGGGATGTAGCCTATTAGTAATGTGGCAGAGGGGATGACGAGGAAAACGAGAATAGAGTGAAGAAGTTACCACGCCCCAAAGAGACTAATGGAAAAAGCTTCTACAAATGTTGAACTAATGTATGATAATAAAAAACATATTCAGCTGCCGAATGAGATCGGAAAAAAATCAGACGACCAGCGAAATGAAGTCCTTATGCCCTGACCTGAGGCCGAGACGAAAACCTACGATAATTTAGATTAATCACCTTTTCACATCCCATCTGCTCACGTTTTCATTTGACTGGGATTCGCTGACCGATATAACATATGAAACCATCTAGAATGAAAAAATAACAATTGTAACGAACTCAGAGAACTATAATGTAAAATTAAATTCTTGCAGCAAACCAATCTC
Organism: Heliopora coerulea; assembly: GCA_030142905.1. Classification (NCBI taxonomy): domain Eukaryota; kingdom Metazoa; phylum Cnidaria; class Anthozoa; order Scleralcyonacea; family Helioporidae; genus Heliopora; species Heliopora coerulea. The sequence continues at coordinate 1,954,221 of JASJOG010000035.1, read as the reverse complement.
AATGGCTCTAACTATTAACTCTAACTACTTTACGCAGTCCTTCGAAAATACACTAGCACCATACTCGCCATTCAACCCACAACTTCCGTTAACCAACAATTTCTAGTAATTCTGGTAAGTTTTCTTTAAAGTTTTCTGGAATCAAAATATGGAGTTCTCTTGATAACCAAATTAAATTACCAAGAAAATTATTTAGGAAAAAAGTTAAAGAAAATTGAATTGTAAGATAATTTTAATAATACACGTAGTGCGTGGATACATATGCATGCGCATATGAATTTGTTTGCTTTTATTTTGAATAAGTCGGTACGTAAATTATAATATTTACCAAGTTTCGTAACTTTCTGATTTTCCAAAAAACAAATCTAATGGAGAGCTGGCTCGGAAACTTTAGTAACTCCAGCTCCCCAGCACCTCTCAATTTTTGCTTATATTACCTCTGAAACGACACTATATTCTATTTTGTAAACTTTGAGCGCAAATATACCTCCATTCAGTCATTCATGGCTCAGCACAACAATATTACCTCTTTTGATCCATCAATGTTGAAGGCTACTTTTGGGATGGTGATTACCCACTGGCTCATATCTCTCACTGGAGCCATGATATCGCTCAGCTCGTCTTCTGGATGGACGTCGATGTGATCGTTGTCCACTGTGTCAATCTATATTGTACAAAACAAGTGAGATTAGCCATATTCGATTTGAATGCTTCATTGCATGAACGAAGGAACGAACGGATGGAATGACTTTACGTATCAATTTATTTAGCTTCAATGAAACTAAAGGCGATGTTAAACAAAACGATTTTCAACGACGATTCGCGATGCAAATAGTATGGCACAAAAGATTGACAAATGTGAAGGTTTTGCGCGGCATCATTTGCGATGGTGTGGACGGAGAACATCTGACGCATTTTTGGGGCAAAAACACCGTTTTCAAATTTCTCAGGATTAGTGTGGACGGGGCCAAAGAACATGTCAAAAACATTTTGAAGCTGGTTCTTGTAAAAAGAAAGAGCAGAAAAATGAATGAAGTCATTTCAAACGGAAAAATGCAAAGCTGAAAATCAAGAAATCGTAAAGCAACTCAAACTAATGCGCAAGCGTGTGGAAACCGTGTTGTTCAAACATGCGGTAAACCAAGACAAGCCGATGTAAGTTGAAGTTAGTATTCTTTTTTTTGGCGTAGGCTCGAGAGTTGGAATTATGCTAACCATTCATTACATTGGTGTTTATTTCAGAATTTAAACTAACGTTATAAATGGACTCGTACTAATTCTAATAATACTGCTTGACAGCCAGATAAATTTACTCAGTTGAGAAGTAACTTACTGAGCTATGGTCTACTAATTCAAAAGGCTCAGCCTCGATGATTTTAAACGTGTCCTCTTGACCTGAAAGAAAGTAAAGAGAGTTACACGTTCCCCCAGCAGACAAAATAGAGTTGGAATTTTAAGTTAAAGAAAAAAAAGGCAACGGTAATACGACAAACATTGTGGTGAACGGCCATGTAGTGCGCGATGATCTGTTTACAGATGTTCACCCCATAGTTGATATCATTCAGACGACTATTCCATTTTTATGCCATCTCAAACTAAGAAAACGAGTGTTAAAAAGCATCTGGCTTGGTTGTAATCTCACGCCAGGATCTCTCCTCAAACTTCGAAATGTTGGAGTTTGAGAATATCGTCGTCTTGGGGCTTTGCACTTCTATCAACCACCCAGAGAATGTTTAAAGAACAAGTAATGTCAATAAATTTTTTCCGTGTCCTTTTATGTTCGTTTACTCAAAGCATGAATAGTGGTGCACTCTCGCTAGGATTCCCGGAGTAGTTTTCTGGACGTGGAAAAAACCCACCCCAGAGATAATACAACGAACGTACTCAGTGCAAGTCAAGTAGGAAAACTCTAGTTCGCTGTGACCAACTCTAGTTCGCTGTGACCAACTCTAGTTCGCCGTGACTACGTCAATCTAAAGGTTAATTTCCTCTACCTATTTTTGTCGCGCAATCTACTTTTTTCATTCGTTTGAATGTTACTAGTATGGGCATTGGTTTCCAGCGGGCGATTCAACGGGAGGTCATCTTCCCCATTGGAAACCAATGCGCATTGCTCACGGCCTTCAAGCGATCTTAAAAAAAGCTGACTGGTCGATAAAAATAGACTTTTAACAAACAGGTTTTGTCTACTTACCTTTGTACAAAGGTAACATATCTTTTATGCTGTTCACAAACTTTTTTCCAAGAGGTTCGATCTTCCTTTTGGCAACTCTTATAAAAATCATCCACAGTAATTTACGAGTTACGCCATTTAATTCTGGAGAAAGTTTTGCGAAATACTGTAATACGACAGACTGGTGAAATATAGAAATAAAATGGGATATCGATTTCAAAAGAAAGTCCTGTGTCATTATTTCAAGCCTGTGGTGTTGCCTTAACAGCATGGAATATCAATACATAAACAATATATATGATGGATATTTTAAGTAGCAGACACAATATGAACGATCTAACTGTATGGGATTTCAAGACGAACCGTAGAATAAATTTAAATGGCCATGTTTATCGACCATTTTGAAGTTTCTAGTCATCTTAACACAGAAAATCGAAGGAAAAATTCAATTAAACCAGGACGATTCTGCATCAGATTTCTCGCATATAAATTGGGAACCAATTTCTGTTGTGATTTCTTGATGAATTATTAATGAATATTTTAGTTGTATATATTGACATAAATATCATGACCTTTATTCCACGTTGACTGAAGTTGGATGGGTGTATCAACCTTTTTACTGCGGGAGCTCTTCTCTTCACGAGTAAAATCTAGTATTTAACATTTATTCGCCTCAGGCCCGGTGAATATTGTTGAATAATCCTGGAGATAAAGTCCAGGGGATTGTTCAATAATATTCACTGAGCCTGATGCTAATAATTGTTTTAGTTTAATTACACACGTGATTACTTGCAAGAAAGTAGTAAACTAGCACTTTTAAAATCTCTTCGGTAAGATTTACAAAGGTAGACGCCATCTGGTTTCTGAGCCTTCACTCTTATATTCACCTGTAGGCGAATATTGAGATTTATGACGTAATTTTCTGGCCAAACACCATGCGGGATTTTCAATAATTACCTGTGTAATTGTACTAAAAAATAATAGTCTTATCCCGCCAGAAAAGCATAAACCATTTATTGTCGTGTTTTCTTTGGGGTGGAATTTCATTCAAGTAGTCATAAATGAAGTTACCTCGGCGTTGGCTTCATACTCGGTTTATCACTGTGTCTTGTTCCACAAATTACGTCAAAATACTGAAACACATTCAGGTTAACAACGATAAGCTGGATATACTAAAAACACAAGTGAAGGGGACTGTTTCAGAGCCGTGACAAGATCGTCACGCCTCTTTTTAAAGATAGCCGTTTCTAATTTCCTGAAGGAAGTTTGTATGTAGCGAAGTCTCAACTGTTAGAGCACTTCTGTGCTCATTACTAGATAATGGGTTGTACGGAAATGCAAAGCTCGTTCTCTGAGTTACCGCTAGATCAATCATGAGACGTAGAATATTACATAACTTCGAGTCTCGCCCATCATCTTCCTTCTCGTGGCTCAACTGTTAGAGCGTCTTCGTCGGGAGTTTTCTACTTAACTAAGTTATTTATCATTAGTTAACCCCAACTATTTGTCTTAACGCTCCCGGTAAATTGTCGAAAAGGGTGGAGTGGAGAAAACCCACAACTTTCCGTCGACAATTGACAGTCGCTTCCCACATGCGACCGAACTTCCCACATCAACTGGAGAAGCTGAACTCACAAAACCTGACCTCACATGGCCTCATGATGAGGTCAAATAACCTCAGAGGTCACGGAAGGCCTGGATATGCAAGTCCCTTAAAACACGAGCGCAACTAGGATCTCACTCAAACGTTACCTCGTCAGTTTGGTGAAAGAGAGGGAGATACGTGTGTTCCAGGAGGTCGAATACATGTTCATAAGCTCTACAAGAAAGACAACAAAAAAAAAAAACAAAAACAATATATGGAACTTATAAAACCACCAAAAATCAGGAAATCGGTGACTGTTAGTTCGTAAATGAAATGACATCGTTCCTGTTTATATCATACCACAGAGAGAAGAGGCGAGTTCCTATTCATTGCTTCGAGATTTTCGCGAAATGGAAGAGAAAAATAAAATTCGAACGATTTACGACTTTTTTGACCAGTGGAAGAAAAATCGTATTAACGTTCTGATTGGCTATCCGTTTTCCCGCCACAACACTTTCTTAAGCGAAATCACTTCAAAGCAGCGAGGTTTTAGTGTTTGCGATATGCTTTGTTAACTGTGCAAGCTCTTAGAGAACGAGATATAGGAAATATAATGAGCGAGAAGTTAATTGTGAAATATTCTGGCAAGAGCTGAAAGGTAGGAGATACTTTGTTTCAAACGGTGCACGTCTTTGCCAAATGGTGCTTGCTGTAAAGTGTAATGACAAACTGTGAAGTGTGGTATTGTTATTCCATCGCCTCAAATCTCTGCACAAATTACTCTAAAATCTCAGTTTATATATAATAAACTGATTAGCATGGGTGCTATGATCCAAATACGAGTATTAACCGATCAAAGCTCGCCTACGGTACAAGTTACTTTATTAATTGTCCGTGGTTCCAGAACGACAATTCTTTATGCCCTTTAATAACAAACCTGTACAGTGGAGTGACCATTTCAATACCAGTTAGTTGTTCTGAAGACGAATTAACAACTGCAGAAAAATGAAATACGTAAAGATTTAAGTTGTGTAAAGCGATGTGTACCCAGAGTACCAAGACCACTTCGTGAGAGGCCAAAGATCGAGAAGGGGAAAAGCTTTAGTCAAATTGGTTGAGAATCGCACTTCAACGAGTGCTTCTGAACAGAATTCGAGCCTCGCCTGCGTTTGGATCTCTTTAATTTACATAAGTGTGAGCGCGAGTGTTAAATACTACGCCAGTTTCTAACGGCTAATAATCAGTCTTCCAATCAAAACTGAGGTTCATATTCTCTAAGTATAATTCGTCACCGACTCGAGAAAAGGCTTTCTCCCTCTCGCCCCTTCCTTTCCTGAGATCGTATGGCATCAGAATTGCACGATGTGTAATTAGAATGAATAATATCGTGGAAGACACCATGTATTTTTATTTACCTGTATATTTGGTTTAGCTGCCTTTAGGCGACTCTAACTGACTTTGGCTAACGCCAAACAATTTTACTCTTTATGGGGAATTGTCTTGGCAGAATGGAACTTTAAGGGTTGACGTTGGATAACAATACAACTGGTATCAGCGAAATTATCCGTTTGCAATAAAATATTTGTGGAACGAAAATCTTAGAGCACTACGATGGATTGATGTCCGTACCTTTGTAAAGGCTTTCCTTTATATCTTTATCAAATAGTATGTAGTCTGTTGCTCCCTTTACAAAATACTTATTGTAAATGCTTTTAGCCTGAAAGATCAAAACGTTCCAATATTATGTACATGAAAATCAGGTCAAAAGTTCTTAATTTGAAATTTTAACACGTCTAAAGTTTTAACGTATAAGATAACAACCTCTTTAAATAATTGCTTTTCATCTTCTTCTGTTAAGTCAGGATCTAAACTACGTTTGTTAAAATCCTCTGAAAGGTAACAGAAAAAGTTCTCTATTATTACTCTATTATTATCACATACATACATTTTGTAGGACGTCAAATTGTTTTTGGCAATAATTAGCCGCATATTCGAATTTGCATGATTTAAATCATGTAAAAACCCACGATTTGAATAAAGTTAGTGAAACGTGATTAAGGTAAACAACATGAGATAGATAACGATCAGTTTTTAGCATTGTTTTATTTATTGTCCCTGTTTTCGTCGTCGATACTGTTTTGTCGTTATGGCCAGTTGGTTTGTTTTGTTTTGTTTTTTGTTGTTATTGTTGTCACCGCTGTTGTTGATGTTACTGTTGGTTGTTTTTAGAAACCTTAAGCAATCGACGTTCTTGAGCCATGGACGTCAACCGACAGATTTGATGTACAGGTGTTTTTGATATCTGGGCCATGTATTCTTTGAATAGACTTTTTTTTGCAAGTAAGCATGATGAATAACTTAAAAATACCACGTGAGATAATAGCATGTCAAATCAATGAGTCAGCGGTGAACTTAACTTGACAGATGTTGACGTTGTAGGAGGAGCCGTCGTCTTTGGAACGCAGAAACTCTGTTACTGACGTCTGTATACAATGAAAACGGCGTTTTAGAAATTCGACGACGCCCTTGGGACTGGAAATTATTCATTTTCTTTGTTTTAAATAAAAAATTCTATTGAAAGAAAAAGCCGTTCGTGATTCAACAACGCCTGTTGCTTAAATTCTCTATTGTTATTGTTGTTGTCGTGGTTGTTGTACTTATTGGTCTGGTCAATGTCGTGATTCACATCATTCAACTATGTCACACGATGTCTTACCTAGTGTGAGGCAAAACTGTAAAATGTTTAGCGAAGCCTGTTTCTTCATAAACTGTATGAAATGAAACAAGACTGAAGGTGTATTAATAATTGTCGGTATTGTAAAACTCAGAGCCTAGAAAGACAAACACAAGATAAAAATTCAGGTTTTAAATTGAGAAAAATGAAAACATTTATTTCACGCCTTACAAGAGAGTTACTCACGACTTAGGTGGTGTTAACATGGAAGCGAGCCAACTCTGCTAGTAGGGCTGGCCCTTTTTGCCGAGATCTCGCCTCACTGTGAAATCCCTTGTATTATTTGTTTTCATTTACATCTGAAAAGGGCCAGCCCTCCTAAGCGAGATCTCCCTATTGATTTCCCAATATCTCACCTAGGAGGGCTGGAAATTTTCCACGTAAACACACTGAGAAGGGCTACCTTTCTATAACACACGCGTACTATATCCAGCCATGCTGGATCAGGTTGTTCTCTCCCTTTTCGTGATGATATTCATCACACGCACATAGTTCCTAATATGATGAATATCATCATAGAAATGTCGACTCTACAATAATCATCAAATTAAGTTTAGGATTAAGGTTACCAAGCCCTAACCTAACTCTAACCCTAATCCTAACTCTAATCCTAATCCTAACCAAAACCCTAACACTAATCCTAACTGTAATCCTAACACTAATCCTAACTGTAATCCTAACCCTCATCCTAACCAAAACTCTAACACTAATCCTTACCCTAATCCAAACCCAAAGTCTAATCCTAATTTTAATACACTTACTCACACCATCTCCGCGGAAAATATCACCTCTTCGCCTAGGACCGCTCTACCTCAACTGACTGCACAAACCAAATCAAAACCTAACATCTTCATTCAATTCAACAAACATCTAAGTTAAGAACTCTTATCCTATCTTAACACGTACATGAAAAGGAGTTTTGCCTCTTGACTTTGCAAAATCAGCAAGAATTTCTACTTCCTCTGAAGGTGGTTCTAACGGCTCTTCCATCTGCAAAGATAGTAGAGTTCAAAGTCATGGGTTTGGTTACCTAACACGTTGTGGGTTGAGAGGCAAGGCCATCGTAAATGTGTTAATAAGAAAATAATGGATCTAACTTGTCATATACGTTCTCCTTGACTTAAGAGAAAGTTCTGGTCATGAAGAGAATTTAGCTCGCGATAGAGACAGTAGGCTTAAGCGTCTTCATCACAAGGAGTAAATGATCGAATCAAAAGAATTTTTTCAAACCAACTGTTCATGCGGTTGTAACGCTATATAGTATTAACTATATAAAACAAAACATAATCCGAATAAAAGCATCTTGAAAAACTGGATATTCAAGTTAAATCAAGACGATTGAGGAAACCAGTAATATTTCGACTTTATTACAAAGTCATCATCAGACTAACGTCAGTTAGTCCAGTATATACCAACTTCGAAGTATGACAAAAGTTGGAAAATTGGAACTTTCTGGAGGTTTTCATGAAGATGAACGGGCCAGATTTGCATCCTAACCATCGGTAAAGAAGGCAACATATCCGTCCGTCCATCATTACATGGTGTGGATCGAGGGGGCAGGGTCTGTCATATCTATCCATCCAAACTATTTATCTCTTTAAAATACATAATTCACGTTTACTACTCACAGATTCTTCATCCAATAACACGAGAAGAATTTGGTTTACAAAGTCCTAGAGAAATGAATACGCATTATGAAACCGTATACAGACGTTCCAGTAGAAAATGTAATTACTGTAAATCGTGTGTACAGTACGTAATACCAACCGGTTCTGAAATTTTGTCTATCCCAGCTGAAAATACAGCATACACCAAGAGTTCTCTAAATAAGCCACACGTGCTTCTAAATAAAAATTACACGTAGAAGAACTGCACATAAGTAAACATTTATGAGGGACTTTTGAACGCTCTAACGTTTGCTAATGGGGGCAAGTTGAATGTAGGAGTTAATTCTTTGTTTCTATATCTTGTCTGCAGTCTTACATATATTGTGCTCGCTCTAGCGTTTTGTTTTCTTTTCATTTGACTGGCCAGAATTAAACCTGTGTGAAATGCACACGCTCTCACGCTTCAGGCTTAACACGTAAGCTTCTGATGGACAGTGAGATTTTCTAGACATCGAGCTACACGGATTAAGGCAATGGATCGCAATGATGTTATGGCATATGTACTGCCACATTAAAAGGTTTCATTATGACCAATTCGCAAAAACATGTTGGCTGCATGAATTCTGTAAGATCACCTGGAAAAAAACTTTCTACCAATCTTTTTCTGTTAGCCTAATGTATAAAAAATGCCACATTTCTTTCGCTCTGTACTAAATCCAAACTAGCACAAGTTCTGTTAGCCTGCACGCGAATCTTTGTTTCTGTTACATAAGACCGGTTTACGGGAAAAGGCTTCAGGCAGGATTTGAAGCTGAGAAAATAATTTGGGTAAGCCATTTTACATGAGATCAGATTCGAGCTGAAGACAATCACATACTATTTCAGAATTTTAAATCAAATCAACAGGTAACAAAATTTGGAGAAATGTTTTTCCCAGAAATTACTTGCACTATTTTTAGTTCATGATATTTACGCCCGCTATCTAGAAACAAATAGTGTCGTACCTGGATCCTAAAGCAGATGAGGGCAATAGGAATGGTAACAAAGAAGCCGACAGCTGCCTTTGATACTGTAGCTCACTAGACCTGCTATGTAAGGCTACGTGAACACTTTCTCCTAATTCTTCAAACACCAAAGCTTGGATATCATTAAAGTCACCACCAGAAGCTAAAAGTGTACATATATGGACATTAATATTGGTAATACCACGATTTCGAGTGCATTTTGGATATAGCACACACGATAAGCTTTGCAAAGTCTGTCGACGGAAAGTCTATTATGCATTTAGAATGGATAAATTATGACAGATGTACTTACTCGTTCTTATTTTTCGCCTGACTTTAAGATATGATTCTAGATGTTGCAAACCATTCACAACAAGCTTGTCAAGTATTAGGCTCGGAATGTCAATCTGTCATTTAGAATAAATTAATTTAAAATTACTTTATATATATATATATATATATATACATAGGTGTTGATTTCTTGGTAAAAAAAGTGCTCATTACAGGTAGTAGAGCAATATTCATTTATTTAATAATCTATGATTTAACAACTACGTCGTTACACGGTGTTTCATGCCCCGTGGCAATCATCAGATGACTCTGATTGCCACGGGACATGAAACACCGTGTAACGACGTAGCTGTTAAATTATAGATTATTAAATAAATGAATATATATATATATATAAAGTAACAGAGTAACACATTGAAGTACTGTCTTCACCTTTTTTAACCTTCGAAAAATAATGGCAAAAATAAATCTTAAACTAGTTCTCAATTCATCCACAAATCTTTCATCAGAACTTAGTTTCTCTCTGCAACAAAAAGAAAAAAATTTAATAAATCAAAAGTTTTTGTATTAACAAAACAAATGATAGTACTTAATGTTCTTTTCTCATAAGTTACAGAATCAGAGACAAACATAAAATAAAAATCATGTGTAATTTTTATTTACTTGAAATTATTTTAAATATAACTTCCAGGATATATAACAGGAGGTAAACACAATAACTATTTACAAACATGTCTCTGATATAATGCCTCCTGTGAATGGTCAGTTCTCCAACTATATTTTACAGCACAAATGGCCCAAGAGACTCATGGCAAAAACACAAAGGAAAATCATAAAGTAAAACGTATTGAATGTTTAAATGTGATCACTTATTTCTCATTAAAACACAACATTTTTGAATAAAATAAATGCTTTTTGTTTCTAAACACAATAACAATAACTTCAACACTTTGACAAGCCAGAGTGTCTTGTTAGGGGTGGGGTACTTATTTATGGGGAGCATTTACTTGAGAGAGCCATTCATTCAAGTAAATACAAGTGTGGCATCCTGTTTATAAACTGAATGGCATGTTTTGATTGGACAAATGGTCACATCTCACCTGTACCAATGATAGACATAATTCTCTAATAGTAAATCTAAGAACTGAACAAAAAGAGAATAAAAAAATTAACAAAAACATATTGAAAAGTCAAAAGTAAATACTCAGATATAAAGCTCCTACTGCATACCTCTTGGATAGCTGTATCAACTGCTTTGTTCAGTTTAAGATTTCTCCAAGGCTAAAAGTTAAGGAAATTAAGGTGAAGGCCTGACAATGGTATGGAGCAGAGTGTTGCACTGAACTTTTAATGTGCCCAGCTGCCAAGTTGATTTACACTTTAAGGGGCAAGGCCAAATCTTAGAATTTTATTCCAAGGCTAATACTGAATGATATTCATAAAAGTTGGGAGCCTGCCTCTTTATGGATTAAATAATTTATGTACTATCTGAACATCTAGCAAGCATTGCAATTCTGTCATTGCTATCTTAGTACATTAAATAATCACTAAATATTATTGTCATAAAACTTTCCCTCAAAACACCAAACTCTTTTCTATACAACAAATCTTACCTCTAAGTTGATTTCAGAAACATCTGGCCTATTATAATAATAAATAAAACAACAGGCTTCTTATTAGTAAGTGTCTTAATCAAATGGATGTAACTCATACATTGCCTGACGTTATTTTGTTTCAGAGAGGGAAAATGTAATGTAGCAATGGTAATTGAGCAAAAAAAAAAAATTAAAATTGATTTCTTAAGAAGAGATTTATAATAAAAATGATTTAGGTTTCAGCTGTTGATCATGTGCAATCAATTCCATGAGATTTAAAAGACATAAATTGGCATCCATGTCATTTCCACATAGAAAAGCATAATGATTAAAGATATTCTTCTGCTGAAGTTTGTCCAACACATCCACCTTAACATCATGTGAAAACCATTGACACAGGAAGAAGTGTGTGTTTATTTGGAAATACTTACCTGTGCCTCTGACATTTTAGTTTTCCACACACTGAACAAATATTTATTGGAAAGCTTCCATCTGTGTCATCAGGAGTTACCTAAACCCACATAAAATGCTCACTTAAAGTTTCCTGGCAGTTTTTGAACATCTGAAATCCAGCATAACCACATACAACATATTGTGCAATACTTTAATTATTTGAGATATGTATGTCATTTGATGACCCAGAGATACAGTCCTGGCAATAAGTCTGGAATATTACACCAAAAAGGTCAATTTTTTTAATATTAGGAAAAATGACAATTCTATGAAAACAAAATTGATTTTTAGTGGCACACAACTCCTAAAAGCGATTTTAACAATAAGCATAAGCCCAAAACTCTTAGTATTTTGCAGGATAACCCTTATTTCTTATGACAGCTTGTATTCTCTTGGACATTGGTTTCACTAGATTTTCACAGTATTCAGGTGTTATTTCAGTCATCCAGACATCCTTAATAACTTTAAAAAGGTCTGCAAGAGATGCAGGATGTCTGTCAGCAACTTTCTTATTAAGGATCATCCAGCAGTTTTCAGTAACATTGAGGTCAGGGCTGCTACCTGGCCAATCTAAGACCTTGATGTTCTTCTCCAAAAGCCACGTTTTCACTATTTTTGCTGTGTAGACTGGAGTGCCATCTTGTTGGAAAGTGTCACAGCCCAAAATAGTCATGGATGGTTCTAGCTTTTCCTTCAGGATATCCAGGTATACTTTTGAGGTGATGGTTGTGTTTTTAGGCATGATCCAGAGTGAACCCCTACCCTTTCCTGATATGCATCCCCACACCATAACTTTTTGATGTAATATTCCAGACTTTTTGCTAGGACTGTACAATGAATGAACCCAATAAGAGAAACCATATACCAGACATGCAAATCAAGCTGACTTTCATCTATGAAATTGTTTATATTTAACATTACAGATGCAGTAATTAAACCCATTCTTACTTACAATAGACAGTCAGTATATTTATTTACTCTCACTTACCCTCAATTTTACTCATCAAGGGGTGAATATCCAGAGCCAGCTGACAACTTTAGGAAATAAAGGAAGAAACAAACTCTGAACAGTCTGTCTGATGATGTCTTTGAAATAAAGACAAAATATCACAATTTCATATTAATTCTCTTGATTATAACTCATTTCTTGAGTTATCAAGATGGCATTATTGTTTGGAGGTTGTTTCTTCCTTTAAGGACCGAGGTACAATCTCAACCAATCCAGTTCTGTCTAGACAACTTTTTACAATATTATTAATGTTTACTCTGCTTGATGTTTGACAGGTTTATGTGCCCAAGGGAGGCTATATTGGTAAGAATAGGTTGATTTCATAGGAATACATTTATAAAACAATAGTAACAGACTAGACTTTGTTACTAGATATGAATCTCTCTGAAAATCTGAAGAAAATAGTGGCATGTGAAACTAACATTTTTCATCAAGTGAAATAATTATTATAAATTGTTTCAGATGTTTTGTATCTTACAATTAAATTAAACAAACATGTACACAGTTAATGATCAATGATTTCTAGACTAACCTTCTCTCGTGGTTTGTACAAGAACAGAAGACTAGGAAACTGTGGCAAGTTGCTAGAGGTTGAAAACAAGCCAATGAAAGATAGAATTAAAGCAATACTGATAAATGACTTGACAATAAAATTATTCATGACTCATGACAGGTAATGTTATTTTGGAACTACTGATGACTGTAAATCATAGCAAATTTTAACCCACATAGTTTATAACATAACTCATTTAAACAGTATATTATTGCAAACTGTTGGGCATCACACTCTAGCTGGGCTGATTTATGACAAACAAAATCTTGACTGTACAGTAAGTTCTACATTAATTTACCATAATATAAGGTATGCTAACACTACTCCACCAAAAGTAGACCACAAGCATGTCAAAAAGCTGAAATATCTAGAAACAAAAAAACAATGTTAGATCTTGACTACATGTACTGTGCTGGTAACTGTAAAATATATTAGTATACATAATCATTCCACAGACAGTAATTACAGAATGTAGTGGCACTAACAATGCTACCATAACAATGAAATGTTACAATAAAATTGTGCCTACTCAGGATCAGGTTTTTCATGACTTAGTGACAAGATATAATCATAATTATTATAATTATCAATGTTTTCTTTTTCACATTGGATGCCATGATGTTGTAATCATGGTTGTTTCATCAACATTAATGTACTCTGTAACAGATCATCACATGGCTACTTAAACTAAGGGTGAACTTTGGTATTTTAGTCTAAGCTAATGCCAAACAACTTTACTTATCATGGGCACGAGCCTTGGGTGTTAAAGGGTTAAAAAAGTTAATCACTAAGCCAGATATGGATGAAATGGACCATTTTTCTTATGAAGTTTAAAATTTTTCAAGGGGCTCTTCAAGCCTTAACCTTGCTTTAGGATCCCTGAAACCCTTATTACATTATAACGTTTATTATATAATCCATGGTTGGCCTTAGCAAACATTTTTTTTTTTAATTTGGTACTTCTACCCCAAGCTGGCCAATCTGAGAAGGCATCTCCTCTTGATAGTAAGATTATCTGGCATTAGCCAGAGTAAAACATCCAATATAAAAAAAATTCAGAAAAATAGAATGCTGGGCAGGCAGCATTAAATACCATGTAAATATAGCCAAGAAGTTGAAAAACTACCAGAACATAAAATGGAAAGTCCTAATGTTTTGAGCAAAGCCTTTCATTAGAGAGTGAAACATTAATTGTTAGAAATTAGACAAGGTTTTTATACAAGAAAACCTCACAAGAGAATATACTGTAACCACTGAATCAAATGGAAAAATCATGATTAATGGCAAAATTATTACAATGCTATTGTTATTACAAAGTATGGCTTGAAAATAAGACTGTACCAAGATATGAAAGGATGAGTCTAAAGTAATGCCAGTTTTATATACCTTAGGCAGTCCATAACAGCTTATGACAAAGTAATTGCTGCTATTAAAAGAACTGATATAAAGAGATGGCTAGACTACAGTTTAGAAGACACCATTGTATTGCTGACCTGGTTAGGGTTTATATTAGGGTTGGTGAGCCAGTGGTATGGTCACTGTCATACTGGTGTCCACTAAACTGCAGTTGTACCAAAGTAATTAATGAGATGAAAAGTAATATAAGTAATCAGTGGATGACTCCAGATCATTTGCCATTTTAAATAGGTTTTAAAGCCGTCTATTACCCCGAAGAATAACGTAGGATTGAGTATGTACAAATCCAAAGTAACTTGACTTAAATTATAACTTGCTTCTGTGATAAACAAATAAATGGAGCACAGTTTAGTTAAAAAATTTAAAGGTTAGAAATATATATGACCAATATCTTAAATGTTCAAAACCTGGTATAAAGTAATTTTATAGTAGTCACGAGTGCAGTGGAATGTACAAAAAGAACTGTACTTTATCAAGACTGTTTAAATAGCAGTTGTATGCAACAGAGTCAGCAAAACTGTATTTTTATCATAAACGCGAAAGACAGTGGTATTTTTAAATTCCACGATTGCCAAGGAAAAAAAAACTTAAAGGGCCAGTACGTCATGAATAATTTTGAAAACAAGGAGGTGAAACAGCACATAACGAGTTTTGGGATGTACGAAACTATATACTTCATTAGCTTATTGGATTACCTCAGTAGTGGAAATGTGAGTATGAGAAGTGTGAAGAACGATGCAATAAGTAATGGTTGTATCCTTAATACTTCTCGCACTGTTTTTTCTTGTTCTTTTCTCCTAGAGATAGCCATATTTCGAAGTACAACATGTTTACAGTCCAGCTGCGGGGAATGATCATTGAACGCGCGGATTTCTCGGGATGCACGCGATCATACACGCAGGTAATCAATGTGGTGAAATAGAAGCGTTAGTGGCGTTAAAGAAAACGACTTAAAAGTGAACAACCACTTAATCTTAGGGAGAGAAGACCTATAAATTTTCATCACCGACTCAAGCCCAAGAATTATTAAATGCAGTAATGACATCAAACTTTAGTACGCAAAAACTTCCACCTCTCTGTTATTAAATTGTTGTTACACAACACAGTGTGGATAATAATAGTTAATACATTATCCATCAAGGCCAAACTTAATCGGTTTAATTAATTATCAATTAAATTAAATTCAGCCGCGCTGGTTTTAATCAGGTTGGCGTTTTTTTTAACTATTCTTTTTATGCTGGTGGTTCTGAACCTTTTTTGGATGAATGCCCATTTGCCTTATACTCATACCGAAACCTATCCCTACTGAGCACAGTCAGTTACAGTCAGTGCCTGCATCAGCAACCAACCCCAGGCCAATACCAAGCTGAATAACTGTAACACATAGTTATTCAGTTTTGCATTGCCAAGTTAGTCAGCATTGGATTTCAACACTAAAAGGCTGGTCACTAATAACTTAAAATTGATGCTCTTATGGTGAATAACTGATTAACAATCTGTCATTTGCATCCTAATGCCCCCCCTTTCTACTGCCTTTCTTTCATCCTTCTGATATCCCCCCTAAACACCCACTGGGGGATGGTACCACCCCTGTTGAGAAATGCTGCTTAATGGTAACTCAAGACCTTACCCAAAGTCAAATACTCCCCAACATTGAATCCTTTGATTATAAACAAAGTGAGGAAAAAACTTATTAACTTTCAGTGTCCAAAATCCTGTCAACAGTCTTTCAAGCCCTAACCAGTATGAGAAATTATGGTTTGGATGAAAAGACCAAGGGCAGTAGTTTTTGCAGAGCACTGCCTTTAAACTTTTCCTTTCTCTTGTAAGTGTTTGCTACCATTTGGATGGTAAGCCTGACTATCATCACTTCACTAACAGGTTGCTTAACTTTCTAGAGTCACCAAAGGAAGTTTATTTCAACCTGTGAAATTTTGGTTTATTCTTTGTGTAGCATAATGAGAACTATGATCATAACAAAATTGAAACTATTGTATAAACTTAACATGTTTGAGGAAGTTGATCGTCCAGGTTAGTGTAGTCTTGAGAAAGACTGTTGGTTGAAGTGACTGACGTTTCGACAGCCTTAGCGGCGGTCATCTTCAGAGTCAAAAGGAGAGTAAAGGTCAGGTTCGCCTGTATTTGTATCTGACCTTTACTCTCCTTTTGACTCTGAAGATGACCGCCGCTAAGGCTGTCGAAACGTCAGTCACTTCAACCAACAGTCTTTCTCAAGACTACACTAACCTGGACGATCAACTTCCTCAAACATGTCACGATTCTCCCAGGTTCAAACCATTTACTTTATTGTATAAACTTAGATATAATTACATGAATGAAGGAAAACACTGCAGTTATATACTGTTAGGTATTTCTTCCCTGTATATGGTATGTTTACAATACACAATGCTTAAACAATGACAATAATATTATTGGATTATATGTTGTTTACTACTATAAATATTAACAACCAATCCTTGAATTGTTCTAGCGTCCGATAGCATCAAGTTCACGTGCCATCTGACATGCAACACAAGCACCAAAGCATTCTGTCAACAGTGCATCCTTGCACAGAGTTCCCTAAATTGAAAGGTTACAATCAATTGCTAGACAAAAACTTGTGACAACAGGAAGGAAATAAATATTAATTTTGAGAACTCAGATAACATTGGAACAAAGCTTAAAACTGAGGTAAGGGTTGATCAAAAGGAGAATTAATTTTAAATGTGGAAAGTTGGTTGTGGTAAGATAGAAGGGAAATATGTTCTCCTTAAATTTTATTTTGTTTTCTGCTTTGGGGGACTATGGCTGGAATAGCTCTATCTTAGATCTGCTAGTGGGTAAAGTAGTGCAGGATGGAATAAAGATTAGGTAAAGTAGGACAGGATAATGAGGTACAGACAATATGTACAGAGTACAAGAGAGTGCAGCTTTGGATTAGGTAGTGTAGAACAGAGTGATTTACCAAAGTAGAAGGTTGGGCAGTATTTGAATATAATTATATAAATAGTATAATTTGGATGTGAAAATTTGGGGTCAGGATTGAGCTAAATCCATTGCAGAAGGTGGACTGGGTTGGAATACTATACAAGATGTCACAGTATAATAATGTAGACACAGTACTGCAAAAATAACCTAGCACAGTATAGGATTGGATAGGATATAATGGGGGAAAGTTTAGGAAGTTACCTTTTAAAGAATAAAGACAGATTGGGTGTACTTTTGGACAACTGTTGATGGTGACAAGATTAATAAATTGAAATAATGTACATGGATTTTAGGTTTATGGTTTAGTGCCAATTTAAAAGCTCAAGGAATAGTCACATTTTTGGTAAGGATACTGAAAATGGATGTGTATGTGGTAGTTTTAGAATTACTTTAAAAAAATTAATTTCCTATGAGTGATTTCCCTGATTCATAGCTTCAAATACTGGTAGCACCCAATTTACAACTGGAGTCTCACTTTGAAAAATCCTGCTTACATGTATATACCTACTATTAGTCAAGCAATTGATTTTATGGCAATGAGTGGAACTGAATTCTTCTTGAAAAATTTTCCATGTTTAATTTCAAGTATTATGATATCTGGAGTCCCTGAACATGCAGTCATCAACTTATGACACAAGCCTTTGATGCCACAGTTTCAAACTCAATCCTGTCTTTAACAGGTAAAATAAGTGAAGTTTTGGTTTGAATAAGAAAACATTAAAACCAATTGTTCAATATTGTGAGAAAAGGATGTCGCTTGGCCATATTTTAGAAAAAATAACCAACCTGAATTGCGTTTTCAGTCCTCAGCTTTACACGCAGTGCCAACAGAGCTCCTGGACAGCAAAGTGGGAAACAGCATCCTTCACCCATGCGCTGTGATATGCTGATCACCAAACAGCAAGGACAACACCAACCAAAAAGACCTGAAACAAAGAACAAAAATTATTACTATATGAAAATTAGTGGGAAATTTAATCCAGAACTCCTGCATGGGATATACTGCTACAATATGAAGTTTAATACTTACAGGACTTGATATCCTCAAAGCAACCAAATACTCCAGAACTCCAATCTCTAGGGGCCCCACCAGGCTGAGAAGTTACAACTGTAGTAACTTGATTGGCCATTCTTTGTTGGGAATATCAATACCTTACAGAAGAAAATAATATGCAGCAGTTGATACATTGTGTTAACAAAGTTCAAATGTCACTGAGGAGATATAATCAAATACTTAAATGTAGAAAATTAATTTTTGAACTTGAAGAGCATTTCAGGATTTATTTTCCATGGTGGCAACAATTTGTTTTTTTTTCTTTCATGCTGACACTGACAAGCCCCATTGAGTTGAAGATTCAGTGGCTGTTTCATCTTGAGGTAAAAAGTGAGCCTTTTAGTCTGTTTCTACCTGCAAAAATTATACAAGGCCAAGGCCACATTTGGGCCAATTTGAGAATAGTCACAATTGGTGATGGTAAATGCATTAATCAAAGTTTGCCCTGCTCTTAAAGTACCCCAGGCTTGGTAACTGAGCAGGGTAGTCTTTAATCCCAGCTGACCCAGATAGTGTGCTTATAATAGTGAAATGGGCCCAAGTCTGGCCCCAATGCCCCAACCTAGCTTGCAACTCAGACTGTCCAAACACTCGCTAAGAGTTAACCAGGGTTTGAACTGTCTGCAGCACAGGCTAGGCCCAACCTGGACTTGCTTGGAGCTAGTTTTTATTGGTATAAATGGGATGTAGGGTCCACATTCAACATTAAAGATTTCAAAATTTTGATTTCTTGTGGAGAATACTCACTAAAATGAATTTCCTCAAAATGTATCCATTTTGTAAAATGTCAATTCCTGTCTCTTGGTGATTGCACCTGCAATTCTCCTTTGGAGTTTCAGTTGCTGCCTGAGGTAGTTGATACCCTAGCTAGGAATAATTACTGATCATTCAAGTACAAGATGTAGAAGACTTAGCCACCAATATGCTTGAACCCCAACAGGCAAAACTCTGCTAAAAAAATGAGGCAACAAGCTACTTATGTTTTGAATAAAAGCCCTTACTCGTTTTACTCTGATAAAGGGTTTTTACTCAAAAGGCCAGTACCTTTTTCTCCTCTTTTTTTAGCAGAGAACTACATTTAAATTTTCCCTACTTTGCTCTAAACTGGATATGTCATAACCATTTTTGTAATTACTGCCCGTATCCTGGTTGGGAGCTACTGATCTGAATTGGTGCACTCAAGGGTGAGGCTTAGCAGGCTTATATCATGCTTTAATGATAGCATAACTATGTCCTACAACTCAACAGGTTTTTGAAGTGGAAATATTTTTATATAAATGAATGGATGTTCAAATTATGCTTTTTGACTACATACAGTTACTTCAAAATCAGTATGCATTTTACGTTAACACCACCATTTCTAACAACAAACACTCCACAAATTTGCAATCCATTTTAAAAGCTGGAGGTTTTAGAAACTTTGAAGACACACATGCCTAAGAATGCACTAATTTTGTACCCCTTGAGTGCCAAAAATAGGTTTCAGAAGACATAAAATTTCCTTGGGTATGTCCCTCTCCAGGGGTCACTAATAATTGGAGAAATGCCTCATTGTGAAAACCATCATCACAGGCCTTAGTCTGAAAAAGATACTTATTCATGTATACAAAGGAGATATTAAGGACTCGTTAACTTTTCACTAATCCTTTGTTCCAGGCTAATTTGCTACTTGTTTCTATTAAACCTAATGAATAATTCATGATAACTGCAAGTGATCTACAAACAAAACTGATCTTTGAACGATAAAATTGATTTAATGCCATCCTGCCTAGTAAACACCAACAAGAGTAAAAAAAATTAAAAAAGGGAAAAAAAATCTGACATTTGAAACATTTTCTTTCCCTTAGAAAAAGCCATCAAGTATTCCCAATACAATATTTTTTTAACCTGATAATTTATTAATAGGCATACTCTTTTTGTTATTCAAATTTTTTGATATAAAACTGCACAAAATGACATATACTTGCACTTTGACTGTCGTTGCCAAGGTCAACTAAACGTATCACCTGGTAACAAGAATATCCGCCTTTCAATACACGAAATACGAAAGCCCTTTATTCCTCTACTTGTTCAGAAAAAAATTGATCCTTCTTTTAACATTGTTATGCATAACATGCAAAAACCATGACACTTTATTTCTCGTAATTTCCTTTCAAACTAAATGTTGGCGCAGTGACTTCACCATTGACATATTGCCTATGTTCTGGTGCTTGTGTTAGTGTCAGATCAAATTTGTTTTGGACTGTTCTTCCATTGAAAAAGATCACCTTACGTCTGATGAAAATTAAGTAATGTAGGAAATTTAAAAGAAGAAAGAGAAATAATGAAGATTTCGATGTTATAGAGGATAAATTATAGAGTAAGAAAACAGCAAACAACAAACGCAAATTGACGAGTTTATTAAAATGTTTGAATGCGCAGTTACCTTTTATCCCGTGAGTATCGGAGATTTATTTGTTACCAGAAGGGTGTTGGAGTATTTTATGAAATGTTTATGAACGGAAGTCATGATTGCGAGGTATGGCCTCAAGGAGAAGGCTAAACCATCATGTAACTATGGTTAATCTTACGAAGCCAACATCAAAGAATATTTGCAAGATGTGGCGTGATGGTTGAACTCGGCAATATTGTTTAGCCTCAAGACTGCGCCGGACAAACGCGAGACATGAAACCACAGAGGACAAATCCATTAAGGAAAATTAATGATATAAATACCTCTATACTTTGAAACCTGTCAGTGGAATAAAGACATTTGAGATTCGCTTTGCGTAAGAATATGCGTGAGAAGCAATTTTAATACTAGTGTATTGTATGACAACTTGGTAATTTGAATGGTAACATTCTCACAGCGACCTCTGCATGGGATTCATGTGGTTTAATATGGTAAATTTACTCACCAAAAGTTTGCCCGTTCCTAGTTCACCAACGAAAGCAGGTCTGAATGCTGGCGGGGCTCAGGACTTGGGGCTTCGTAAATTTTTTAGTTGTTCTTGCCAACGAGAACCTTGTTACCAGGTAACCACTGTAAACAAAAGAAAACAACCTTGCCCAGAAGTCATTGTTTGATTCTTCGATGAAATTCGAATCTACGGAAAGGAAGCTTACCTCTTAACGCATTTACATGGATATTCCACAAATAGTACTATGTCCATAAGAAAAAACCCAAACATTTTTGCGGAAAATGAGCAGTAAGACCAAAAAATATTACATGCGTGAAGTTTGAAAATCTTACATATATAAGGCATACATTACATACATACGCCAGGAGATCATCAGACAAAAAAAAGTAGCATTTCGCGAAAAAAAATTGTCTAATTGGAAAACGGGCATTGATGGCTTCACGAAATAATGGAGCAGATTTGCCTGTTATATAAATAATCAAATTAAGTAATTATAAGTATTATAATTTATATATATTTAATGTATTGATAACTAGTATTATAATTATAATTAAATATTATCAGTAATAGTAATTTCCAATAAATAATCATAATATATCATACATCAAAATTTATAGACTATTTTCTTACTTGAACATATCAGTTGGACGAGACTCCAACGTTTCGAAACGGATACTTTTATTACGTTGCCTATCGGAATACCGGAGGAAAACTTTGCTTCCAGATCAAGACTTCGACCTTTTTCGCATGAAAAGCACTTGCATCATGATATTATATGGAGCGAGGCGATTGACGAACCAGGCGGAAAACGTAATCGTTGGATAAAAATAAAGGCCCAGCCAAAAATGCGGAACATAAGCATCGTAAAATAAAATTTTAATACAGTTCTAACGTTTCGTTCCTTTTAGCAACATCATCAGAGAATGAATGTTTGATACAAAGACAAAAACCATAACCAGACGACAATTTTAAAAAGTAAAATATAAAACATAATCTGAAAATTAAGTTTCAAGATGTTAATTTTCGGATTATGTTTTATACAAAGACAAGGTGAATATGTTACAGAATTTACAATGGTTATATTACAGAGGTCATATTATAGGCTATTTAAATATCAGGCGTTGAGGAATTTAGTGGGTGAGAAGGGTGAGAATGAGAACGAAAACAGACTATGAGCGGTGAAAAAAATAAGTTAAAGATGAACATATACCGAGCTCATGTTGTTGAGTGGCGGGTTATATTAAGTTTAGAGTGCGAGTCGTTTTTAACAAGATTCGAACTCGATATACTGTTACTGACTCCATTCCTAACTGGATTCTTTACTCGATTCCTAACCCTGGAGCTAGTTTACCTCGATGATGTATTTAACCGTGCTGACGGGTTTCCTCCGTCGTCGTACTTGTTCACGATCCATCAGGGGTGGCTCCAGGAATTCCCCGACGCAGGGACTAAGGTTCCCGACAGGGGGCTAAGGTTTAGGTGCAGGAAAATGCATTAATTTTTTTTGGAAATGAATGCATATGCATGGATAAATAAACAATTTGTTCTTGTACCGACTACAGTAAGACATATTATATTAACGTATTATGTAAATAGCAATAGGCAGATTTTTAATCTCATCTTTGGCCTTGTTGATAACCGTCGTTTCCGTTCGTCCTTTCTTACTACGGAATTAAACTTTAGAGTTCAGAACGTATCAGTTATAACAATAACGTAGCCACAAAGTGAAGTCTGAAGTCGTGTTTGAATAGTCCGTAGTATTCTAAACTCGCAAAGCCACAAAACAATAAAGGTGATACCGATAATTATGGCTTTAGGCCAGCTTGCCCAGCCACATCAGTGTCAGTTTGCTTTTTCGTTCGTTTTCACATTATTCTCCCCGATTTTCTCGTAAAAATTCTTCCCCGCTTTTATTATTCACATTTAAGGCAGATAATTCGTTTTTCTTTTTACCAGTTTGAGAAAACAAACACGAATATTTAAAGTTTCCCCCACAAATGTCGTTCCCCGACGAATTGTTCAATCTTCCCCGATGGGGGTGGGCTAAGGTTCCCCGACGGGGGAGCTGTAGCCCGCTCTGCCCCCTCTAGCGCTACCCCTGCGATCCATTAATAAGTGTAATTCACGGAAATGGCTTCGTAAGAACATCCGACGAAATTTGGACTGTCTGGGATTTAAGTCTGCCATTCAGATCGGAATTTTAATTTTTCGAACGTGGCTCGCTCAAATTATTAAGGAAATGCCACTGTGAGAGTGGTGTAACAATTTGTAGGCTCACGCATGCTAAGCCATCCCAGCGTTGGCACCACAGGGTTGGCACGGCGCGGTACGACTTGCAAATGCCATAGCTTAACCGTGCTACACCGCGGCCACTCCAAGGCGTTGCGCACACCTCTTGGAGCTCGTGCAGCACGGTTGAAGTTCAGCTTATAAAAACCTGGTTTCCATATAATCGCCGTCGATAGCTCATGATCGCTGGTGATCAACAGCAATCGTGGAAACACTTTTCAGCGATACGGCGATCGTGAGCGATCCTCAGTGATCGCAATCGCTGACGAGCGCTGAGTTAGAAAATGTTCTATACCAGCGTTTGTGAGCGGTCGTGAGCGATCCACGGTGATCGTGAGCGATTATATGGAAACAAAATTCAGCGATCCAGCGATCCAGCGATCGAAACGATCCCAAAATGCATCATTTTCTGTTGACATTGTAACCTTAAGGCATTTGTCTTCAATTGATGTGAATATCAATGTTTATACAAATAAATTCCTTGCCGTTCCCTTTCTTCGAAAATCCTCTGAACCCAAAAACGATGCTTCCTTCCATTTTTGTGGGTTAGTCACCGTTTCATTAATAAAAGGAGCAAAAGATTCGCTTCTAGCAATATAGTTTCGTTTATATCTTTGTCATCCTCCATTTTTCAAACAAGCGATGAAGACACGTGCTGCCTGCGCATAAAATTTATCGGTTCTGTGACCACTTTAACCGATGGCTCAAGTTTTCCTGCGGTGTCGGCTATAATCAGGCACAAGAAGGCGCTGGGATACAATCACAATGAATTGAGCGATCATAAGGAAACCAGTGAACTCGATTTCTGTATCTGGAATGCTAACTGGTCAATGAAAAGTGAAGCCAAGATGGCCGCCCATGGAGGTCTAGTTTGGACGTCAGTACGTTTCAGTCCCCTTACGCGGGCTTGTACGTCAGTTTTAGTCTCCCACGCCACTTTTTACTTTTTCTGAAAATTTTCCTGGGAAATATGGAAAATACACACATAACATGTCTTCAAAAGATAGAAATGAGTTAAAGAATGTCAAATATATTTCGAGAAAGTCTAACCGAATTACAGGTTATATATTTTCACGAAAATGAATTACCAATCAACGAGAAACCTTATAAAACGGTCTCGACAAGTTACTTGAGGAAATTACTAAGTGCTCGTCCTTTTTTTACCGTCAGTTTACCATCTTTCAACAATTTAGGACAGTTCTTAGGCCACACGGCAATAACAAATTCTTTTAAACATACGACTATGTAAAACTGGTCCAGTAACATTTCGTCTGTGCACTTTTTCCATGGTCGTGAATGTTTTCGAAGTCGAACCAAACAAAAACTGAAAATTAAAGTCGTGTAAAGGACTGAAACTGACGTTCAAAATTGGCCTCCATGGGCGGCCATCTTAGCTTCACTTCTTGCCCGAGCAAATGACTGGGAGTTAACATTCCAGAAATGGAAATTGAGTTCACTGACGGAAACAAACTCAAGCAATCGTTGGCGATCGTCAGCGACCCTTCGCTTCCATGATTTCAGCGATCCGGCGATCGTCAGCGATCATAAAGAGGGCTTGGGCACTGTGCTCCACTGACACAAGAACTGCCCTACTTATCAAACAAAGGAAATGTCATGAACAAAAAAGAATTGGAAATAATTTTAGGTGGCACAAGGTATAATTAGTCTTAAGTCTTACAATTATCATCATCAATCACAGTACCGACTGGGCAGTTGTTTTCAAATTTACTTCTTTCATAGGAAAGGTGCAATGCCCAACTTTAGCCTCAACATTTTCCTGAAACCTAAGAATTTTTTGAGGGGTGATATGAACGGACCTGAATGAAACATGCACTGCTCGAATCTGACGTGGTAAAAAGAGAAGTACTGGGCACATCCCACCCAAATGACTATTGTCTGCTTTTGTGTATATCTTAAAATAACTCCAACTTTATATATACTGCTAATTCAATTCCAGGCATTGACCATAAAGTTTGTGTTTAAGGATTAACAGATGAATTTAACTTCAAATTCTAGTACCAATACAAAATATCATGTGGGAAGAAAGATTAATTTCTATTCTTATTACACCACAGCAAACAAATTAATAAGAATCACTGTTAAATATCAACAAAGAACTCAAGTCAAGCATACAAAATATTAGGGTCTGTCATGATTTTTAATAGTGTTATTAAAATTGTTTGCTCAACTATAATACCAATCAGACTGTAAATTGCCTGTAAAGTGGAAGGGCTAACAGGCAAAGAGCAGAGTTCTAGCTAATTTAAAAATAAAATGTAACAGAATTAGAATATGAGTTGAAAATAATATTCAAAAGAAACAAACTCTTGGAATTTTGTTTCTCAAAAGATTTATTTGACAAAAACCCAGTAAATGACAAATTCAATGGAACTAAATGCTCAGGATTGAAGGGAGCTGTTTCAAATTAACTATTGCCATAAAAAACACTGCAAACAGCCACATCACTAACGTCCAAGGACATCCAATTCCCTGGAAATCTGACAGAGAGCACAAGGTAAGCAACATTCCACAGTAATTGCATCATTGCACAGATCACCCTGAAAGAGAAAATGAAGAAAATGAGCAGTAATTCTCAGAAATACTTAGTTGCAGATCTAGATATAGAAACCCCAGGTATGGTACTGCAAATGCACCTCCATCTTATAAGGGGCATGGCAGTATATCAAAAAATTAGAGGCTCTTGCTGAGTCAACAGGAATTGATAGATGCAAGATCTTCTCTTGTAACCAATCACTGCACTTTGTACTTGTTCCTTGTTTATTAGTGTAATTCAAGTCATCATAACTACTGTACTTTGTATACAGAAAAGAAAATTGCAAGTTAATTCATCTAAAGTTTACTAAAAACAAGAAACAAATGTTGTGGCAAGTGGTGAAGAAAATGGAATTTTCTCCATGTTAGCTGCACTTCCACTCTGAAATGATCCCTGTTTTGGCCTCAATTTCTTTTCTTTTAATGGCCCTATCATTGTTGACTTACTTTGCGTAAACCACTCACCATCACAGAGTATGTGAACCAGCTCACCAAAACCCATGCTCCAATTTATTCTCTCCAAAATTTTGGCGATTAGAACAGCAGTTTTTCAAGGATAAATTTACCAAGATAGAAATTTTAGGGTTCCAGTTAAGAAATTTCTTTGAAAACAATTGATAGGGAAAATGTAATAATGTGTGACAGATATAATTATAAAAAACAGGATTGTGTAATATCTGTCTTTAAAATACTCAATAATTCATGAAGAAAACACAAAAGAAATTGGCTGGTAATTAGTATCTGTATGCTGTGAATCTAATACAGAACACGAATTAGAATTAGGAACTTTTCTACTCAATTTTCTGTTAAAATTTACTGAAGCTTCAAAATAGCTGGTAAACATGGCCATTTAAATGTTTTTGTGCTTTAAGAAAGATACTATACTTGCATCCAAACTGTATGGGATTTACCACCAGCATGCCATAAGCTTGTCTTGTAAATTCCATACAGTTCAGCTGCTCATTGTATATTATATATACTGGTAATATTGTATTACAAGTTATCACTCGACTTCACTAACTATTGACCACCAGTTAGTAACAATTACATGTAATACCCATAATGACCATGATTACCAGTAGTGGTGCAATGAGGTGCTATTATCAGTGTTTTGTAACATGGTGTTTTCACTTCCATAATGCCTTCAGCAACCTTGTTTTAAAGAATTAGTGAAGTTAAACAGTATATCTGAGTTTGTCAAAGTGAGAAATGATGGGGGAAAAGTTTAGAAATTTTCCCATTTACTTTCTCATGTTGAGATACCATGACAGTAATACACGTCAAGCTAGTGGTTCAAAGAATACTTCAATAAAATAATGAGCTGCCTAAAACATTTGTACCTGGATGTTTTGCTCTCCACGCAATTTGGCACGTAAGGCAAGTATTGCTCCAGGACAGCACAATGGGAATAAACAACTCTCACCCATACGTGTTGCAACCTGAATTCCCAGACAGCAAGTACAGCAAAGGCCACAAAGACCTGAAATATAACGTGTATTTTTTCAGTTCAAGACATTGATTGTTTAATTACTTTACACCTAGTAATTCAGGCTTGGTCTTATCATACCAGATGTCTAAGTGCAGGTGTTGGATTACAGTATCTGATTGAGGTGCAAATACTGGTATTGGACTGAGAATGCTTGGGAAGGGGGTTGCTGTATGGCTGCCACTCTTATGAAATAAATATATAACCAGCAATTTTTGCCTTTTCATTACTTGGGTGTGAATAAAACCACATCTTTAAAAAACAAGGTTTCAAAAAAGGGATCCTAATCAGACTAAATCCAGTGTGTTTATCAAGCAATGGAAACCAGAAAAGTTACAATACGCTTACTAGATTGCTAGATGTGCACTTGCTATGTGTTCAATTTAGGGCTAGAACCATTCAGCATACAAGAGGCTGACAAATTAGGATATTGTTATAGATGGTAATGGGAGTAACAAGTGGCAGTTGCATTTATCATGAACCCAAAGGCTTTTTTTGCTGCAGGCAATGACCAAATGCATTTTTAAAATTCCCTTTCTGATGCAAATAAAAAGTTCCTTTTTCTCACATTTGGAACAGATTGACTCTGTTAATTTTTTGTGTATAGAAAGTTTTAAAAATTTATAGTTTTGAATAATTTTAGCAGCCAAGCTTTATTTGATGGAGGGTCTTTCATCAATCTGCTGGTAGTCAAAAAATCAAAAGTAACATGCATAACTCACATGTTTTTATGTCATCAAAACAGGAAAAAAGTCCACTGTTCCAGTCTCGCATACCACCTGGCTGAGTGGTAACTGTCACAGTTTGAGTGGTATATTGTGTTGCCATCTTTTATCTGAAAAAAAAGCTACATAATTGGTGAGGATTAACAATTTTAAAGGAAATCAGGGTTGAAGGGATAAACTAGATGCCAAGAATGATGAGGAGAGGTGAGCATACAACATGCTCCATACTATTCACACAAAATTGTTCACACTATGATGATGAACAACTTTATTTAATTTACTAAGAGTTAAGTCTCATCACTTTGACAAGTAAAATCATCTGGCATTGGCCAGAGTAAAATATTACAGTGTGCCTTTGCCCCTTTCCTGTCTGAGATGTATCCTCTTGACAAGTAATTTAATTGTCTGCCATTAGTCAGAGTAAAATTTAAAAAGTCATGTATGGACTGGTAATGGTTAAGGAGTTAAAGAGCATAAGAAACTTTACAGTGAAGCACTGACCAACTCACAGCCCTCATAAATAAATAAAAATTAACAAAAAATGGGTCAAAATAAAATACACAGCATAATAAACTACCAAATTAATGAAGTTACAACAAAAATTCATACATTAATTCATAAAGTTACAAACTCTAAATATTAAAATGTTAATTACAAAAAATCTATAGTACATAAAATTTAATTCATTCATATCTTCTGAAAAATGTTTCCTGAAAGCATCTTTAAAAGAATTAAGTGTAGTTAACTATTTAATCTTGAGAAGGATATTGTTACTCAACTTTATTCCAATCACTTGAAAAGAATGTCTGTCTTCAGTTTCACAGTTGCACAAAAGACAAACCAAATTAGGGGTGGACTAATGATTAGGTCTACCATGTAAATCCAAGTTTTTAACAAGAACATCCTTTAAATGGTCTTGTACCTCTAAATTAATTCTTTTGTAAATCTCATGATATTTGTCCTCTCACTGATTGGTGGAGCACAACACTTTGCACCACTGCCAAGAGCACAAGCAGTCCCTGATAGTGAGAGTAATTAACAGCCTTATTGCTGAAGCTATTCTCAAGGTTTGAGAATAACACAGGCTGAATGCAGGCAACAGAAAGCTACAATTCTGTAACCACGAATACTTTTTGAAATTGCTTTGTTTTATTGGGCAAAACATCTGGCAATGATAATGCTCCTACACCAGCTAATTACACACCTGGTCACACAATTAAGGTAGCTGCTTCATGAATGCTTGATATTATTCTCACAATCAACCTAAATTGCCAAACACACTGAATCACACATAACCAAATTCATGAGCCCATATAGCCAGAATGAACTTGGGTCACTGTACAATTTATAAATTGTTGTACCACAAACCGATATACAAATGGTACATCCATTCAAATATTTTGATGTTTAAAAATGTTTAATATGCAACCCTGGTTTATTATTTAACAAAATTAGTAGAAAATTGCTGGAGAGTCAGTGCTGCACTGTGAAACATGAAAGCAGGGGTGTAGTGGAGGGGGGACTCAGGGGGGCTGAGCCCCCCTTTATATTTTTTGCAGATTGTGTAACTTTAATCATGTTTGAATGTTCTGTGAAATTTATGTAAAGATATTCAGTCATTTCCAACAAGAATGATTTCAGTAATTTCTAGTCAGCCATAACATGTGCTGCCCAAGTACTAATCGTGGCAATTGTATTCCTAATATTTTACCTTTTACAAACACAGAAACACTGTTAAATTTTAATTACAGAATTACTGTTACCAAAAATAAAAAAAATAGCATTTTTCAAGTTTATAATTTTTTTGGATCTCTCTTATGTTCAGGACACTGTTGGTGAGCCCCCCTTGTTAAAGTTCCAGGACTACACCACTGCATGAAAGTCATTTTCAGTGGAAAAATTCCTTTTCTTTTAAAGAAATCCATAGCTTGATATTGGCCGACATGACGTACCAAGTTTCTAATATTGCTGGAGAAACTGTAGGCCAATGTTATACAACTAGGCTTTTATCCCCCCCTCCGTTACGTAATTTCTTTGTAAATATTACAGTTAGATAAAAGAGTTATGCTAATAACCTTGCCCTTCTTGTAAACTCGCGACATAAGAAAAGCCTTTTTCAACTACTTTAGAGCCCATTTACATGATACGATTGTTGTAAACGATTTTTCGTTCTGATGTACCCGGTTGACTCAACGGAGTCTTCGTGTACTGTTAGTTTAATGGGCGAATCCAAAGCTGGAAATGCGCCCTTGGGACGACACTGCATACCTCGGGAAGAAATATATTGTATACAACAATCATCGCGCCGTGTAAATGGGCCCTTACACTTTTAAAAATTAAAAAAAACACCCAAAATCAGTCTGGAATTCATTAACAAACGCCGCCTGCTGTTATCTTCAACGAAACACAATCGGAGAGGAAAGTTGGGCAAAAGAGCTCACATTGTAAACAAGGAAGGTTGCATGTTATGCGTCAACGTGGCATTGATGTTACAAATTTGTAGCAATTACCAAGTGCTTTAGAAGGATATCAGGAAGAAGTCATTTTACTTCAAGGAAGGCGAATACTTCAAACATTCTAATCGTCCGGAATTGTAAAATTGCACACGAAAACTGAAAGCACTGAAGTGCCTCCAAGAGGGTATTGCATCAAAGGAACAGAAAGCAGATCAAACAACAATCAGTATTGATTTTCCTCAAGTGGTAATTGTCGCTCGGTAACTCTGTCGTTGCGCTATGGTAGCTTAGTGCTGCTCTGGTTTACGGAGGAGCAAACAGAACAACATACTTCATAATCAGAGCAAGCTAACATAGTATGCAACGTTATCGTACTAAGTAAGGCGACCTTTTAGTGGATATGAACTGGCTACTTTCCCTTTCTCAGGAAATTTTTTAGTTCGCTGCTGAGTTAGACTACCGTCTGACCACCAAATTGCAGCGAAATCTGGCGACTTTCGATCCGGCAAAGGCACGATAGTTTGGGGGTTTTTTAATATTTTTTATTTATTTATTTATTATTATTGCGAATACACCTACGCGATAAACTATGGACAGCGAATATAAAGCGCATTCTACGAATGGTTTGACAAGAAAGGCTGTGGGATTACAGCAAATTGATCTTCCGGTGGAGAGATCCGTCCTGTAATCCGTACCAACCGCTTGTTAATTTGACCATTTCGGAATTTCCTCGGGATGTTTTGACCCTTCGAGCACAATCAAGAAATGAGGAAGCCGATCAAAGACCCAGCTAATTTTTCCCAGTGAAGTTAAGTAAAACCATGTCACACAAAAGCTAAGTAAACCAAATGCATCAAAAGATCGTATAAGAATACCAACCAACCTTAAAAATGTATGCCTCAGCACCACACTAGTTTGTCTTGTAGAAGCCAAATTGACGATTACCTTCTGAGTAGAATGTTCCTCGCCAGTGATATGAGTGACAACGCCCACTTTGAACCATCCAATATTCGTTCATTAAAAAACCATTTAAGGAAGAGACCTCTGTTTAATGTTTCAAATCATACCAATTATGTTTTTAGAATTAATTATTTATGAAGGGCGTGAACGCGAACCAAGATTGTCTTGCAGGTCAAAATAAGGGCGGAGGTAAACAGGAACCAGATCCCTATGAGAGGCATAAAAGGTGAATTTATAAAAAAGCTTGAGCTATGAAATAAAGCTGGAAGTTTGAAGTTAAGTGAAGGTATTACACCACCGAATGGTTGTGTCCAATAGACCACTTGTACTCATATGCTAAACAATCCATTTGCTGGAGCGCAACTTGAAAGTTCCGGCGTTCGAAAGATCCAATAATTTATAGAAACTCTTTTGTCATAAGTATAAATTCGCCAACAGTGGATGAAATGCAAGTGAGGTATATCAAATACTAGTTAACCGAACATTGAGGTCCGTATGGGATAGTATTAGCGGTAATTTGTCTGAAGTTTTCGTTTAGACCGAGCGGCGACGGAACCAACGTCTGTGAGAAAAAACAAATATAAATACTTTCCAGAACGGACCGAGCAAACGAGATTCATAAGGAATTGATTGAATGGGTTTTGGTCAGTTTTCTTTCGTCGAAATTTCTGTTTACCTTACCTCGTAATTTGTTTGCTCGTTTCCACCAGTTAAACGTTTATTCTACATTCATCCAAATAGTTTGGAACAAAAGCGGCGCAAGTGTTCTAACGTATTTTATTATTCGGAATTTTTGATTGCAGACACGTAATTTTCTTTAAATTTAAATTAAAATCCGGCAGCTCGAAGATTTTCTCGCCAAAACGTTACACCAGTCCGGCATGGCCTATTTTTAAGAAGTATTCAACAATACACATATTTTGGTACTACGGTTACCGAAGACTGTTGTAGAAATTGATAAGTAGGGGATAACTTGCAGGTAAAACCGCAAAATGAGTGTTAAAACCACCAACTAAGTTGGTGACAACACCCACTTTGAACCATCCAATATTCGTTTACTAAAAAACCATTTAGGAAGGAGACCTCTGTTTAATGTTACAAATCATACCAATTATGTCTTCATAATTATTTATGACGAGCTTGAAAGCAAACCAAGAATGTCTTGCAAGTCAAAATAAGGGTGATGGGAAACAGGAACCTGATCTCTATGAGGCACAAAAAGTGAATATACTAAAACTTCACAACTAACCCACACTGCCGAAGTCAACTGAAAAATGTTGACTCGAGCGGGATTTGAACTCGCACGATCAGGGTACAGGTCCGCCGCTCTACCTGTTGAGCTATCGAGTCCACAGGAATTGGAGGCGAGTTTTATCCAATTTAAGTGCACGAGATATTCTCGTGACAACTTAACGCTATTCATGTGGATGGATAGGTGCGAGTTCAAATCCCGCTCGAGTCAACATTTTTCAGTTGACTTCGGCAGTGTAGGTTAATTGTGAAGTTTTCGTTTCATAATACTCTGAGGATGATTATGAAAAAAGTGAATATACTATATAAGTTACTTATATTGATATAATTGTACAGCATAGGCGTAGGAGCCAGGAGAGCGCGGGAGACTGGCGCCCCCCTATAAAAAAAATCCTCTTCCCACGCCACTGTACAATAAAAATAGGATCTATTGCCTGGTGATAATAGTCGGCGGTGAGCACTCGTTGAAATACTTCAAAAGAATTTTCCGAGAATGACAACTACGTTCAATTTATTACAGATTATATTCAGTAGTTTAAATTAGTAAGCTAAGTAAGGGTAAATAAGACACTCCTTAGGAACAATTGTAATGATACACTGGCACTTTCCACCTTTAACCCTTTGCCTGTCCCGTGCATCACATATGACACACACTGGACATCTGAGCGATAACATCAAACAAAGGCTAGACAGGCAAAGGGTTAAAAGTCGAAATATTACAGTCTCATACACGAAAAAGAAATAATAAAGCCCAGCAAAAAACATGCAAAATAGGCATATTAACCCTTTGCCTGTCTAGCCTTTGTTTGATGTTATCGCTCAGACGTCCGGTGTGTATCATATGTGATGCACGGGACAGGCAAAGGGTTAATGATGCACGGTTGCCGTGTTAATGACGCATAAAAGACCATGCGGTCCGGAATAAAAAGCGTATTGGAAAAAGCTAAAAGGTAATATTCTGTTAAAAAACTGAAAAAGCAAAAGCCCGTTTTCAGAATTAAATGTTTGGTGCAATAAGAAATACTGGGAATTAGATGTTTGAATAAGGCGTGAGATAAAGGTAACCAATCAGATGAATGGAAGGTATCCAGATGGTGATCACAAAACAATGTAACTTAATAACACAAAAACTGCTGTGTAAGATTTTACCTTTTTCAATGGTGTTTTACCATAGCTGGAGGGCTAGGAGTATTTGTTTATTCTAATCTTCCTTGGCAATGTGCCAAGATACATTTGTGGTCCGTGGAACTAATATATCTATCATACTGTAACTGTAATTTACTTTTGTAATTGATGTGTGTTTCGCCAAAAGTAGCCTAGTTATTTCCTGGAAGCTGTTTTTCATGTCATCTTGTTTTCAGTTCATCATTATTGATGTAACAGTTATAATTTTTGCCACAATGAAAACTTTCATAGACAGAAAAATAAATAAATAAACAAGCAAATCAATCAATAAATAAAAACTAAGGCAAATAGTCCTCCAATCAAGTGAAATTCCTTTTTCACTTCTTGTTTAATTGTTGTGCCTGGAACACAAATGGGTCTCCAACACATTTCTTTTTTTAAATTTCTAATTTGGATTCTAGGAATTCTATCAAAATTCAAGGAGAGCATTTTGGAAATTTTGCTGCATATTCAGACAAAAAAAAATTTGTATCCAAGTTTGGAACAAATTTTTGACATACCTTTGCTCTAATATTGTTGATACATTTACTGTCATTGAATTTAACATTGACTGATACACATTAGGAGCTCAAGAACTATGAACATCAAAAGTACTCGCCATGAAAATCCTGTTTTATTTTTTATGATTTTTTTTCAGTCCTGTGTTGTTCAATGTCTTTGTCATCAAGATGTGTCTACTCTAGTTCATTTTGTATGCAGTTCACTTTGTTTAGCCTGAATGCCACATTCACTGGTATTCTGAGTTACTGCTTGGTTCACACTTTTTTCAGCATATTCATCATCATTATCATCATCATCTTCATCATTGCCATAATCATCATTGTTATCATCATTATCATCATCACTATCTTCTTCTTCAATGTCAACTTCACTCTCATTATTTGAAGCTTCTTCTTCACTACAACACAACAACATTGCATACCAAAGTGGATATACTAATGTGCCATCATGCCTGCATGTTCAACACTTTTTACTGGTGACATTCTATACATCCACAGAAAACCCTCAGTGAGTAACAGGGTGACAAGAAAGATTATGCATGCCTAATTTCAAAGAGTGGTTACTCCACTAACTTGGAGACATTTCTTTACATGGTCACCCCTTACAAAGAACTTTGATTGTGTTTATAAGATGCCTACATATGAAGCAGGTAAACATCTGAAAACTCATGTACCCAAAAAGCTTTGTTGGCTGAATTTCATTCCCAGAGGGAAGATATGCAGATAAAGGAGGATACTAAAGTCATGCAGTTTTGGAATTCTAATAGATTCTGAAATACTACTTACTGCAGTTCAAGAATGTGAACAAGAAAAAGCTGATGTTAAAGTGTGAACTTTTTATCATTTAAGTTGATCCATTATCAAGCACTTTTGGACAAGTATGTCGACATTACTGACAGTTTACAGTACCTGGATGAGGTGTTTTCATCATCACATGGTCGATTGGGATTCCAATGTTTTTTTGTATCATCAATCATTGTCATATCATGGTCTAGATATAAATTAACAAGACCAATCATCATTTATTGAAACTGCCCACTATAAAATGTTATTCAATCATGTTTATGTTATCACACAGTGTCTTAATCATAAAATGCATGCCTATTTTGTAATTATACCATCCAAAACAGTCTGAAATTATGTTATTGTAAGACTTATATTTGTTGAGTTGCCTACAGACCAAGTACGTGACATGTACCAGGGACATATTCAGCTAAGTCAAAACATGTTTTTACTAATTAAATAGGTGCAAATAAAAAATGAAAAGTGCAGCCTGGATTTTTGACATAAATCTATCAGTACCAAGTGGCAGTTTTCTTTAAAGCTATAGTACAATTATTGTTCTCCTCTGTACTCAAGCAGCTGGCTGGTTTCATTCAGGTATAATTTACTAGAGGTTAGCAGCATTTTAACATGAAAAAGTTTTCAGCCCACCCTCTCAACTTTTATCTTTCCTCTCAAGCCTGGAACCACCAGCAAATTAATTTTACCCTAAGCATGTTGCCCTAATCACTTTGGGGTTTTTCACAATGCACAAAGAGTTGTACTCACCATTATCTAACATTTTCTTTTCTAAATTCTCCATCCATTCTTTTTGTGCTAGAACTACCTCAGCACTATTCTTACACATAGAATAGCTTTCCAGTAACTCCCTAAAGGGAACATTAACCACAACCAGTTTCTACATTGAATTAATAGAAAAATATAATTATTTGGTTTCAATGAAAGCTGAAAAAATCAACTGGTATATACATTTTATGTGACATTTTTAGCACAAAGATACAGTCTGTTGTTAACAAAAGCAAATCTGTATACCTGTTCAGGTCATAGAACCCTTTGCCCCATTTAAAACGTTTCAATAACTCTAAACCAAGATCCTTGAATCCTGTATGAAAAACAATGTATGGTGAATGTAGAAAACTACAGTATGCTGATTTTTTTTTTTTAAGAAGTTCCTTTTGTTGTAACTCCTATATATTGGTAATCATTCCCCCTAAACTCATTGATTCCAAAGCTAAAGATAATCTTGAATAAAGTTTCTCCCACTTTATTCTCAAACTGACTAATTTAGTACAAACTAAGGACAACTCTTTCCAAGTCAAGATTTCATTACTGACCAGTAAAATCATCTGACATCAGCCAGAGTAAAACAAAGAAGTCCAATGTGGTGTGGAAAGAGCTCACTGAGATAGTTTAATTGAAAGCATAATAATTACTCATATAGCTCTACCTGTTATGTATAATGTTGCTGCATATGCTTCAACACATGACAATTTGCATGGATGGCCATAATTGATAGGATTAGCTGCAAGCAAGTATGGCAATAGCCTTGAGTGACCACCTTTCATTCTGCCAAAGGGTGTAGCATCTAGTTTAGCCCAAGAACAATCAATGACAGCCACCCCTGAACATTCCACCACAGCTCGATCTTCAGCAGACAAACACTTTTGGCCCAGTGGGCTTAAGATGACACCATGGGCTTTCTGTGACAGTTTTAATGATCTGACAAAGCCAAGTCTGACAAGTTTCCTTCCTGAACATTTCTTCGGATCACAGTGACCAAGATCCTAAAAAAGGAAACTTGTTTCTCACTGTAGTATGCAGGGAAGTTACATAATTATTATCCTGGCAATAGGACTCACAGAGGTAGCAGCCTTTGATGTATACTAGGAACATAGGAGCCTATCCCTACAATTTGCATGATCTGACCTCAGGGTCTCTCACAAAGCATAATAATTATATGCAGTGGTGGACACTTCAGGAAATATTGGGGGAGGCAAGTGCCAAAGGCACAAGCCTTCTAGGGAGGTCTGGGGGCATGCTGCCCCAGAAAATTTTTGAAATTAGGATCACTGAAATGGCATTTGCAGCATTCTGAGAGCACATTTTCTAAAAATTTTAGGTTCTCAAAACACCATTTTAATGGCACATTTTGCTATGAATCAGAAATTTAGAAATATTGTTTCTTGTTTGTTTTTAAACAATGCCATTTTGTTCTGTAATGTCAATTGTTTGTTGTTGTCATTGTGCTTCTTTTTCTTAAAATGAAGACCTCCTTGTGCTCCCATTTTTCAAAATAAAAGCTTCAGCTGAAATTATTGGGGGGGGTGATTGCCCTCCTCACCCCCCTAGTGTCTGCCACTGATTATATGCTTTAACTCTAATGAGTTTATTTGGTTGCTGTGGACTGACTGATGGATAATCTAATCATTTCTCACCTTGGCTCTGATTGGGAAAACAGAGATCTTTTTTGTTGACTTCATTCTAATTTGATTCTCACATAACATCATCAGAGGATGAAATAAGTTCATGCCCCTGCTAGAAAACCTCTTCTTACTGCACTGATGTTATCACTTCTTGGCATGGATTACAATCATAACTAAGGATTTGCTATCATATTTTCATTATTTTTTATAAAAATTATTTAATTAAAAAATGTTTATTATTATAATTATTTATAATTAATTAATTTATCATTATCCAATTATAATCAAGCATTTGCACTTGACATCATAGCAACCATGTTGGTGTTCCACAACAAAAGAATTTTGATCATCGTCTTTTGTCAGGTACACCAACAGGATGCCATGTCCTTAGTTATATTCAGGTCTCTGGAGATTGAGTGTAAATGCTCTATTATTTATCACCATAATATTATATGTTATAACTATATTATTTATTATATGTTATATATTAAAAATATTTTATTGAAATATTTTAATTTCAATGTCAGGAAAAATTAATGAAAATGACAAATATTTCTTTACTAATAATTATTACATAATGGTAAGATCTAGCTCATTTAACTTTGACCACAAAATAAAAGTTAGCAGCCCAAACAATGTTCATGGTACGTATGTCTCTCATGCTTACTGTAATAATACCTAGAAAAAGTTTACTGTCTAATAATTATACACATACCCACATAAGTAAAGGAAATGGAAATCCTCTCCCAAAATCTTTTTTATTGATCTTTGCTTCTGCTAAAATGGTATAAAATCAAAACTTACAAGTAAATGTGCAGGGGAAGTATACAAATGGAATGGTAATCATGTCTGCTTATTTTGTTAAATCAATAGGCTGGGGTACTTCCACCCATTTCTCAATTTGAATGTATTTTACAGCCATAATGATCTTGATCAAAAATATCACTCCAGCTCAAACAAACCACCTCTTAAAAGGGATTTTCAACTCCTCCATAACCTATCTGGGTTGAGATAATCATTGAAATGTCTTGTTGTATCATGTGTGTATTTTTTGGCTCTCTTCTAAATTCCTACACATTCACACAGTCAGAAAGAACTTAAGCTTAACATGAGTCCTCAATGTGCAATTCCTAGCTTGAGTATGTAATTGGGAGCCATAGGTAATAAGTGAAAGTTCTCTTTACCCAGTATAAATTCAAGGCCAAGCAAAAGAAAAATGAGCTCAAGACATATGAACCCTAAATTATTATGATTATTAATGGATGGTAAATTCATTTTCTTGCAAGTATTATGAGAGATGCTACAACCAGAATGTCACCAGAGCTTACTAGCCATTATTTCCAATGTAATCTCCTCTATTTTAGGTATTGGATCCCCCAAACCATAAACATTTACTAACAGTCACGGATTCACATCACACACCATATATGCTTAAATTTCCATTCTTTTATCAGATTTGCCACCAGCCCAAGTTACATGCATGTAATAATATTATGCTTAATTCAATGTTATCAAACCCTCAATTTTGCAGGGTCCTATAGTTGCTTAGGATTGAGGTACAAATGCCACACATTTTTTTTCAGTTAAGAGGACCTTCTGGAAATTAATTGGTTAAAATCTGTGGTTTGGAATTTTTTCTGGGAAACGCTTGACATTAGATTTAACAGGGGGATAATGGGAGATCCCAAGAGGACCTGAGGGTTATAAAATAATGGGCTTAACAGTTTATGATCTTTATAACGAAACAAACAAGAACTTTAAGGTAGCTTCAAGACATGAACCTTCATCCAATGATACTTGATCAACAGCCGAGCAGCATGCTTGTTCTTCCCACTTTTTACTTCTATTTTTCCTACCGCCTTTCGTTCCTTTATGTTTGCCCATAGCAGAACTACAATCCTGAGCCTGCAAGACATTTGGCAAAGTCATCACCAAGAATTAAACAAAATAGCATATTCAAAATGTTAGATAAATCCTGAGATCAGAATGTTTTCCTCTCAAGAATACATAGACAACAAGACCGGAAAGGACGACTTAAATCGATTTCAGTACTTGCAAGCCTTAGTAACAGAATTTCAGGATACAGGAAGTGATGGTAAAATTAAAAATCAATTATATACATAGTGATGTAGTGAGGACTGGTTCCTGGGCTTGGGACAAACTTAACTTGTGGTCCCCCCCTTTCCACCATTGTCAAACTAGACAAAAATAAAAATGAAGGTAACAATGGTATGACAATATTCTGGGGGGTA
Organism: Heliopora coerulea; assembly: GCA_030142905.1. Lineage (NCBI taxonomy): Eukaryota > Metazoa > Cnidaria > Anthozoa > Scleralcyonacea > Helioporidae > Heliopora > Heliopora coerulea. Next base: position 1,913,996 of record JASJOG010000035.1, on the reverse strand, counting down.
AGAATGTAATGACCTTTGTCATTATTTTTATATTCTTTTATATTTATATAAAAAAAAAAATCACATCACATTTTAATATGCCCTTTATTTTTTCATCCTTGCCCATTCCTCTTGCCACTTGCTATCCAATGGCACAGAATAAATTTTCTGTGAAATACTTGTTTTATTTGTCACTTGTACATTTGTCAGTGCACATTGTGCCCAGTGTTAATTGTTAATTTTAATGTATAATATTTTATAATACTTCTTTGTCATTTTTAAAATTTCTGTTCACTTCTGTTCGTCATAGATGCCAAGACCCAGGTGCTTGCAAACCTGGCAAATTTTGCTTATGACCCAATAAATTATCCCCATTTGAAGAAACTTAATGTGGTTGAGCTGTTTTTAGGTAAGAAAATCTGGTTCTGATCTCAACTGGAAAACTTTTTATGCTACCCCCAAACAAGTTAATTATTAAGCCCAATCTTTCTCTTAGCTGGATTTGTATCTCCAGTGGCCATTCCTACATTACTGAGTATGAATATGACATGTGACTAAAAAAGTTGAGAAAATATTTAATTTTTTCACTGGTAATTTTCTTATTACTTAGACATGCTTAGTGAATCAAATGAAACATTTGTTAAATTTGGGGTTGGTGGACTATGCAACCTTTGTATTGGTGAGTAAAAAGTTACTCTTATGTGAGTCCTACCTGTACTACTTCCTATATGCAGCAGTTTACTTTGTCTGCAAGATCTTTTTTCTATTCCCTATTACCTGTAGGGGGAAGTGCTGTAGGAAGGAGAAAAAAAAAACACTAGGTGCTAGGTTGAGTGGCAAGCTGCTGTGAATTTAAGTATATACATGTAATTTTTCTTATTAATTATAAAATCCCTCAATTGCACTAAGTGTTGGTTATTTGTATATTATATAGGATGTTACTGAAAATTAATCACAGAGTTTATGAAACATTTAGTTTTGATATTTCAGTAATACAAAATGGAAGTAATGACTGTGTAAAATTGCAGGTGTAAATGTGAGGTTTGCCTGAAAAAAACAGAAAGTCATGCACTGAATTCAGCAAGTATGTCTGGTTGTATTTGATAATGACAAGACAAAACATGACAAGGCTAGACACAACAAGATAGGACAAGACCATACATGACATAATAGGATAAGATAGAATAAGGTGAGGTAAAGTGGAATAATATAAGATATGGTAGGATGTGATAGGTTAGGATAGGATAGAATAAGATAGAATAGCATAGGTGAGAGAAGACAAGACAAGAGAAAGTGATGGGAAGGAGGGGAGGAAGGGAAAGTAAGGAAAATATGACATTGAGTAGAAATATTTTGTAAATAATAATATAATAATCATTATCATACTGAAATAAAAACTCCTGATATATAAGAAATGAGTTGAAGTACCAATACACTATCACCTCTAGACATACAGTATTAACTTTAACTGGTATGTAGATGATGATTGCCAAAAGACAATTATTGAGAATAATGGAATTCAAGAGATTGTTAACTGTCTGTCAAGGTAACTGATTTTTTAGTAATTATGGTACATGTACCTGAGTTTGTTATGATTATGTCTTTATTTACTTGTTAAAACACTGCTCAAAACCTGACTCTATGGTTCACCTTTAACAGTCCCAATGAAGAGACAGTTCTGTCAGCAATCACAACACTTTTTTATCTGAAGGAAAAAACAGCTGAGCCAGGTAAGATGTGAGTAATTACTATAACTGAAAGGGCAATACATGTATATAATAATCTACAAATCAGGATATCAGGCAAGCTTCTCAATACACTAGGGATGTATATAATAGTATAATTATAAGAATGCATATATTATCTTGAGAACATATAAAGATGCATATAAAATTATAATCTAATATATAGGTATACCATATACTTTTTGCACTTTAAGAACTTTCTTCTGAAGCAATCACAGAATGTATGAAGACATTTTCCAGTTCATCAAATTCACGGCTTCGCAATCTAGCCAAAATATACCTTGAGGTATGTGATCATGTATTTAAAATTTTAATATGATGGATAATATAACCACAATAATATACCTGTGCAGTGATAATTATAAGACTGATGTGTATTTTGTAGTGACTGTTCTAATATGGCTGGGAATGGCTGTTAAGTTTTCTGTTGTGTTGTAGACTCCAGTTAGAAAGTTTGAGAAATAACAAGATAAGGATTATTTTGACCATCCATTTAGTCCTGAAACACTGCTTGGCTTCCAAGGAAATCACTGTGTGAAGAATTTTCAGAATGCAAACCAGCCCTATCAAGAGGAAACTCAGTTTGGTTTATTCTCAATCATATACATAAAGTTGGAAAATCAAGTGTAATTTAAAACTTATGCTTTATAAAAAAATGTAGGCATTGAAGACACTGTATTTAAATTTGTTTAAGAAGTGTAAATAGACAAAGACTTGTCAGTCAAAACAGGCTGAAATTTATATTGTATTAAAATCAAAATTGAATGGAGTGTGCTTGGGGAGTGGGTTATGGATTCTTAGTTCCTAGACTAAGGGACTCATAAAACTACCCTTTTGGCTTTTAACAAAACAATCAGAGGTTACCCGGCATATTTTGATGTAGGTACTTAAGAATGCTTCGGTCAAGATAATGCATGTGGAATCCAGTCATTGCCATTGTGCAACATTTTAATTCAACATGGCCTTTTCTCTGATGGGGAAGAGTAATATAGCTTCTTTTACCCTCACTCAGGTTTGGATCCTATTTCCATGGAAACAATTATATTCGCGATGGAACTTTACTTTAAAAACGTTTTTAAAAAGTTCTATTGAGAAAATATGTTATGTTGAACTTTTGCTGGAACGGGCTTTTGATATATAAAATTCTATATTATATGGGGGCATATATACATACCCCCCATCTTTTTTAGTCTAGTGAAAAAGCAATAGGTTTTAAAAACCGTATCACTGTTTGTTTTAAATATCAAAATCTCAGCTCATAATTCAGTTGTTAGGAACTCCGTTATCCAGCTGAAAAAATGTTCCAGTAACTTCTCAACGAATTTTCAGCCATTTCAGAGGTCGCAATTGTGAATATTCCAGGGGGAACGCACCTATTCGTGTCCCTGTGAAATCCAATTCCGCGTACCATGCAGGTCAGGTTTCGTCTTGGTGATGCCGAACGTTTGTTTATTCGAGGAAATAACTGTGAACCTTTGAAAAAAGTATTTATTTTTGAAATATCACCTTCTCTGTGTTAAAATGTCTTCAAAACTTATAAGAAAGAGTCTGGAGTTAGTCTGTGGACAAACCCAGACAGCAAAGACACAGAAGAGTCCGAAGACCATTGAGAGTGATTTTCCACGTGGTGTCCAAGGTCTGGGAAAGATAAACAAGACAAGGAAATATCGAAACAGAAAACTGAAGAAGGTCAAACAGGAAAAAGGAAAAAATTTAAAAGGTTTGTACGCTGTAAGACGAAAGGTTTGCTGCTGTGTGTAAAATGTCTTCAGTGAAAAAAGTAACTGTGAAGTTACTGACGAGTGCACTCTTTTCACAGATAAAAATGAAGATTTCACCAAAGATAACCTAGAGTATTTGTCAAACACGTCTTGGAAGCTGGACCGAAATATTTATGAAACTGTAAGCAATTGAAGTTATATTATGCGACAGCTTACTACCCGGATGTTACATAAATCATTGGAGGCACAACTCACTTCAGGAGCGGGCCTAAGGGCAACCATCCCCGGGAAACTTTTGATTTTCTATGGCTTTGAAACACTATTTCCCGGATTTTGAAAGCAGTTTTTGTTTTTTTAAAAAAAATGAAGATCATAAAAAAGGCAATGAAAATTATGTTATATAAAAAAGTGATTATAGTAAATATTGGGGGCCTGGACTCCCACTTCTATTAATGGGGGGGTGCATGCCTCATAGCCCCCCTTCCTATGCCTATGATTGACCATTCACTCCAGACAGGAATTATAGTCAAAAAAAGAGATGCATTGAAGTTCATGAGAGTCAAGAATGAACTGAGGGCTCAAGACCATAAAGTTTATGGATTTATTTAAATGTAAGCTTTGTCCCTCCCCGTTGTTTCTTCATTCTTGAAATACTCTGAAAATGAGTATAAATCCTAACCCTAACCCTTAACCATTTAAACAACCACAAGGTGTGTTAATTTCACTTTGGCATTCTCTGAACTGATATTCTCTCACAACTTACAGGTTATAAACCAATGTCAAGGCAAAAAGGCAGATCTCCCCAAAAAATCTGAAGTATCATTAGATCAAGAAAGTGACCATGATTAATGATATTGGCTGCAATATGACATAATTTTGCCAAAACTCAGGTACTTAATGTGTTAACATTAATTTCAGTTAAGGATTTAAAATAGCTGACCTATGAGTTAAAAATTTTAGTAAATAGAACCAGCTACTGGCATATTTAGAGGGGGGCAATGATGCCACGGAAACCCCTCACATACTATATTACATTGGATTTACTGGCCTTTCAGTCCTTATGATCAGCAATTGGCCCATCATAGTTGGGCATTACCTCCCTAAGGAAAACCTTGGGTACACTATTGGAACCTGCCTATCATTTGACTGTCAGTTAAGACCGATAAAGTTAGAGAAAAAAGCAGCACTGTTATATTCCATCAGATTGTTGGTAAAATTAAGCTCATCTGTAAGATTATAAGTTACGGTTACCACTGGGTAATTTTATAAAATACAAAACAATGAACACTGAAAAAAGTTAACCATTAGTCAAAATGTTGAATAAAAATGTTAACCTTTTTTTGGAGTGTCCATTGCTTTGTATTCTGTAAGGTTATAGTTCTTGACTTTGAAAATGCACATTTGACCTTCAAAGATTAAATATTAAATAATTTGACAACATTTAAGTGTACATAATTTTAAATAAGTTTAAGCCAATTATTCAATATAATGCTAAACCAAAAGAATGTTGCAATATCTATGACATTCTACAGCACTCTGTTGTTCAAATAATTTTAGATGAAGTAACACTGAAATGTTGAAGTAAATCTTTAATATACTGTACAGTGAATTATTTGTTTGTTTGAAATCTATTGAGAAAACATTGGGGATGGGGATATGATTAAGGTTTTGTTGCTCATTGCATCCTAGTGCACTTAACATTTAAAAACTTTGCTTGAAATTGGGAAGCCATGACACAATGACCCTGAATCCCTTATCTCTGATTCTGATGGTCACACCCCTGGTCCTGTGGCAACACTCCTTTCTGAATTCTGGCTTTCATTTTCTGTTGCTATTGCAGGAATAACAATGAAACAGACTATTAAATGTTTCTTATTTCAATGTCTATAACTATTATGGGCTTATTTAAAATCTTTTGCTGGGCATTAATATTTATGACAAGATTACGTTTTCTGCCTGGTTGCTCAATTGCTTTCAGATTAATCCAAATCTGATGAGAAGCAGTTTAGGGGAATGTGTATTGATAGATTATATCCTGTAGCTTGGTGTGAACTATCCCAACCTGCAATAGAAATTTACAGAGCACCATTGACAGCTATACATACTGTGGATCCCCAGTCATTTCAGAAAATCTTTGCTCTTGATGATAATGCTTCCTCCTGTTCATTAACTCAATATCAGCTAAGGTTACTTCAACTTCTTCAATTTGTGTACCAGCTATTCCAGTTCCCTCACTGCTTTCCTGAGTAAGATCAGTTTGCATCACATTTGACTGACTCTTTGGAGTTTTCGGTACTTTCATGTGCATTGAGACACCACCTGTGTGGTTATCATTTCTTATTGGTACTTTTTCTTCATCTGGAATGATGTTGGTTGCCACTTCCACTCTGGTTTGTCTCCTGGTTCTCCTTCTTCGAATTTTAGACTTAGGGTCTGGTACTTGTTTTTGGTTTCCTAGGTTAACCTGAGGAGAATGGACCATGAACTTCCTCTGGAAAAAGAGAGCATTTTTATTATACGTTTACTTAACTTTGTTTTTCTCCAGACTTACCGGTACCTATGATAGTGTGCATCATGTCATGCAAGAACAATTTAATGATGTTTTTACCTCTTCTAAGTCTGATAAAATGTCAATGATTGAGTTGTTGCATCTTAACTGAAGTGCTAATTGCAGTGGTGTGCATCCCGAGAAATTGGGCTCCTTAAAATCTATGAATTATTAAAAAAAAAAAAAAGTATAATTATTATATTCCTGTAATTCAATAACATTTGTTCAAATAAAGATATATACATGTTTGTGATACCTTAGAAAGTGGCAAAAATACTACAAAATTCTGCTGGTGCTGTGACATTCAAATGATTTTTGTCTGTGATACCTATGGAATGTACAGGATGTGAACTGAATAACTAGGATTAAATATTGTGTACTGTGAATGTAGTAACCAGTTCTGACACCAACAAACTTTAGTCAGCAACAATACTTGGTATTACAACGATTTTTTTTATAATTATTCTTCCAAGAGCAGATTGAGGAGTTAGACAAGCAGGGGGTGCCTGAAAAGTGCAGCCTGGGTTTAGGTATCAGAGACGCCAATTGTCCCGGATCGTGCGGGACTGTCCCGCATTTAGGTGTCTTGTCCTGTGTCCCGCACGGAAGTATTAAATTCTGTCAATTGATCCGCATTTCCAAAAAAAACCCGTCCGAAACCTCGAACAGTAGAGTTATATGTCTAGGATAGTGAAACAAGAAACAAATAGCTTTAAATTAGCGGTAGCGGTGGATTTACCCCGTGGTCTGCCCCGGCACGTAGCGTGTATTTCGCGTGTTTTTCGCACATTCAATGTGCAAGTTTCCCGGATGAGACATCGGTGAACTATGAAAACAGTGAACTATAACTAATAAGTTATGTGCATACTGTATACATACATATTACATATTAATGATGTAACTGTTGTAGCTTGGTAGTTATAATGTTCTTAATACGCACGCTATCAAGCTGTTCTCTCAGAAAAACTTTCTGAGTCCCTGACGGGAATCGAACCCTTAACCTTCTGATCGCCGGTGAGATGCTCTAACCATTGAGCTACAAAGACTCAGATGGTGAGCCAAGGTTACATTTATGTACTGGTTCGTATCGACGTAACCTACGTTCACCATCTGAGTCTTTGTAGCTCAATGGTTAGAGCATCTCACCGGCGATCAGAAGGCTACGGGTTCGATTCCCGTCAAGGACTCAGAAAGTTTTTCTGAGAGAGTAGCTTGAGAGCGTGCGTATTAAGAACATATTATATATTATACATGTATACATATTATAAGTCGGGATTTTCTCTTCGCGCGCTTTAACCAAATTCCAGATTACCACGCGCATTATCCCTCATTGAGCTTCTTCTCCAATGTTGGCATCTCTGAGGTATGTTTAGTTAATGACCTCTGACAAAGGCTGTCAATGGACCAGGAATACTATTCATTTTTATTCAACAGTTTGCTCTGAGGGTCAATTTTACATCATATGATTTTCCCATACCACTGTTCATTCTGGCGCATATAGTGTTCAGTCAGGGCACAATTCTTGCTTTCGATTCGCTCGTTAATGTACACCTTTTACTGTTCATTACCAGAAAATATACAATCATTGACGCCAACCTCAAACTCATTAACACAAAAATACATTCATTTTATTCAATCGACATTCATTAGCGTAGATACACAACCATTTGCATCAAAGGGCATTCCATAGCGCCAACAGACGACCATTAATACCATTCTACTTTACATTAGGGATAGTAAAATTTCAATTACGCAAGAGAAATATCTTGCCTAATTGGAATTTTTCATTAACCCTAATATATAGTGGAATGGTGTTAATGGTTGTCTGTTGGCGCTATAGAATGCCTTTCGATGCAAATGGTTGTGTATCTACGCTAATGAATGCCGATAGAATAAAATGAATGTATTTTTGCGTTAACGAGTTTGAGGTTGGCGTTAATGATAGTATATTTTCTGGTAATGAACAGTAAAAGGTGTAGTTAGTGAGTCCGTCAGATACATCAAAAGAAACAATGGTCCAAATTTACTTGGTTCTTTCCACAAACTGTGGAAAAATTTTTTCGACATTTCAATCTCTGAAAGAATCAAGTATTTCTGTGCCTTTAGTTTCACTTACTTATTCCTGCCTTGATCAGAATTTTAAGAATATCAACATCTCCCATTGTAACACAGATATGGTATGCAGATTGCCCATCGTAATCAATAACCGTTGATCCATTGAACCATTGTAATAACTGTTTTAGAAGACGTTTATCGCAGCGCTTGCTTGCTTTACAAATCAAATGCATCATGCGTCTCTCGTCGACCTCTCCTCTATGCAACTGAATGTATTCTGCTACATCGTTATGCATATGGCAGATGGCATCTATATTTTAAGAGAGAAATAAGTCTGCATTGGTTTGGAGATATACAATGGAAGTCTGTGGACGAAGATACATGTCTTGGAAGACCGCGATTGTTTAGACGTTAGACAAGGTTTAAAACCAACAAGAAGATATAAATTTCAGTGCCAGCAGACAATTTGATGAAACAGAATAAAAAACAAATCCCGAAAAACAATGACATCTTGAAAACCCAAGATATGAGTCAATAAAAAGACGACGGATGACTGCGATGATATTTCGACTTTATTGCAAAGTCATTGTCATTTGACAATAACAATTTGACAATTTCTAAAAATTTGATTCCATAAAATTTCGATGGGTGAGTTATAACCAAAATGCAAACCTGTTAATGGTGTGTTGTTCTTTTTATCTCTTGCATTGATATTTACTCCAGGCTGACTTAATAAGAACTTTATCAAATCAAGGTGACCAGCTTCTGAACTGACGTGCCTAAAATAAAAGGAAATTAAATTACAACTGACGATTAAAATATGACAGTTGATGTAACGCTTCGTTTGTCTGCTGACATTGAATCTGAACTTTAATCTGCTGAAGTGTTCAATTGAAACTATTTGGCAAAATTGCGGGAAAAGTCCAAGTTCTCGAAGTGAAATGCATCAAACACGGCAACATGTATTTTACCTGAAATCGAAAAACAGTGCGACGTTGAATTGTCGACGCCCATTCAGTTGCTCCAATCGCATCTACCTTAGTGAGGATTTCCAGAGTTAGTTTAATATTAACCCGAACTCCATGCTTCTCACGAAAATACATGTTAAAAGCTTGAATGCCAAAATTTTAATCACAGGACACAAAGTATTTCATGGGGAATCACCCACCAAAATGAGCTGAACATAAAATGCCATCAATGGCTGGAACAACTCGGAAAAATTTCATTCCGAAAACTTGTGCACGAGTGATGTTTTGTTGGACACATTTTATAAGAACTTATAGTATTCTCCGGCTTTGTTTCTTGCTGAGATAAATTTTGACCAATACATTTATTACGAAAATGCCGTAAATACTTATGCTGCAAGTTAGTATATAGTAGATACTATGCAAGATGATTCAATACGTATGCTTTTCAGTAACGACGCACGGGATATAGATAACATCAAGTTTTCATTAAAGATTTAAAAAAAAATTAAAAACCAACAGTGCGGGATGTTCTCAAGAGCTGGAAAATAGTCTATAATATTATTAGTTAATGAAAACCATGTGTTTTTAATTCTAGTATTGTTCTTTACTTACAAAACGGTTCTTCCGTTTGCATCGCAGTAGCAAACGCTGGCTCCGTTATGAACCATATGTCTTAGCATTCTCAAATTGCCTTTACTTGCTTCTTCACAGATTTCTCTTTGGCTGTAAGTTTGTGATGTTCTTAGTGCACCGTGACGAGCTAAAATCTCGCTGACTTCATCATGCTCATGCATTTCTGCACACTAAAAATGTCAAGTAATGCAAAGTAACAAACAATTACTATTTAACAAATAGGAAGTAGCTTGATTGTCTTTGTGCTGTGATAGAAACCAGGGCCTTTTTTAAAAAAATTTGCCGTGGGGGGGCATTTTCCAAAAGGGACCTTCGGCTTCATTGATAAATTTGTCTCTCTAGAATCGTTTTTTACTTGGACTCATTCTGCAATCTACAAAACGTAAACCTAGAGCACAGATTGTCAGTATTTGAAAGAAAGCACTCAACAAATTTGTCTATAGGCATTTTCATTATTACTTATTTTCGTGCCACCTAGAGGGACTGGGGGGACATTTGCCCCCCCCCCCCACTATAATAGTTAAAAAAGGCCCTGATAGAAACATGAATGACGTTATTTCAACCGGAAAAATACCTTAAAAAGAAATTCGTAAGGTTTTAATTGATAACTTACAAAAAGTAGATTTGTATATTGATTTGTTTTCAATAATTTCAAAAGACAAGAAATCTTAAAAATCGGAGAGTAACTTGAATTACTTCACTGTTATGCTTGAGTACCTACTGAAAATAGATTATTTCTATAATTGTCTCCACAATTATCACTAATTATCACTACTTCTGATTCTATATTTATTTAATAATTATCTGTTAAGTATTCAGGGTCATTCTGAACCAACTATCCTACTTTTTTTCAAACTTTATTACTTTTTTTTTTGAAAACCTTACGGTATTAATCATCGCTTAACGATATCTCCCCGGTCGATTGGTAAAAGCTGCTTTCGGGCCAGTCTTATTGCAGCTTACACTGAGAGTGGGACTTACATTTAGTGGTCGGTTTCCGAACATGTCAACTTTATTTAGGTAAACATTCATGTCAAGAAGGCATTCAACCATCAGTTTGTCTCCCTTGGACGCAGCAATGTGTAGAGCTGTCCTTCCACGGGAATCTTCAGCATTCATATCCATGTCTAAAGTTTTAAGCCTTCTTACTTCATCAATTTTTCCTTCCGCTGCAAAGAATAAATGAAGTTGTCAGACAGTGATCATGCAACTGAAATGACAAAATTGTTGTTAATTTTCCCAAATCCTCGTGTTCATGAGCTGCAATTTGATATTGATGGTTTGCTACTAATGCCTTACGGTTCACAGGACAATGATGTCGCCATATCGAAAACCCAGTTAAAATAGAGAAGAAAAGGAACCCAAAATCCATAGGTTTCGGTATCCACTGAGTATTTTAATTAACAATTATTCGTCTCAGCAAAGATTCCAACCCATGATGATGGAATAACGGGAGGTTTTGCCAGCGGCGAGCTGCTAGGGGGGTCCAGGGGCATGATCCCCGGGAAAAGTTTGAAAATATACGTCTCTAAGATGCCATTTCCTGCATTTTGACATCATATTCACTTGCTGATATAAAACGGCACTGTCAAAAGAGGCAAAAACTGCACGAGATACAACAGAAAAACAACAAATGATGATGCTTAAAAGACTATTGAAGCAGCGAAAACATTTTTCCCCCTTTCCAACGGAAAGTAACAAAAAAACCGGGAGATTATTGAGTGAAAACGGGAGGCCGGAAACGATCGCCAAAACCGGGAGGTTTCCAGCCAAAACGGGAGGGTTGGAATCTCTGTCTCAGGCTCAGAGAATATTGTTGAACAGTCTCCGAGACGAAGTGGAGGGGATTATTCAATAATATTCACTGAGCCTGAGGCGAATAACTGTTTTAGTATAATTACACAGGTGATTATTTGAAAGAAAGTAGTAAACTAGCACTTTTAAAATCTCCTCCGTAACGTTTACCAAGGGTAGCCGCCATCTTGTTTCTGAGCCTTTACTGTTATGATCACCTGTAGGTGGTTATTGAGATTTATGACGTGATATTCTACCTAATCACTACGCGGGATTTTCGATAATCACCTGCGTAATTATACTAATAAAATATAAAACAACGGAAACTCTTAAAAGTGAAAACATTTTTATTGTAGACGTTTCGACCACCTTGCAGTCATGCACTAAATCAAAAGCCATATAATTAATTACTTATTTACCTCGTTTGCTCGATCCATATTGGAAAGTGTTTGCCTTTGCTTTTTTCGCACAAACCTCACTCTTCCGTCACTGTGTCTGGGCGAAAACCTTAGGCAAATGCTTTTCCAGTCGGACCTCGCTGTCGGTTAATAACTATTTAATTATTCTTATTTACGTACATACGTAAGAACACAAAATTTCCCCGACTCCATCTGACATCCAGTTTGCACTATGCTCTAGTAACAACGGGACAAGATTATCTCGATGTTTTCTAACTGCTTCAGACAAAGGTGTTGTGCCATATCTGTCTGTAGCATGAATGTCGACTTCTCTTTGCTCAACCAGGTATTTTACGCAGTTTGCATGGCCGCCCTCACATGCATAATGTCTGTTCAAGAAAAAACATTATTCACAGTACATCAGACTCTGTATAACAGTTAAAAAGAAAAGAGTATTACATCTTCTGATGGTATTATGTTGTTATTTTTGCGTGATAATTTTCCAAACATTACGTAGTCTATTATGTGGGATGATCAAATATGGCTTGTTTAGCTGGAGACAATACAATGGAACGTTTGTAAAGGTTTATCCGCGAAAGTTTTTCAGACATATTGTAAGCAGGAATTGTAGTCTTAAGGGATGATGAAGTACGTGAGGGTGAAAAATTGTAGGATGCATGCGATTAACTCACTAGCGTTTTCAGGAAGTATTGCAACATCATCGTGCAAATAGTGAGCAGAAATTGTGTCCTTGATATAGCTTTATATACGCCAAGACGAACAATCTTATGAAACATACGTATTGTGCAAATTGTCTTTAGAATGACGTAGTTTAGTTTCTTGTGACGGTTTTTCTGGTAGTGATAGTTGTTGAAAATCTTTTTTAAACCATCATGATTTACAAACCAGGCTGGCGTGCCACTTCCACGCTAAGTAGAAAAGATGCCAAGTGCCTTTGAAAGATTTCTTGACAATACACTGAAGCAGGTTTTATGGAATTACCAAAAGCTAACTTACAGTGCTGTTCTTTGGTTGACGTCCTTCAATCCCAAGTCAATGCTAAACTTCTCACTTAGTTCTTGAATTTCTTTTAAGTTCCCCTTTCTGGCAGCCTTCATTAATCTCTCTTTTATCGAGGCTTCTGCATTGTTGTTATTTTGAACTTCTAAACCGCTGTGATACCTTGTGAATTTTTCATATTGTAAACAATTAATGGAACTATTCATTTTAGACGCAAAGAAACCAACCTGTAAAAAGTAATGGACAATTTTTCGGCATTTCTACGTAAAATATACTTGATTCACTTGCGAAATTAACAAGTATCGAAGGGTATGTATTTGTACAAAATTTCATTGGTACACAAATCGTGTTTTTCTCGTGTGAAAATTACATCACTAATGAAATAATCTGTTCATATGTTAACGGTTATGGTTTAAATTTTTACACACAACACCGTGGAATGCATGCGTAAACTATATCGCTTATGAAATAACATATTCATATGCTAAAGGTTATGATTCAGATTTTCACACGCAGAACCCTGGAGCACATGTGAAAATGACATCACGTGAAATAACTGATGACCTGTATGTGAAATGATATGGCAAGATTTGATCGGGGAAATTAATTTGATAAATGAAATTAGTCGCTTCGCATGAAAAACCTAACTTTTCTGTGAAATGCTGTGCCGGATTTTGGTGTTTTTTTGGGGGGTTGGGGGGTTGTTTTGTTTTTCTGTTTGTTTGTGGGGTTTTTCAATTCTGTCGCGATGGTAAACATCTAAATTAAACGTTTGAAACTTAAAATATTGCAATTTCAAATATTCTAGTTGAGCTTGAAATATCCACAACTGCTGTTTTACTTGCATATTCGGCTGATTTTCACCTTGTAAATAAAATATGTATTTTGAGATAAATGTACTTACGGTGGACGGAACAAACGTACGGTTAAGTAAATAAACTTACCGTAAAATAATTAAATTTACAGGAAACTAAATAAATTTACAGTAAACTAAATAAACTTACAGAAAAGTAGATAAACTTACAGTCGAATGAATAAACTTTATGAGCAGTAAAGTCCATACTAAAGGCCAAGCTATCGCTACTACGATTCCTAGAAGTTGGTGTAGCATTTGAATTTCATTGGAGAACAGGGCTCCATTTTCAGCTTTGCTATTGACTGACTTTCTTGAAAAAAATCCAGCTAAAAATAGATCCACATTTTTACTGAAACACGAAGGACGAGTATTTACCTCTAGTAACTGTATATATCATAAAAATTACAGATTTAAAATATTATGCCAAATATTAATTTTAAAACCCATTTTTGTATAGGAATCCAGAATTTCTCTGAGAATCCATTTGCGCTCAGCGATCCATTCTCACCTACCGACTTCAAATTCATCTCTCTTATCACGTAAATATCTTCAGAAATTCTTATTTCAATTTTTACTTGAAGTAAGAAAGAGTAAGTTTTTCATGGAAAGAATAATGCTGGATTTTTTATAAATATTTCTTTGCATTTTATTTCTGGAAATTATTTACTTGAAATAAGAAAGCATGTAACCTTATACAAAAGTGAAATGATGCTCTTTACACCAGGAGAATTACCCTCGGCAAGAGAAATTCTACATTCTTGTACACCAAGGAAACATTTCTTAAAAATAAATTGATACACGTTACTATAGATATTTTCGTGAAATGAGAGAACATGTAAATTTTTCCTAGACTAGAGGAAATCAGAATAATTAGAAGAAGATATTTCTTAAAATTACATGAAAACATGTTCTTCCTATTGAAGTTGCTTATCTTAGCCTACACTTAGGGATCCCACGTTGCTTGATTGACTGCTAATGATAGTGATCTTATCAGTAAAGCAAATATGGTGTATCCACGAAACTACTTTGACCTTTGACGTTTGGGTTGACAAAGTTGGAAAACTGTAGATGACTTTCTTTCTTTCTGTAATTCTGTGAAGTACAACTTACCACAGATACTTCCTAGGATTCCCGGAACTCCAAATATAAAGCTTATGTCAATGGCACTTTCCCTGGTGCATAACGGCGTAAGGTTCTTCGCGACAGTAAGTAAGCCACTTGACACAAAACCAATTGTCAAGCCAATGACCAATGCACTCCATGTTTCAACGTAGCCAGAGAACGAACATGCGCCTTGAAAATTTAGAAAGGGAGAAGAAACAAATCCGTTTTGTTTGTCCGGATGAAATAACCGCTCTAACGGTTATAACTATATGATATTTAGTTTGTTGCAATGACTGCTGTATAAACCAAGAATTTTTGTAGAATTACTGAATCACTCATTCTAAGAAATTCTGCCCCTTTTTTATATCTTATTATGTATATTTAGTCAAAGACATGAATATTTGGTCAAAGACACTGGTTTCAGGAGTTCTTTGCGGTCTGTTTGGGATACATTCCTTTCTCCCAGCATCCGTGATCAATGCCATTTTAAGATGAATTATTTTACTAGTGACGGTGAGGAATTCAACTGGAAAAACCTTCGACTTTTATAAAGTTTTAACTGCTTGCGATAATTGCCTTTATTTTCAACTTCTACCCAATACAGAAGTAAGACAGAAACAAACCTGCAAGCCCCACCATCAATCCGTTCAAACAGTCCACGAGAGACCACTGGCCGTGTATAAAGAAAGGAAGAAGCCAAAATACGGCTGAACCACAAGCTGCAAAGTGCACATTGAGCAGTACAAGGCTGTATGAGTTATCCAAGTTTCTGAGTGACCCCGCGTTTAAACAGTACCTGTTAAAACACAATTTTTTTAAAAATATAAAAACAATATTACTGACGTGCACAATGAATGAAAAAGGAGCTGGACGAACATATTTCTAAATGTCTTTTAAGTATAAAATAATGAAAGGGATTGCTCCTGAGCATTTGCGAGAATTGTTTATCCCAGTAAATCGAGAACATGAATATAATTTAAGATGTTTGGATGTTAACGTCAAAATCCCATTGCCGTATTCTGAATATCTGAAACGCAGTTTGTCCTACAGCGGAGCTACATTTTGGAACCGTCTTCCATACCCTATAAGAAATCTTGAAAATGTTAGGTCCTTTAATAAAGTTATTAACATCTACAATTCTTAACTTTTTTATTGTATTGGTCTGTAAAAATTTTTCCACATTACTAAATTACGACTTTCATGAAAAGCAATTATGCAAATTGATGAAACTACCGTATTAAAATAAAGTCCTCTCTCTCTCGCCTGACATGATACTGAAAATGGAACAACCGCTTGCAAATTTCTTTCCATTAATTCTAATGAATGATCTACAAGGACACCCAGAAATTCGAATTCAAACTTTATCCTCATTCTTACTTTCGTCAGATATCGATGAGTTTCTTGTATGCATGCTAGACTAGATTATAAACGGCACGGATATTTTAATTGTTGGGGAATTAGTTTGATCAGTTTGATTTTCTGGGTCATTCTCAGGGAAATACCAAGAGAAAGTTCCATATTTGTCTAATTTTAGATAATCGTGGAATTTTCGCTTCATAAATATTGTATCAATTCCTAATGTGTTTGCATGATGAATTTTAAGACAACTTTAAAATTTCTGAACCATCACGTAAAATTGTTTATTGTCAATTTTTCAGCTCTTCAAAAATTAGTTTATTCCCAGTGGAATAATGAATGCGACGCCCGTGGAACGTTTAAACATTGAGCAGTTCACGAATTGACGTGGTGTTCCAGGAATTTTTAAGCTGTATTGTTCATACGGTTCTCATACTCACCATCCCACCGCTGTGAAAAGACTTCCGTTGATTAACACGACAATTTGTAAGTTCTCAGCGTTTTTTTGTGAGTACTGATCCGCTACTGATAACTTTTCGCAAGAAGGGAACGTCTTCTTCATCAAAATGGTTATTAGAAAATGAGATGAACCTTATTCATAGAAAAAAGATTATTCTTATTAATATGAGGTTTAACTATGATCAATACTGCCACAGAAAATCTACGCAAACTGAACATTCCAGTAACATGTCGATCAAATTTTAGAGGTGTATATGCTCCTTATTGGATACACTTTGTTTTAAATACTTATTTATGTTATATATTTCATTTTCAATGATAAATGTTTACTAAGTAATTTTTAAAAATTCTTTTAACATAGATTCTTCATAAGAAAGCATTTTAACTTAAAGCATTTTTCACTTCGTAACCCATCCAGTTTTTAATCTTTTGCTATATAACCATGTTTATCTATGTAAACGTTATAGATTAACTACTCGTTGTACGTGTTTCTAAATCTCATGACTTCAAACTGATTTTGAATATTTACTTTAACAATTAATGGTTTGTCTTGCCTGCTGTAGTTTGTAAAGTGAGTCCACCAGCAAAGTCTATTACTTTAACCGTAGTTGACAGCCATCCACCTCCACGGATCCAGTGAGCAACAGGATAATATACAAGAATAGGCCACAGTATTAAGAAAAGCTAAACAGAATTATCCCAAGTTATGAACTTGTGTGTAACGAGACATGTGAGCAAGACTTTAGTCCGTGAACTTTATCTTCTATTTGTACAGAACTAGGTACAAATATACACTGGCGTAGCCGGACTATTAGTTTTGGGCGGACACAGGCACATAGCGATCAATACGGGGGGTGACCGCCGAGCATGAAGCAGACGTTTTCTGCGAGGTGCGGGAACACGGCCCCCCAGGAAGTTTCTAAGTTCTTGGGTCCCTGAAATGAAATTTCCTGCATTTTAAGAGCTACTTTGCCCAGTTCTGACCTTGCTGTTCCTGAGGAACCCACGCAAGACACTGTTAGTAAAAATACATGTGTTGCACATCAAGTTTTATAAATTATAATCAGCGTTAAAAGAGTGGGGTGACCAAATAATATAGTAAATAGACTGGGATATCCAATGACGTTATTTACGTGGCGAGTTTTAGCTGAAGCGTCACGTGATAAAAGTTTTTCAAGTTTACTTGAAGAGCCGATGAACAGAAAAGTTGTTAACAGTTTCCTAATGAAAACTGAGCCTATGAACAGAAAGACCATGAACAGTATTAGAAGCTGAGTTTATGGAACCAATGAGAAACTGCGCCTGTGGACAGAGAGTGTACTAACAGAAACTATGAACAGGTTCCAAATAGTGTACCTCACTGGTTATGCTTACCAAATAAACGAAAGTAGGAAGGGAATTTGTCATAGGATTCATGGCTGCTGCCCTTAACGATTCAGACGCGGGCGTTTATCTTTCATGTGCAAGCGGGGATTACACCAGATGAACAACATTGTTCATCCTTCGTATTTTTATCTGTCAAACTACCTCACCCCTGGTCGCAACATTTTATTATATCGTTTCATAGAGCATCTAGTCAACTGAGCTTTTTCGTGAGAGATCAAGGGTGGTTCGGGACCAATTCCGTTCGTAAAAATTCGAGTTCTTTCAAACTTGGTGTCGGATTTCTTACACTTACCACAGCTCCTCCTGGTTTAATATGTTCAACC
This sequence comes from Heliopora coerulea, assembly GCA_030142905.1. Taxonomy (NCBI): domain Eukaryota; kingdom Metazoa; phylum Cnidaria; class Anthozoa; order Scleralcyonacea; family Helioporidae; genus Heliopora; species Heliopora coerulea. The sequence continues at coordinate 1,895,651 of JASJOG010000035.1, read as the reverse complement.
CTGTAATATCAAAACAAAAATACTTTTTAAATATTTAAATCAGTCATGGAAACAAGAAATAATGCTCCTCATTATGCAAGATGATTTGCAGCAAAAAATGTTTAAAAATTTTCGATACTCCTGGAAGGAAGGTCGTGCATAACTTCGACCTAATATTTTGAATCGTGTACAAATGAGAGTCAGAAGCTGCGTCAATTGGTGGGATACGTTAGGAAAATGCTATCTGGTTGCTGACTGGCATAGTTATCGTAAAAACCCTGGCATGTATTTATCTTGTCTTAAATCAATGAAGTCCAAGCCAACTTCCTGAAACAAACATAATATTGTTACATTACCAAGTAATAAGAACCATTAGTGGAGCCATAATTGCAAATGCCATTTCAAACGTCACCATAACAACATCAGGGTAAGACTTCGTGAAACACGTCGTTTCATTGCCATTAAATCTTGATCCCTGCACGTCCAGCAGAAGAGCGTGGTTCATGGACCCAATAAATCCCTGCATACAAAATTTCAACTTTCTCGTTATAAATAAAATGATTATATTTAGCAATTTTCGATCATGTGAGCTGCCTGAGATTGTCTTTTACAGTAGCCACTAGGCAGAAAGGTTCATCTCGCAGTAACGCACATACAGTATAAAAATACGCCCCGTAATATGTATAATGTATGTAATGAGTGTCTGCTTGTTTTTCTCTATGTGTCTGTCCGTGTTTGTCAGTCTATGTCTGTCTTTCTTTGTCTATCTTGTCTTGTATCTCTCTGCCTATCTTATTTTTTCTGTCTGCCGGTCTGTCTGTTCGGTCAACAATCTCTCTGTGAGTCGGTCAGTGTCTGTCAGTGTGACTGTCTGACTGTAAGTATCACTGCATGTATGTGCGTGTATGTATGTATGTATGTATGTATGTATGTATGTATGTATGTATGTATGTATGTATGTATGTGTGTATGTATTGTATGTATGTGTGTGTGTGTATGTATGTGTGTGTGTGTATGTATGCGTATGTATATGTGTATGTATGTACAGTACGTGTGTATGTATGTATCTATGTATGTATGTATGTATGAATGAATGTGCGGATATAGGCATGTATGTGTATGGATGTATATATGTGAGAATGAATGTATGTACGTATGTATGTATTCACATGTAACGTTCAAGAGTATCACAAGTGCGCTGATGTAAAATAAGACTCAGATATTTCTGTTCCGAAGTTAAAGGTCAGCAAAAGTTTTAAGTCGTTCATGAAGAATGTATGAACCAACCAGAAATAGATCTTAGAATGTTAACATTTAAGTTATTGGCTCAAAGACGTGTACTAACTATTAGTATTATGTCCTTTTTACTCATGACATACCTTCTGTGATTTTCCAAACACCATTGAGTAACCGACCGTAAACCACAACAGAGAACCAGTAATAAAGTTGAGGAAAACTGTGTGAAGGATATAGCTTAATGGTCTCTGGATTCGCGATACACCAACATGATATAAGCAGAAACTAAAACTCTTTAAAAAATAACAAGTTATCAAAATTATGCTTGTTCAGTCGTTCAGGTTTTGGTATTTTTGATGACTTTGACGGTATCTTTCCTTCAATGTCAACACCTGCACTTGTCTGCCACGTCGCCATTTAATTTCTCTATCTGACGCCACGCAATGCATTGCAATCAAAAAGTTCTGCACACATCTGTAACAAACTGTTGTATTTTTTTAGGTTCATATTCGAGAAAAGTCAAAAAATCAAAATATTTCAGTTATTTTCTTTTTAACTGAAACTTCATTCACTTACGAATGTACTTTTCGATATTCTTTCTAAGCACTTTAGAATACATAACGACTGAATTTTCGCTAGTTTAACTAGGTTGGTCTCGGCTATGGTAATATGATATAATATTGCGGAAAAGAAGACCAGGAAAGTAAACCGGAACAAGAGGTCTGAAGAGGGTATACTACAAAGCTAAATGCATCCACAGCTGACTTACTATTCCTTAGGCTTGCAACCTTCATCCAACGATCGCTAGACCCATGTGTGGCATCGTGCGGGTAGCGAAAGAATTACTATTGTTTTTGATAAATGGATGAGAGAACCGAGGTGTGGACTTCATTGCCTAGACAGTCTAGATCTTGTTTAAATTGGATTTGTTTGGCGCGAGAATGAAGTTCGGTAACAAATCAGCTGTACACCTGAATTTCATAGTTTGAGTGTTGGACACGGCAACAGACCACTTACACTTCATAGTTTCTTCACCCATTTCAAACAATGTGACGAGACTCTGTGGACTTGTTTCCGTAATCCAATGCCTGCCGACAACTTTAAAAAATATAATATAAAACAAACTCCGAAGAGAAGCGTCTTGGTACTCAAAATATGAGTATGACAAGACAAAATTAAGAAAGTCTTACTCTTGTCTTACTCATATATTGGGTACCAAGATGCTTCTTTTCGGAGTTTGTTTTATATTATATTGTTTCTGTAAAGTCTGATATTGATATTCAAATATGAATAGGATGATGCAGAACGAATTTGTGTAAAAAGAGCAGTTTATATTCGAAGCTGATTAAAGCTGATCTATCAGTGGTTCATGGGTGGCCACACTTCAACAAGCGAATAGACGTCCGCGAAACGCGTAATCGAAACACTTCATTCCGTCGAAACACTTCTTGTAATAAGCCTCACCGAGGCGTCCTAACAAGGCACCTTGGATTCGAAGTGTCTAAATTTTTCTCCCAGCTAAACAATTTTCAACAAGTTAACGTAGAACTTTCCTCATACGACACATTCGTTGAGGAAAGTTTTATGTGAAGGAGTCTTTCGAGGCTGCACCAAGCTACACTTGAAATATGGAACTCGCTTATGTCTTCACACGTTATTGAGCCGTAGTTTAAGCAGACTGTTTAAAGATTGTATCGGATTTCAGAAGACAATGAACATGAACTTTTCCACATCACCGTGGCACGAAAGTTCGTACATAGGCAGCTCAGCTGTTAACAATGTAGCCTTGATGAGAACATTTAAACCAGCCTTTCTGCGTTTGTTTCGATGTAATTCAGCCTAAGTGTACATTTTCTTCCGGAGTCATTTATCATAAACAAGTCCGACGCACTTATCATACTTTACCTGAAACAAAGCGACCAGTGTAGCTCCAACAAGGAAAATATCGCCTTCAACTTCTCGTGAACAGACCATAACACAATCAAGAGAATTGAGTCACATGTTATATCTGTTTCACAATCGTTTTATGGAATAACTTTCTGGTGAGCATCGTTAATTCAACCATCTTAGTCTTACTTCCTACTTTCACAAACACTTGACTTGGGATTAAACATTAAACTCAATCATTTGCACTTCACATCTTGTCAAATGGTTGATACTTTCCATCAACGAAAACATCGTCATGAAGAATAAAACAAAGTGACTGAAGGAGGTATTTTTTGTTTTTTTCCGAAAGCATCTGGTATTTAATCAAAAAAAATTCTGCAGACGGTACACTAGATTTTTTAAAACTTAATTAAACTTTAGGAAATCCCTTTATTTACTTAAGTCTTCAAGACTTAAAAACCGACGGGCCGCAGTTCATAACAATTTCAAGTATGTACTAATTTAGAAAGTGTCGAAACTTTCGTTTCGGATTACCAGGCGAGGTGAACAGTTCCCAAAAGTGCCGGTTTCAACTTTCAACCATACCAACAGAAAATTTCACAAGAAAATAAACCCAAAACTGAGGTTTGGTTTTGTTTTTATTTACAATTCCACAAACCATCATAGTTTCAATTTCTCAATACAAGTTAAAATGGTATTTTAATATTATTGAGTAGTCCGAGAACTGTCTTTGAAATCAGAGATTTACATTAATTCCAATTATGAAACGATTAAATAAAAGGTGTCTTCGTTGATCTCTATGTCTACATATCCTGCTATACGGTGCCGTTACAAATGAGTTCTTCTAGTTTCTTTTTAGTTTCTGAAGGACTTGTTACAGAATATCCAATCGTTCTGGGGTCCATGAAGATTTCATAGTCGTTGCCACCCTTCAGAGAAGAAATTTCAAATGCGTCAAATTACACATTGAAACAGGTCAACATGTTTTAGGTAGTGGTCATCCAAAATTGTTAAAACTTCAGTTGGAAGTTCACTCAACTTAAAGTCAGAGAATGTCTTATGTGCACAATGAAACAAGCTCCGTACAAACTTCCCAAGAATGTAGAAATGTAGCATGAGGCATGTACTACACGAAAAAGTGAAAAATTGGATGCCCCAGAGTGGAACCTGGCAATATTTCTGGAATGGGCTTAACATTAGAAAATATCACTTTATTACCAACAGCTAAACATACAACAAAGAACTCAAAGTTTCAAAGGTTGGTAACTGCCATAACTGGTCCAAAAGAATTCTAACGTTTCAAGCAAAGGCAATGCGTCGCAGAAACGTCAGGATTCTTTACGATCTGTTACGGCAGTGGCCTACCTTTGAACTTTTTACGTCATTTAACAGTCTATGCAGTATCCTGTTTCTACAAACAAAAAAATAAACTCAACCAGAATTCTTTCTATCAGTCAATAATGATATTGAAGGAGTCTAGCTGAAAAACCTTCCTCTCAAATGTACCCCCCTCAAATGTCATTCCCATCAGGTGAAGTCATTTTAGTAGAATAGCCTTAGGTCCATGGGGTGGTTGATCACTCCCCCCTACAACCTCACCAGGTTATATCTCATTGGTAAACATAGGGGGATAGGGGATAGTAGCCCCCACTTTGTTAGAAAATTGCACCCCTTGCTCAGCAAATGCACACTTCTTGCTTGGTAAAATGTGCTCCTTGTCCAAGGTATGGCCAATTTCTACAAAGTTATCTCTTGGGATGTGCTAAAAGTTCCAACCCAAAGATCCATAACTTCTTAACTTGTCAAGCTAGTATACCCCTGGAACCCTTAACAAAAGAGGTACTTTTGTGACTGATAAATTGACAGGTATATGCCAGCTTATATACCACCCACCCTTCCTAAAAACCCTGGATGTGTTACTCATAGTAAAGGAAAAGCCCAGTCAAGTATCCGGCTTACATGTATAGTTGTGACTTCACTTATAGTCAGCACTGGTACCTCCATGTGAAAGGAGTATAGTACTGTGCAGGTACTTTTCTTCTTATAATGCAGTTTGATCATCTTTAATATCTATGATGATGAGAATTTCTTACATATCCATTAAAAACAGCCAACCAACCTCCCAAGTCTTATCTCCAAAGAAATGTATCTGCTTGTAGCCTTCATTCTCCACATGTCTTAAGCAATATGTTTTATCCCAGCCAATGGGAAATATATCAAAACTGATTTGTCCTCCTATGGAAATCTTTAAATTGTAGTCTGCAAACTCTTTCCTTAGAACATCAACAAATTTGGCCCTAACTTTGTGGATCTAAAACATGAAGAGAATTCAAAGTAAGTTAAACAGAATGAGGAAATGGTGAACGTCAATATTGTTGATCCATCAGCATCATGAAGCCATCATGATGATAACTAAATTAGTTGAAGAGTGCTGTTCAACCATCAATGTAGTCACAGCTTGAGAGATTTTATCAGAAATACATGTACATGTACAGCTACCTGCCTTATCATATTTTTCAAATTCATCTCTTTCTGCTTGTGTACAATTACGTCCTATTGGTGAAACATTGATCAGCCCACAGCGAAATTCTATAAAAGTACCTCTGGGAGGAAGGAAATGAGGATTTCTCATCAGTTTCTCAAAGTTAATAAATGAAATTACTACAAAGGCTGGGAAAAAATATGCAATAAACTTGGGTAATAGTTATAAATACCTTTTGATGGGTATTACAAGTTCAGACATGTATTTAAAACAGAAGTTAATCAATTTTTGAATCTTTTCTTCACCTAAGTAAGTTTTTATAGTCTAAACAAAAATATAATGAAATAGATGGTTAAATATTGCTGCTTAATACAACCCACAAATAATATGTACAGTATTACTTTATTTGATTAATAGCAATTACTGGTATTAAGAAGCACTTAATGTACAATAAAAAATGCAATTATACACTAATTACCATACTAGGATGAGTAATTTTGAAATAAGTTCAGATGGTTTATAAATTAATATCATTATCAACTTAATTTTCATTTTAAAATTTTAATTAGTGTTATGTTGTTGTTGTTGTAGTCATCATTATCATTTTTATAGTAATGTACAGTAACCAACCTGTGCCGAATGGTATTTTCCATGTCTATATGCCACTAGCCCATTTTCAGGAAATACATAATCATACTCTTTGAACACTGTAATTATAATAGGAGAAACGTATATCAACCTAAAAAGCTCACTTCTTTAACTGATTTTATAATATTGTATAATCACCAAGGAATGGGTTCTGAGCCCAACCTGAGGACCTGATGTTGTAACCTGGCCAAGACACTTTGCCTCAGAGTAGAGGCAAAATATCCAGGGTATGAATGGTGATTTAATTTCAAAGACAGGTTGTTTTCATTATGTAAATCACAATTGAAACCATCTTTGACCACATTCTCATCTCAAAATGCAAAGTTAACAAATGTAGAAACAACCACATAAGGCTGGAAACAGACAGATAAAAGACATTATTCTCTTGGCCAATCATTGACGGGAAGTCAGCAAACAATAGGTTAACCTGATTAGCTCCAGGCCACCTTGTCTTCATATAATTAGGGCTTAAAACATCTGTAACCAAACAAATAAGTGGGTTTTGGGAGATTTTTTCTTTTTGTTTTGTTTTGTTACCAAGATTTTCCATGGCAATTTAATTGTTTTTGGCAATTTTTCAGTCTTCTTGTTTCACTTACCATCGCCACCTCCTAGTTGCTCTTGTGCTTTGGGATAATCTGATCCTCCAACCATTCCTATATCCACCTTTTCCCGGAGTTTAGCCAGGAACTCTCTCATATCTTCTGAAATAACCTGGACGAAGGCAGATATCACAAATCATTCGTCATCCGGTCATTCTCCAATGATACATGTAGATTTTAGAATATCTGGAACGCATTTCTAATTTACCTGCCGCGGTGGAGTTACAGTCCCATCCACATCGAAAAGACACAAAATATCCTTCTTTTGACGGGCCATTCGTGAAGTTTATCTCCCAGATCAAAGCTACAAAACGTGCGAGTCTACTGTAAATCAAAAAGTCATACGTCTATCAACGTGCCAGCCGGATATGGTTGGCACAGCCACGTTCAAGTGTTTTTTTTTCTGCGGTATTTTTATCCCACGATTTAAACTCCGCGCACTTATTTTCGCGTGTAAAGTTCGCGAAATTCTCTTCTGCTCACACGCTTTCAACATGGCTGCCGAAAGCGTAGAAGAAAGAGTCGACATTCAAGACTTGCTTTTGGCAGCTGAAAAGAAAGGACAAGGACGGTACAAGTCTACAGAAGTTAAAAAGTTAATCGAACCACAATTAGACATTGGAAACCTCTTGGTTACCGATCAAGATCCGATTGAAAACACCAATTTCAAGTGAGTCACTGTTGGAAGTATTGGTCTTAAATAGGTGAAATGCTGTTAGTATTAGAAATAACTTTAAATTTTTGTCATTAGTTTAATTCTTGTCTGACTTATTTCCATGTTTGAAATGACATAACTAGCTTTATTTTTCTTTCGAACGTTTTTCGTGGAATAAATAACTTTAAGAATATTTAAGAAGTCAAATGTTTCCAATGTTTGTCTCTGAATTTGTCTTTCCCTTGCAGCAAGTGTAAAGATGTTATTCTGAAGACACTTGCAAGAGACAATACTCAATATCTTTTTAATTCTATTTGGCAGGTAAGCATAAGAAATCATTTACTGTGACCCTCTGGCGTGCATCTCATTGTTAGACATAAGATTATCAAAGTTTTGTCCACCCATCCACCTTTGCAATTTGAATGTATGCTTTTCCATAAATTAACATGCAACAGTTAAATAAGGTCCTTTAAAATGTGATTAGTTCGTGATTATTTTCACCTGTAAAATGTGATCGTGGTGAGTGGGTTTTTAACTTATTTAGCTAAATGTTTGTTGTTTTATTTTAATAGTTACCAATTGAACAGTCTGAAAATGTTGTTGTTGTAAAGGTTAGTACTTTGTTCTGGTTAATATAGCATTTCATCAAGAGCATTGTTAACCTATATAAGAAGATTATGGTCAAGCCTCTACTGTAAATTCAGTGAAATAAAATTGATGTGGCATAAACCAAAATAAAACTGAAAATGCCATCTTTTATAGGAATGGTTTAGAGATAGGATAATCTTATGGTACTAACCATCTATTGAATAAAATTTTCTGGCATTAAAAATAATTTTAAAGACCACTTGTAGTGAAAAAGGCTTGATCGGTAGTGTTTCAGCCTTATTTAATGATTTCTTACTTTTTTGAGCTGCTCCTAAATTTAACAGCTTGTATAAATTTGTACACACACTTTTATGAAACACTGGATAAACAAATAACTTTCGAGTTTGTTATGCTCAAATGAACTGTGGAGTTGTTAAGATAAAAGCATAGCTCTCAGTTGTATAACATCCCAACTGGTTCCTGTTTAAAACAGCATTTTTAGGTCCATGTTAAATTCTTCATGCAGCAAGTCTAATTAGCCTCATTAGTATGTAATCCTGCCTTCCAAGAAAATAACCATAGCAGCAAACCTGGAAACTTTTCCAGACATATAGTAGAACCTGTATGTAACAGTCACCCTCAGGACTTAATAAACTGGCTGCTTAATACAAGTGGCTGTTTAATACAGGATCACTAAAAACACTACATGTAGGCACTGACAAATGTCAGTTTTAATAGTGTGTCATATAAAACTTTATTTGATCAGGCATCTCAGTGGGATGTGCACGAGTGCGCAGGCACATGCCCTACTTATGTTACATGTGTGAATGATCACTTGTGCAAATTTTAATTTCTGCTCACCTGTCAAACTGTTTTGTTTTCAAAACACTCATATCTTAAATGAAAACCTTATCGTCTATGGAAACAACCCATTTTGGAGCAGAGAAGAGAAAGGGGCCATCTTAGAGTGTGCTGTTGAAATATACATGACATCAAAAAGACGGAAAAAGGTCTCTCAACCAAATGAAATTATGTCAGTGTTAAATATCATTAATGTTGTTGACGAGGTCCACACAACACTTGACCAAGACTAAAGCAGTAGTGAGGACAGTGAATTTGAACTTTTCCAAGAGGAATTTGAAAGCGACTCAAACTGAAGCAATATCTTAACATTTCTGTTCCTTCTTTTGTTGTAAAAAACATTGATATGACATTGTATTCATATCAAAATTAGATTAATGTAATTACAAGAAAATTGAACAAGTTTTTATTTTTTTGACAATCCCCCCCCTCCCCAATTTGTTGTTAATTAATTACGCACACAACGTAATCTGCCAGCGCGATAGACCACTCATGCCAAATTTCCAACATGAGAGGGCTGTTCAATCAAACAATAAGACAATCAATGCTCTTTCAGGTGATCTTTACTTTCAGTAAATTTGCTAACTTGTAAATGTTGCAATACAATAAATGTAAAGTTAGGTAAAGGTACAATCAATGGTCCTCTTCTCTACTATGCAGTATTTCTATGACTTACAGTTCACAATGATATACATCTCATTTTGTCATTTCATAGTTCTTACAATCAATGTGCAGATAAAACAGAAATTTTGCTTAAGTAACACTGCAGGAAATAAAATTCAAACCAACCAACAATGGGAAAGTCACTGTAAAGGGCAAGCACAACAGTGGTGGAGGTTATAGCCTGGAGATCCCATACAAGTATACATTTGAAGGCAATTCCTTCTCAATCATATTGCTCAAGAACAAGCTATCTAAAAAAGAAATTTCAAGTCAAGCTGGAGGGAAGCAGATTTGAAACAGACTATATTTATTGCATCTTGTGATTTTGTACTGCAGCTCATTGCAGACATCTGGAAAGGATTAACCATAATGAATGGTTAATTATCAGCATTAGCTTTGTCATTTCTGTCGTGATGATGGATCACTTCTTAAACACCATCAGACAAAAAAATACTGCATGAAAAAGTATGAGGCTAAAAGTTTCTGTTCAAGGTTCACCACTTAATACAGGTAAAAAGAACAAAGAAAGACAAACATGGGACTGCCAAAAGTTGGCCACATCCACTTAATAGAGGTGGCTGCTTAATATAGGTAACTGCTTAATATAGGTAACAATTACAGCATTTGTATGGGTGAAAATTTGGGACTTTGAAAACAGGCTGCTTAATAGAAGATGGCTGCTTAATTCAGGGCCATTATATACAGGTTCCACTGTATTTCAATAGTTTTGAGACAAGTACATCTACATGGTTTTAACAAGCTGTTGTATGAACATTATCATGATTGATAATTTCATGACTTTCTGGAAATGTTTTCAGTTACCAGAAGCAAGTACTGTCCTTCCAAGAGAAAAACCAGTAAGTACTGAGGACTTACAGTAATAATCTTATTCTATATAATATCACCCTGGGATGCCCAAAAGTACCAGTAATTTCAAATCTGACAATTTGACTCCTTTTGAAGTTTCCTTTGTCTTGGATTTAATCATTTGTTTTTGGCATGAAATATTTTTGTCTCTCTTTGCTTAGATCCCCAAACCTAAACCTTTAACAAAGTGGCAGGAGTTTGCCAAACGGAAGGTATTGTTATAAGATGTTGATGCCTTTTATAAACTACATAATTTATCAGTCAAACAATCAGATGCAATTACCTGTTTTGGTCATTTCTCTATCTGTTTGTGTGTAACTGTTTACTGTGGTAATAATGGCTTGTATTTGTCCCAAGCATTTATTTATTCAATATTCTCATCTTTGGTCAGGGTATAGTTAAAAGAAAAAAAGGAAGGATGATATGGGATGATTCTAGTAAGGTAAGGAATGCTGGAAACTGTAATTTTACCCAGAATTTATACATGGAAACAGATTTATATTAGGGAGTAGGTATGGATAAATGTTAAAGTAATAAAAAGACCTTTTTTTGTTAGGTTTTCTTCCAAACAATATGATCTTTCTTGAATAGTAACAGGTGAATTTTATTGTCTGCCAATGTAAAATTAACAAAATAGCAGAAGATACATTTATAGCAGCTACAGATCCATTTCTGGGATATTTTGTTTTAAGAATTTGCCAATTATATTATAAATGTTATTGGCTAGGCCAAACCTTATTTCATTTCCAGAAGTGATCTTCTTTCATCTCATTACTAACTGTAAAAATCACCTGTATTCTACTGGTTATAATAAAATCTATCCATGAGACTTGCTAATTTTTAGTATGAATAAAATGTCAATCATAAGGTATTCTAAATGCCTTGTAAAATGTTGTATGCTTTAGTCATGGAAGCCACGTTGGGGTTTTAAGCGAGTGAAGGATCAAACAAAAGACTGGCTCATTGAAATACCAGCTGGGGCCGGTAAGGAAAACTACAGTTCCTAAAATAAAGTAGTGAAAAGAGCTACACAATCATAAACAACTTGGCCAGTGTGAAATGCTTTTGAATTATTGCAGTACTATATTTAACTTGTTAAAAGGCAAGGGCACACTTAATCATTTCACTCTGGCTAATAGCAAACGATTTAACTCATCAAGGGGATGAGCCCTGGCCCTTAATGAATTAGTTTACCAGTCTGTGATGATGGTGGTGCAAATTTTGGTGCACGATGATCTGTAAATGCTAAAAAGTACTGTAGCACTTTTCTCCACCCAATAATTTAAACAGTCAATATTGTTATTAAAATGTTAATGGTAATGGATCAGATTTCTGTTTTATATAGACCCTTATGAAGACCAATTCTTGAAACAAGAACAAGACAAAAAGGAGAGAGTTTCAAAGAATGAATACCAAAGACTTAGAAATATTGCACGATCCCAGAAATTAACAAGTATGACTTGATGACTTAGTTATTATTTAACCATAGTGATTTAATCATTGATGGAATAAAATTGTGTTTTATAACAACAGTTGGAGGCTAAATGGGTTTTTTGGATATTTGTTTCAGAAGGCAGTGACTTAGGACCATCTGAAAAACCAACAAGAGACCAGGTATTATGTAATAGAGTGTTGTTCCAGTAGGATTCAGAAAGTATTATGCAAAGTTAAACACCATATTAAAGCTTAGATTGGGGCTTGCATGCATTAGCACAAAGCCTTACCCAAGTTTAAATGTGTAATATTATGTAATTCACTAGAAAAGCTGATGTGAGCACTGAATAGGAAAAAGTATTGACAGAATGACATACGAGTGTATTAACTTATGAGTTTTTTGAGGTACGAGCCGTCACTCAGTCGATTTTTTGTTTTGAATTGCAACCCAAATTCCAATGTAGTGAGCCAGCTTCAGAGTTAAGTTCAGCAAGTAAGTTAAGTTCAGCAAGTAAGTTAAGTTAAGCAATTAAGTGATAAGTGAAAAAAAATTGTAGCAATTAAGTTTAGCAATAAAGTGTAGCATTAAGTGTGTAGCAAGTAAGTTAAGTTAAGCAATTTAAATGATAGTGTTCAATTAATTTCAATGGAAAAAATTGCTTTGACATAAGACCAAATTGAGCTACGAGCTCAGTCACAGAATGAATTAAACTCGTATGTCAATGTACTACTCTCCTCATTTTGGAAGGAGTTATATAAAAAGAGAAATATTTCTTTTTAGCATTAAATTTACATTGGTCAATTATTTTCTGTAAACTGAGCAACTTATTTCTGGTCTACTGGTTTTAAGCTTAAGGCCAAGATAAATGCTGCAAGAATCTCTACTGCTTCAATGGGGAAATTTACTCCAAAACTGGTAAAAAGTGTTTTGCTTTTTATTCTAATTTAAAAATGTGTATAATTACTGTACTGTCAGTGTGCTTGACTTCATACGTGTGTTAGTGAGGAAAATAATTTTGACCAGAATGAGTTATTTGAAGAATAATTTGCAATTTAGTACAACATTAGCTGCTGTAAATGTGTATGTTGGCTGTATTACTACCATATAACTTTTAAATTAATTGATTGGGCATTTTTTTTCCACATCAGCATCATGAAACACCAGTGAAGAAATCTGGAAAGAAACGTAAGGTCAGTTTTGGTTGCTTTAAGTTTGCCAGTTTAGTATGTCAATTTTCAATCAGTAAGTATTAAGTTAGTAAGTAACTGTAAGTAAGTAACTGTAAGTAACTACTGTAAGTGAGTAAGTAAGTTACTTTGTTTGAAGAGGGTAACACATGACAGTTTTACAAAAACTGATAACCTAGTGGCCCTCACTAAGATTAAAGATATAGATTTAAAATTAACATTATAATTATAATATTAACATTGGTATATTAATTAATAACATCATAATTATAAGATGCTCATATAATACAACTATTACTAAGATAAAAATAGTTAAATCAAGAAAACATGATAGAATTTGTGAGACATTTGATTCTATTTTATGGGATTCAGTGAGTTCAGGTTTGAACAGAGTTCAAAAGCAAAGAGCATTAATTTTATTTTTTTTTGTATAGTTTGAACCTGTTGCAGGAGATATGCGATCAGAAAAACAGCGAAGTTTGGATTTATTGGAAAAAATAGGGAAACCCCCAACATTAGATGTTAAAAAGGTATGTATGTGATATTACAAGTTAAGGTAATGGAAATGGTTAGCAGGTTCTGAGGGAGTAGCAGGCAAATTACTATTATAAGGAACCCTGCTTGTCATGCTATAGACTAGTGGTCTGATATTTGTATTTTTCTCTTTATCTTTTACCATCATTTTTAGGCTGTAAATCACCAAATGAATCAGGAACAAGTGAAGTAAGGTTTATCATATTGTTTTCACTGTAGATCTTGAATATCTTTGTACTTTTACATTGGCAAGACCAAAATTCTAAATGGCCACGTTGGCAATTAATGAAGGTGGACCTCAAAGGTTACATGGATATTTTAAAGTGTTCAGATTTACTTTCAGTATTTCTTTTACTTTTAAAAGGGTCTCCAAAGAAAAGAAAGGGAAAACAAACAAGAAACCAAAAGGAAACAACTTTAAGCAAGGGAATAGAAAACAGAAGCAAAGAAAAGGAAAAAGATAGAGAATGGAATTTATGTTCTTGAGAATGGGGAATTAGAAGCCCCTACAACCTCAAGGAAGAGCTTGGATAGACTAAATCAAATCTTATCAGAGCCTGATTAAGGCCTTGGGAATTATTGTGTAATCCAGGAAATATTTGTTGGTCACCAATCAAATAATAAAGATCTCCAGGCCAAATTTTAAATGTATCATACAAAATTTATCAGTAATGAAAACTAATTTAAACTTAATTTTCCTGTCATTGTTTTATACCATGAATGAAAATCGATGGAGTTCACCTGGACACTAAGAATTTTAAAAAGGCTAATGTATTCTATAATTTTTTGATATGTGCAGGAGAATTATTCATGGTGAAAGGAAGTTTTAAAAGAAGATATTAATGCAGCATTTTCTTGTTGAGCTTGGTTGAGCTAAAAGTTATTAAATGGCACTGCAGTCACATGGCCGGTAGATGATGAGCAGTCTATTGCTTTGAACTGCTTCAAGTTTGTAAATTTCTTTTGGTCAGAAGCTCCAGTTTGTTTTGTGAGATTTGGCTACATCTCATACTTTTGGCAGTGGTTTAATGTAAGGAAGATATTTTGCAATTTTTACCAAAGAAGCTCAGACTTACTTGTATGCCTTAACACCAGTTTTCATGTAGATTATCTCTCAGCTGCCAACTTGTTACAGTTATATGCAGTTATTGTAAATATAACAAGACAAAACTGAAAGCAAAAGTTGATGTCTTCCTGAAGTGTTAAAGATGAGACAAGTATTGGAAACAAAACAAGAGTAAAGTATTAGACATCCTGGATGAATGCAAACTACATTAACAGTACAGGTATTAGGTTTATTGAACACTGAACAGGGCAATTGTTTACCAAAGTCCCTTGCTAACAAACCCTGGTCCAAACAGCTATTTAGTTAATTTGCATAATTAATTTGGATGGCCCATGTGGAAATAGTAACACCTGCTTCAAAATTATGTAATCTACAGTGATATATTTTTAGATGATGTGATTGTTTTAAGAAAGGTGATCAAGGAAACTACTTGTCCAAAGCCACATTGTCATCTTCAAATGTCCATTTCCCTTCACCCACAAACAGTTTTGTTGCAGCTACTGGCAGCATCATTTGTTGTTTCTTTTGCCACAATTTCTCTTTTTCTCTTTATTTATTCATACCTGTCACTCTGCTATGAATGCCATCTTTGCCTAAAATGTAAAACTAAGGCACAGAACTCTTCATTTCCTATACTATTTGCCAGTTGTTCTCAAAAACAATCTGCCAATATTACTTTGCCTTTTGTTTTAATTTTTTGAGGGGATACCTCCTGTTATGACATAGAGTTTGTTTTCATGAATTACTATGGCAACATCTATTAAGAAACTGTAACAGTTTATTTTTAAAAGCTGACAATGCATAATCCCTGTATTTGTATTTCAGATTGAATATATGTGCAAATAAGTGTCCAACAAAATGAATTTGCTTGTTCGCTCATTTTGAAACTTGTCTTAGGTGAAATTCAATCTGTAAACTCATAAACCGTTATTAGGCTACTGTCGTGCTGCTGACAGGTTATTAACGTAATAAAGGATAAATTGTTGGCATGGATAGATGTTCTTGTTTTGGGGTTTAACTTTTTTTTTTCCCCTGGAGAATATGACCGTGTATTTGATGCTTGATGAATTAAAGTGTAGTAATAAATACGATGGTTTGACAAAAAAATGATTCACTGCTTACCCACAACACTTACGTGACTTGACGACGTAATCACTTAGCCAGAATACTAAAATATTCTATCTTGTTCATGTAGGTGAACACGAAATAAAATTGGGAATCTGTTGAAATATGAAATCAGTCATATTTAGGATACGCTTCAGTGAATTCTTCCCGCACGACTCAGAGCTTTTGAAACTGTGGAAAGTTGCAGTGTGAACGGCATTTATATTTTAAAACGTCGGTTTATGTCGGAAAGATATTTTGGACCTGCTTTTTTTCAAATTGACTATAAATATTACAAGCCAGTGAGCGTCATCGGTTGTTGCTCCTAGCAACTCGAAGTCTCCAAACTTTAGTCTTTAGGTCGTTCATTTCGATATACCGAACAGTCTAATGATCTTCGACGACAGTAGTGTGGGCTAGCGCAGTAAGGATGTCGGCGGGAATTGAGCTTGATAAACTTTTAAATCTCGCTCTTGGGACTCCTGAGATTGGTGCAGTGAACTTTAACGTTCTTCATGGGGTACTTGCAGAAATTATTAAACACCTCGGAGTAGGTAAAAAAGTTATCGAGGTAAAAGACGAGGGGAACTTTAAGGCTGCGTTTGGTTTATTAAATGGAGTCAGTCACGCTGTTAATCCAACAGTAAGAAAGGCTAACGAAGAGAAATGGACCTACAACGAAAAACGACCGATATCGACAAGTTCTCTCATATTATCCGGAAGTGAGACTCAAGAATTGGAGAAAAAGATTTCAAACCTCGAGAGCCGTTTGAATGTTCTCGATGAGTTACCTAGTAATTCTGATATACTTAAGCGGGCAAGAGAGAAAAAGGAAGGGAGAACTCCTGTAGCCGATATTTGGCAGTTTATTAACATAAATCGAAGGTTATCAGCCACTGAAACGGCTATTGAAAAGGTATTGAAAAGGATAATTGAATATTTATCATTGATTATGTTGTTACTGTATATGACAACTATAAACAGAGAAAAGATTTACAAAACAAAAAGTTAACAAAGATGAATGGGTTTTTTTTTCTATTAATCACATCGTTACCAGTGAATGTGAAATAATTTTACTTCTTGAAGCTTTTTGTTTCTGGAGTTGACTGAGTTCTAAGTTTTTCCTTTAATAACTTTTAATACTACGCTTTTCAGTCCAACATAATGATTTGTGATAATCCTGATGCAGGAATTTCGCGTTCAGCTGTAGTAGTTCACTTCTCTTTCTTTTTTTTTTGTTGTTTCTTTCGTTATTTTAAGCTTTCATCATTGTTGGAACATGCTATATCTGAGTTTGATGCTTTCAAGGAGTTGGAAAAGGAATTGTCAAAAATCAAGAAATCAATTGCGGATGTAAGTTGATGATGGCTACTCTCCTCAAATGTACAGTAATCCATTAATCCTTGATCGCAACTGTTAACAGATAAAAGGCTGCCCTAGTGGGTTGCTTGTCACTGATCACTTTGGTTAAGACTGATCTCATTTCTGTGCAGTTATAATTGGCTTAAATTATTGTATCTTGGTCACATGTGAGAAGAGTGCATTCCCAAAAAACCTCTAAGAAAGTATAGCTTTGCTATCTGATAGAAATACTGATTATATTGTAAAAAAAATGCTACTGAAACAGTACATCTTTGTTTATGTTCTTTGTGAAGGTAGATATATTTGTTTATTTAACATATTAAATTCTATTATCTTACAAGATGGAAGAGACCAGTGAATCATTTATGAAAAGGCTTGAAACTTTGGAGAATTCAGGTAAGATTAATTCAAAGTAGCATATTGTGAACTATATTTTGCTTAGGATGGTGTGATGTTTTGCATGGTGACATGTATATATCTAAATAAAGTTTAACATATGTTTACAATGGGAGCAGTTTTTGTCATGACTGTTCAGATGGTTTTCACCTGATTATCAGAGATTCAAATGACAAGGGGCATGCCAGCCATGTTAATTTACCTCATCATAGAATCTAACAATCTGTACTCACTAGTTAAGGTACACCAACATGGTGATATGAAAACCATTTGTCACCCAGATCATCTCCAAATGAGATGGAATGAATGAGATTTTTTTACTTTCAAAACATTGTTCACATTTGTCAAGGACATCCTAAACTTAGGGATATGTCAGATATGAATACCTGTATCTGGTAAAAACTAGTTATCAGCTACCAGTTGTCAATATCTGGTCACATTCTACCAGATACAGCATTTGATGCTTACAATTTTCAAGCTGCAAAGACCATTCTGGAATAAAACTAATTACTAGAACTTGAGCATCAACTTTCATCTAAGTTTACAGTCTATAAGTTTCAATTTAAAATAATCATGTTAAAAATGCAGGGAATAGTTTCCATATTCTTTCTTTTAAGTACTCCTCACCATTCCCTTTCTCCAGTGTCACAACTTGCCTTGTAACTATCCATATTTGGTATTAGTTTAGTTATGCTATTATCTGGCTAAATCCTGAGTATCTGATAATGTATTATCTTGAATATCTCCCTACCTTAGCTAGAAAGGAAGAATGATGTCATTTAAACTTTATTATAATGTGGTCATAACAAAATTTTACTTACAATGAAAATATTACTTTGAAGTCTATAGTGAATAGTATTTATGATTCGAGGTTAATTCCATCTTTGTCTTTTTATATTATTACAGACAGTAAAGATGATGCTGAAAAATTAAAACAGGTCAAGAAAGATTTGGTAAGTTGATTGATGTAGGTTGACTATACCATAGCTTAATGATTTTTACAATTTCTTTTTATTTGATAATTTTCAAAGTATATCTCAAAGATTATGTTATTTATAATTTTCTATGAAATTCATTTCCTCTTAAGGTGACCTCTTCTATTTAATATTTAACCTCTGGCTAATAGACTTGTGTCTATACATCCCTTACAGGGAATTCCATGGCAACCAGGACAAAAATAAAAGAAAAACCCAAATGATCCATCATTCAGATACTTCTTTTGAATTTTATGCAGATTATTGATGATTTCCAGCTAAACTTGTCTTTCTCACTCAGATGGTTTTATTGAGTCAGCAGAGGGAAGGTATCTTAAGGTTAAGCTGTGGAGATGTGTGCTCTTGCATCTCTGGAGTCTCTCATAAGAAATAGCTTTGGATCCTTCCCAGCTTTCCCAATATTATTCTTAATACTAAATTGGACTACTTCGAATTGCTGGAAGAAAATTCATTCTGAACTAAAAATTATCAACAAACAATAACTTCATAGTTGCAGTGTAGTATTATTAGTACAAAATTTCACCTTTATTGTACTAAATAGATCTATTACAAACTTTGTGATAAACCATGTTGACAAGACTTTGCATTGCAATTTCAGGAAAATCTCCAGGTGCAAGTGGAATCCTTACCAACAAAAAAAGACATTAAAGACCTTGATATTTGTGTCAAGTGGCCACAGTTTGAATCTGCTTTGAAATATGGGAGTTTTAGTCTTAAATCCAAAAATATTCATTTAGAAAACAGAGTTCATGGAACCAATACTGAAAACAATTTACCAAATCCCCAGATCTTGGATACGATTAAACAAATTGGAGATATTTGTGATGGACATAACAAAGTTATGAATGACATACAGGATTTACAGGTGCAATGCAGTTCAAAGCCCCATTTACACAATATGATTGTCAAACACATACAATAGTTTGTTGCAATTTTCATGCTCTGATGTCTAGTGAAAAACGTGCATTTCAGGAAACAATGCCTCTGAAAGCTGACAAGGAAGATTTGGAGGAATTCAGAAGAAGGCCTGGTGAGTCAAAGTGGCAAGTAGAGGAAAAATAAATTGAGAAAGAAAATAGAATATTAAAAACAGGAAAAAGTTGAAGACAAAATAAAGCCTTATTTAGTAAGAAAAAGTCAAATTCTATTTGTAAAATAATGAAAGAGAAAAAAGCTAAATAGGAAAAGAGGAACAATGAAGGAAAAGGGATGGAAGAGAAATTGAATCATGTTTAATAACAAAAAATTTAAGATTTTCTGAACCATGTTTGAAACCTGTTTCATAATAAGAATGAATGTAAATCAAAGAGAGTAACTGAAGCAGCTGAGAAGAGGGATTTAAGAAAGGAACTAAAACAGTGTTAAGCAAAAAGAAAAGTGAAAAGGGGAGACAATGAAGAGAGAAAATGGGAAAAAGTCACTGAAGGAAGTGAAGATTGAAATAGGTGATCAGATTAACTCTTTTGTGGCAGACTCTCATAAGATCAACCATACATGATTTAATAACCTTCATATTGAGTTAAATAACCTTCCCCCAAAAATTATTTAATATGGCACCTTGAAAATAGCCATTATTTTTGCTGCCACCAAAGAGTTAAAAAGTCCTTTTTGGTAGAATGAAAATACCTGTTGGAAAAGAAAGGAAGAACTTTTACTTAGTAGATAGAATTCATTACATACTTACTGACAAATGTTCATGTTTTAAGAGTTCAGCATTATAACTGTGTATAAGAAAAAGCAAATTCCAAAAACCAAGGCCATCTTTCAACTTAAGATTTAAGTTAACAAAAGATGAAAACTGTGAAATGGTGATATTTTGATTTTATTGCAAAATTATCTTCAGACCAAGTGAACTAACATAAAAGAACCTAAGGTTTATATATACATGAGAAAAGTGATTACATCATTGATGAAGAATTGAGGGAACACTTACTCTATTTCCAAATGATTGATGTGTCAGTAAGTGACAATTGACACATCAATCATTTGTAAATAGAGTAAGTGTTCCCTCAATTCTTCATCAATGATGTAATCACTTTTCTCATGTATATATAAACCTTAGGTTCTCTTATGTTAGTTCACTTGGTCTGAAGATGATTTTGCAATAAAATCAAAATATCACCATTTCACAGTTTTCATCTTTTGTTAACTTAAATCTTAAGTTGAAAGATGGCCTTGGTTTACAGAATTTGCTTTGTCTTATATTTTTTGAAGTTGTTGGCTGGTCAAGGTTTTTTTTTTGTAACTGTGTATGTTTTCAGATGTTCCAGAAGACATCATGGACCAGTTGAATGGTTTAAAAACTAGAATGCAAAACATGATAAATTGGAAAGATGACATGATTAACAAGGTGAAAAGTACAGTAATTTTTCTTATGCTGCTATTTTTGAAAAAGAGGACAAATTCAGATTGCTAGATAACAATTATAATAATAAAAATTTAGAATAATGTTATTTTTATGATACTTCTTTATTATATATACTAATTTTACAAAAATGTTAATAATCATTGCACTAATATTAATAACAGTTTGATGTCAAGACTTTTACTAATTTAACTAATAATAACAATTAAAGTTTAAAGCAAGGAATGCAGTTCTTCCTCCAATTGATGGTCTCCAGAGAAAATTACAGGTACTGCATTCTGATGATAATGTATCACATTGATACTTTAAAATAACTGTTTAAAATACACATCTAACATTGTTATTAACTAGCTTCTCATAAATTCTAAAACATAATTGATATAAACCATAATTTAAATCCATCCCAAGTTCTCATACAATCTGCTCTAATGTTCAGATAAATGCCTAACTTTGTGTGCCAGACTGAGTGAAAGTTTATTTCCAAGTGACTGCCTGCTTTGTATTCTTCCATTTCTTTCAAGTCTTCAATTTTTTTTATAACTTATATTTGCTTTTGTTTTTTGGCTGTAAATACATTTTTTCTCATTTGTTTGTTCTTTTTTGATTTATTGGTTTGTTCAGTTATTTGAGTATTATTTTTTTTTTATTTCTCCTTTTATCGTTTAATTTGCTTGCTGATAAATTTATTTATTTTTGTACTCATCCATACATTCATCCACCCACTTATCCATCTGGCCGTCCATTTGTTCCCCGTCCGCTTCATCATCCATCCATCCATCCATCCATCCATCCTTCCATCCATCCGTCTGTCCTTCCTTCCTTCCTTCCTTCCTTCCATCCACCCACCCATCCATCCATCTGTCCATTCATTGTTCCATCCGTCCATCCATTGTTCCATCCGTCCGTCCATCCATCTGTCCGTCCATCCATCTGTCCGTCCATCCGTCCATCCATTGTTCCATCTGTCCGTCCCGCCATTCATCTGACCATCTAACCATTTATCATCCATCATTGACTGATATTCATTTGATCAGTCAGTGGTTTATTCGTTGTTTGGCCTTTTCGTTTGTTTGATTGTCCGTTGAATTGATTTGCTAGTTCACTCTTTAATTTTCATTTGTTCATTCAACCATTCATTAAGTTATTTTAACTACCACAGGGGATTGACGACTTACACAACATGAAGCAGTCACTCAAAGAATTCCGAGAAAATCTGGAAAAACTAAACATTTCCGCAAGAAATCTAGCAGAAGAAGGAAACAAAAAGCAAAAACATATTGATGTTAGTTCAGTTCCACAGCGTTTTTCACTGCGTCATCGTTTGAAATTTAATAGAGTGTATATCTAAAGTATCGCTAATCGAGTCCATTCATATGCACACGAAAGAGAAACAATTATATGGCCATTTTGCGTAAAGTATGTAAATCTAGTTATGCCAACCACTTCGTCTTCTCTTGTATTTTTTCCAGCTTGTTGTTTTTAAATCGCGTTTTTTACTATTATCGTTATTATGATTATGATTATTGTAATATTCACTAGCTCACAAAGCATGGCGTCCTTAGTTGTGATGCCCGATACACCTACTTTGCTAAAGAAAACACCAACCAAAACTACTGAAACCGTATCTTTTTATTGCAAAACATAATTAATTCATCAACTGAAAGTACTTCTCCGACTTAATGATATTTTCTGAATATATTTGAAATATATTTGAAGAAGATTGTAAAGCATGTGCGATGTTGGCCACATCCTGCACGTAAATAGGTAATCTTTGTAAAAAAATTGTCTTTGAAATTTTGAACGTTTTATCTGAATTTCAGAAACTCTATTCAATCTCCGAAGATCTACAGGAAAACAAAGCTGACAAGGATACCGTCTCGATGGAGATGGACGGTGTAAGTTGGAACCATATATTGTATAGTTACGTATTGGTAGGTAACAGCAGGGTTTCTGTAAGGAATTTTAGGAGGAAAGGTTCGTCCTAAGAGATTTTAAGATTGTGATATGTCACCTCTATGTACACCGATTTGCTCCTAGATTGTTCATTTTGATTTGGAACCATGCCACTTCACACGCGAATTAGATATTTTATATGTGAAAATGTTCCAGTTCCATATGTTATCCACATGTTTTCCACATGTGAAATGGTATGAAATTTTCGCAAGTTCCTAAAATAATCGAGGAGAAAGGAGCAAAGAGACGTATTACTATCAATATAAGCGAATGGTTCAGAATCCACGTCTTCTAGATAACATCGTCAAATCCCCTATCAAGTGGGAACTTAGCCAAGCAATTTTTGTATTCATACAATCATGCATAATATTCAGTTTCAAATAAATTGTAAACAGATTATAAATTACCCGTTGTTGCCGTCTGACCGAATTTATTTTTCAGATGAAAATCTGGCGCCTCTAATGTTTTTATTAGTTTTAGTATTAAACGTAAATGCATGTAATCTTACGATAAAATAACTTGAATTAGGTAAAAATATAAAAAAAAATTAGGTAAAATCATGAAGGTGAATTCCATTTGTTAACGTATTCAAGTGATTTTCCTGATCTAGTCATCCTTAATCACGAAACCTAATGCTGCTGTTACCCCGCCGTTACCCTTGCATTACCTGTGTATCTGTTATCAAGCAAAACACAATCCAATATCCATTATTTTAAAAACCAACAGTATTTTTGTAAAAACTACTTTTTTGCTTTATTATTATTACTATCACTGTCGTTGTCATTGTTATTGTTATTATTGTTATTATTATTATTGTTATTGTTATTGTTATTGTTAACTATCATATAGAAAGCAGATAAACTAGCGTTGGACAACATGATCAGCAGAATGAAGTTTGATGCAAGTTTTGGAGCACTGGACCAATCCATTCAAAACATACTGAACAGACTTAGCGAACAGGTTAGAATAGCACATTGTGTTTTATAAATGATAATGTTGATTAATTTTTAAATGAGAGATTGGAGAATCAACTTAACAGAAAATACCTCAAACTTACAGGTTCTTTTGTTATGTGTTCACTCACAACTAGAGTAGGGAACTAGTCAGTAGTAATTTACAGTAAAATCTTCCAAATCTGAAGATTGCAGTAAAGTTAACTGAGTGGTTTTCTTTACGCTTTTTTATCACATCTTAATTCCGACATATATTTTATAATGAATAGTACGTTTGACTTAATGAGGTCTTTTTTAATTCCATAATGTTATTTCACACTTTAGGAGGCTGCTTTGCAAGATGCCGTCTCCAAACTTAACAATGAGGTTGATGGTAAACTTGACAGAATGGAGGTTGATCCGTTAAAGGACTACATAAGTAGGTTCCAAAAAGCGAAATTTACTCTCGTGGAGCTGATCGAAAAGTTCTTTTAAACAAAGCGGCTAGTTTACAAAGAAAAACTTTCCTTCGAGAGAATCAGTTTCTAAGATTTTGCTGCATTTTTCACCTCGCATAAATAAATTCGCCCGATCGGAAACCGTTTTGTTTTCTGGCAAAAACTACTGTACGTATTATCTAATGCTAGATCCTTCGAAGTTCACACTAATGCAAATTAATATAGTGTTAACCAAATAAATGAATTGGAGTAAATTCAACCTTTTATAGGTAGTAATTAGTTAAAGTTTGCAATCAGGTGAAGAATTAGACATAATGTAGAGTGCTACTCTGGTTAGAGATGTAGGACTGCAGACAAGTTACCTGTTTTAATACCTCACCGGGGTAGCACTCTATGTTATGTCTTGTTTTACAGGTAACTTGGTGGTTGGTCCTTTGAGCGAATGTTCAGTTTTTTGATAAGGCGCTTGATCAGTTTGACTGGTGTGTTGATTTACTTAATAAGTTTGTGCAACTGCAGTTTGTTATATTGTTTTGTCGGTGGGCTCGTCTGTCTCCATCATTCATGTAGCTTGTCTTGCTGTTTTATTTTGTTCTTTTTCCCCAGGCTATTTATTATTTGATCAGTTTTATCGTTTGCGTCATTCATTTCTGTTGATTCATTCACTTTCTTTAACAGACAAACGGATCAAAGCGAATAAATGTAAACATGTCGACCTTCCTGTATCTGATGATTCCGCAGCTGGTATGACGAAGTGAGTCAAAAACTGCTTTGCTTATTGATTGAAGGAAAGCGAGATCTTGAAAAACATAGGATATAGGTTTAAAAAACACGACGAAAAGTTGAACTTTCCGTCTCGTTTTTTCCACCTATATCTTAGGTTTTTCAAGATGTCGCTTTTCTTCGGGTTTTGGTTTGTTTTATACTTATAATTTGACGGTGACCTCCTTTATTGTTCGTTCTGGCTGGATAAACGAACTATTTTTCTTTCAGACCACTCTTAAAGTTTCACTGCATTTCGTGTGCTCGACCAGTTGACGTTCAACCAGGAATGTAAGTACGCGTCATTACGGCAAAATGAGATAAGAAAATAAGAACTGCTAAACACAAACAAAATGGACAAACATAGACGTAGGAAGCAGGGGGGCTGCGGAGTTTCAGCCCCCTCATGCATTTATATGGGGGGCTGAGTCACCTCCCAAAATAGGCCAAGGTTACGAAAGTAGCTTCTTATCTTCTCTGGTTTGAAAGCAGCTCATGCAAAGTTCAGCCATGTTTATGGACTGGCATTCAACCTACGTCTATATACGAGATTTTGAAGGTTTCACTAACGGACGGGTGATCACTGTAGCTAGACCGCTATAGAGGAGTGCAGATTTGACCAAGAAAGTTTGAAGCTACTGTTGGAAATCGAAAAACTGTTAGTGAATGTATGCAATGAAAATACAAGGCAGCTACCTCAGAGACTACAAGAACATTAGCTGTCGCCTTACCTTTTTGACTCTTGACGAGTGGTTTTCCTGTGCCTACACAGCGCTACTCTTTTATGTCAAATGATATCTTATTATTTTTTATGGAATATAAAAGTTTATATTTAATAATATTGAACACGAGGGTGACCCATACCTGTGGTCCAAATGAGTTAAATTGTCCCACTGCATAGATCTGTCATAATTTACATTGTAGGAGTGCAATTCCATTGCCACAGTATCCCGGACTTCCTCCATCCAAGTCTAGTCGACCTTACACACCATATGAGCTGGAGCAAATGAGGCAACATGCCAGAGGGTGGGTATTTATCATTTCTAATGCAATAGTTTAATATAACTTTCATACATTAATAATATATTAATATATTAATGTATACCTTAATTGTATATGTAATACATAATGTAATACATATGTAAATATGTAACACATATGTACTACAATATTATATGTAATACGTATGTAATACATCATGTATTAATTTAGTATATTAACTAGTATAATATTTTAGAACTTTTTTGCTCTTTTCGTTGCTTTATTTACCAAATTGATCAGAGATTTGCCGAAGCAAACATGCAAAGTTTTAATATTTGCTGGGACCCAGACAGAGTTGTCATTAAAGAATCACAACTCTGCTAGAATCACTATCAACGCATGCGTGCCGAGCCTTATTTAGTAACCAATTCCCGATTAAAATTACCCTAGGGAATCACCTTAACCATTACTTAACAAACAAGATTAATTTCTAGAAATTACGATGGTCAGGAGAACACATCAACGAGACCTTGTGGTGGACTACATACTATGACGTACACCACTCGAAGGGTGAATAAATCCAAGTAAGAAAAGTCATTATATTTACGAAATTAATTTCGTGTGACTGTATCGATGCTGTTTCATGTTCATGTATGCACGCATGGATGTATGTACTTATGCAACTATGCAAGTTGATGCATATTCTCGTATGAATGCACGTATTTATATACTTATGCACCTTTGCACGTTGATACATTCTTGTATGTACGCATGTATTTATGTACTTATGCCCCTATGCATATACATATATATATATGTACATATGCACCGATGCACGTTTGTACATATGCATGTATGCACGCATGATTGTATGCACCTATGCATGTATATAAGGATGCACCAATGCAGGTATTTACGTATTCATGTACGCTTGCATGTACGTAAGCATGCGTGTGTGTTCGCGCACATTCACCTCTTTATCAAACTTTACTATATCCTGTAGCAAAATGTTTATCTCACAAAAATACGATTCCCACTTGGTTCATCAATAGCCACTATTATCGTAAAATTAAGGTGCATAATATATTTATCTTCTAGTCAGTTCTATTACAAGGAAGTCGAAGGAATAATCGTACCTTTGAGGTATGTGGTGCTGTGGTAACTGGTTGTTTGGTAATATCACAGGGAATGGAAGCTCTCACTTGCGCTGAGCGCATCCCTTGAGAGTATACACAAAGAAAACTCACGTGGTTTTCGAGACTTCTCATAGTGGCGGAGCCTGAGTGGGGATGCGACCGGCGTGGGGAGGATTCCTGAGGCGTCCGACGGCTTTATATCCCAACAACTTGGCCTAGAGTATTCACGTAGATCTACCTCAATCGAAATGATCAAAATCGCCCCGAAGGTGCCTTGATACTACCATCCCACCCCTGTTCTTCGAAATTCCTAGTTGCGCTCCTGATGTCTGTGGATATGACTTGACGATCTCATGCCATCTGAAATTAGCTCCCTGATCGCAGCCAGTCACAACTGAGATCGCACCAGAATTGCGTAATAATGCTCTTTGAGTCTTTGTTCTACCCTTACTATCAATGTTGTCGACTGGAGTCAGCGACTCGGACTCGAGTCGCACTCGAGTTGCAAAATTTTGTGACTTGCGACTTAACTCGGACTTGCCTCAATTGACTTGAGACTTGACTCGGGACTTGGTGCTTTGCCGTTTGAGACTTGCGTCTGACTTGAACCTAGAAGTACTATTATTGCAACCAAACATGCGGGAAAAGAAAGAGAGAGAATAATCGAGAGGACTTTTCACTAAAGACAATTTTCTTATCACACAGTATCTGTCCAATGTGAGAGCTTGCTGAGACTTGGTTTTTAACCATAGCCAAAGTTGTTTGCCGAAAACTTAAATTCCTTAGTTTGACCTTAGTGAACTCCTTTTGTAATCACTAAGGATTTTATGTTCGGCTACTTGGTTTGGCGATGTAAGAGAGGACTTGAGACTTGACTCGAGACTTATTCTCAAAGACCCTGAGACTTGACTTGGGACTTGATTCAAGGAACTTGAGACTTACTTGAGACTTGAACTGAGGGACTTACAGACAATTCTACTTACTATTTCTCTTCCACCTTCTCTTGTTTGTACTCTTGCTCTTGTTCCTCTCCGTATTCTTAAGCTTCGTCTTCCTCTGTCTCACATTGGTTATTTTATTGTACGTGCAGAGAAGAAACATCTGTTCAAGGCAACGATGGACAGCTTTACAAAGGAAGACTCAATGATTTGAGCGAACAATTACCCACACTACAACAGCAGGAGGTAAGAAAAGCCGTGTAACTTTATGCATAGGCGTAGGAAGCGGATGGGCTACGGGGCCTTGAGCCCCTTCTTGCATTTAAACGGGGGTCTGAGCCCCCCAAAACGGGCCAAGGATTACGTAAGTAGCTTTTTATCTTCACTTGTTCGAAAGCAGTTCATTCAATGTTTACCCATGTTTATGGACTGACATTCGACCTACATCTACGAAATTTTGAAGATTTCATTAACGAACGGGTTGTCAGTGTAGCTAGACTGCTATAGAGGGGCGCAGATTTGACCAAGAAAGTTTCAAGCTACTGTTGGAAATCAAAAAACTTCTAATGAATGTATGCAATAGAAATACAAGGCAGCCATCTTAGAGGCTACAAGAACTGTGTCACTCAGACATGTTTAAGTGCTTATTATCATTGCGTCTTAATTTTTTTTTTGTAAGTGTAGAAAATGATACTTTTTAATGGAATGGAGAGTTATCAATCGTACACAATTGACAGTAATTTGAGTGCACCAATGAATTTGGCAGCATTCTAAAAAGCTTTAAGAATCTATTATTTTTTCCTGGGATGTATATGTATGTGCTGACTTCATCCCCCCTAAAATCAACTTCTTTCCTACCCCACTGACGTTAAACACATATTCCACATATAATTTGTCGTGTTTTGTTCAGAAATCAGTGAAGCCCTGTGAGAATTTAGGTTGATTCTAACTTTCCTTGGCAACGCGTGAATGTCCGAGGAACTAATTGTGTCCGAACAATCTTAAGGTACATAAAAGTTTTCTTTTCTGTTCATTTTTTCTTTTTTTTCCAGCAGTCGCAAACATCTCCCAAAAGCCCCCCAAAGCCACCTTGTGTCCCATCAAATCCTCAGACCTCTCCGAGATCTCAAACTCCGATGAGACCTCGATCAGCTGTGATAAGATGATCCTTGGCGCGACATAAGTCAATTTTACAGAACAATAAATATACCAGAAGTGCAACTCCTGCTAATGAACCAAGTTAGCCCTTCTTTTTCCAGTTTATCTAGATATCACCTTGAAAGCTGAAGCAGTGCAATCTTAGATTCGCCACCTGGGACTTTTTTTTGAATTTGCGCATGTGTGATAAAGAATTCTGCGTTGTGCACATGCTGGAATGAAAAAAATCCAGTTGGTTCCAAGGGTGGTCGTTTCGATAGCGCATTTGGATACATTGCCCCCTCCCATCGGACCTGTCCCACTGAGCCCGCTGTACAGATATAGAGAATACATTGCACAGGATAGTGCGCCAAATCGGCTTTGACTCTTTCGTGCATACAGTTGTTGTACGATAGAACTGATGGGAAAAGGAAAGAAAAGAAAAGAAAGAAAAAAAAAAAGCTGAGCCAAAAAACAAAAAAAAATTGGACAAATAACAAAATCATGTATGAAAATGTTTAAAAGCCAGGCCGTCTTAAATATGATCGCATCAAATGCCATTTAACTTCACGGTGGAGCAGTAGAAGAATATTGTCACTTGGTGTATATACTATTTGATGTATATTGTAAGTGTCTGTTTGCGCATACCAGCTCTAACAAAATTTTTGGTTAAATATACGAGACTGAGAACAAAAATGGTATTTCTATGAAATAGAGTTGTATGGAAACTTTTTTTTTGTATTTTGCAAAACATTTGACTTTATCTTATGACGTGTAAGTAACTTAATTTATTTTGTACTAAATCACATTTATGCCAGTTTCAAACCTGCATGTTAAAGTTAGACTAATTAAGAAATGTTCATTTTATGAAAAAATTGAAAGTAGATTAATACGTTGTTGAACAAACATATTATGCACGAACGCTAATAAGAGCGGGCGCTTAACTGAAATCTGGATTAATTCTTTGGGTCGTTGATGTGCAATTCCGCTCATGAAATCTTTCTATGTTGGCAAGAATGAAATAGAATTTCGGTACTACCTTAGTAGAAAATTTTTACGCCGCAAAATTTGTCGGTGATTATCTTTCACCGGTTTTTACGATCGCCGGAATTCAAACATGGCTGCTGGACTTCGGACACGTTTTGTGAGAGTCGGTCTCTATACATTTCAAATACCTGTTTTCAGGACATTCTTCCTCGCTAAAGCACATAATCCACCTACGAGAGACAGACAGATGTGTTCAAACAGCGGTGGAACTTATCCTGAAAGTAGCAAAGTACTTTATTTAAATTCTTCCGGCTCAGATAATTGGTCTTATACTGGTGAAACAGCAAGACAGTTCCTTGAGAAGTACACAGAATTGCACCCCAGCCATTTAATTGAAGAGATTAACTTATGGGACAAGAACCTACTTGGGTATGATTTAGCTCACGTGAAAAGCAAATTACGAATAGCGGACGGGAATGAACTGCCTGATGACAAGTCAAACTTTTCATCAGTTAAAGACATGGCTTTACATCTTTTGTCCGCAAACAAGTTAATTATCTCCTGTCCAATGTGGAATTTTAGTGTCCCCTATGTCTTGAAGCAGTACATAGATTGTGTAGTGCAGCCGGATTTGACTTTTAGAGAAACGGAGAGAGGATTATTCAAAGGTCTGATGACTGGGAGACCGTTACTTCTCATAACTTCTTCGGCAGTGGATTACTCTGTAGAACCGATCAAAAAGTTGGACTTTCAGGTGCCCTATTTGAAGGCCATTTTTGGCTTTATTGGATTTCGTGACTTTCGACACATCTATATAGCAAATACAAAGAAAAAAAGCAGGGAGGAACTGATGGAGCATGCAAGGAAAAGGATTGAGGAAGAAGTTGTAAGGTTTTGAAACAGTGGATCCTGGCAGATGCGATTTGGAAGATTTTATTTCACCATGTAAAATTTTGGGAGCTGGTTCCATTAGATCTGTTTCAGAATGGGAAAACTAGTTTGATGCAACAGATGTATTCTTTTTACAATTCTTTACAAATTTTTCAAGCCTGCATTTTGTAATATATAATAATTATATGCATTCTTTGCTCCTGTAGGCTTTAAAACTTGTAAGTTGCAACAAACCATAGAATGCTTGGAGAAAGGACTAGTAAGATTTTTTGGATACTCTCAAACCAGCTTGCTGACTAGTTAGGAATGGGTTGTCTGAGAATTGTACCAAGATGAATGACGTAATGTTTGCCTAGTATGAAATAAAACAAGACATTATACAGTTTAAATTATGATCTAAAAAATCTAAATGTTTCCAATTACCAGGATCATCATTGGAGAATAAATATGCAGTTCTTTTTCCTGATGATAATTCTGGCAATGAAAACTGTTTAGATTTTTTGGACCATATTTAATAATATTTCAAGATTGGTTACTGTGTTGTACTTGTTACAAGTATTCCCAACATGCCAACTACTTCTTCATAGAGAAAGTTGCCATGACATTACAAGCTAGTAGCAGTTTGATGAAACAATGGACTTAAAAGAGATTGTTCACAGATTTGTTGTGAGCCTGTTGCAGGAAGAAAAAAAAGCAATTGATTATTTATTGCTTCAAACTATCCAGAATGATTATCTACTTCTGTGAAATGTTATAAGCGAAACTGCTTTTTATATTTTAAGAAGAAAAGCAAGTCTTCAAAAAACAACAAGCAACTAAATTACATAATATAACTATGTATTTCTTAAGCAAGCACAAGAAAATCTGGAAGGAATTCTTCACTGGCTATTGTTATGAAAAACTGCCAGAGATGTTCACTTTTGATGGATC
Organism: Heliopora coerulea; assembly: GCA_030142905.1. NCBI lineage: Eukaryota > Metazoa > Cnidaria > Anthozoa > Scleralcyonacea > Helioporidae > Heliopora > Heliopora coerulea. Next base: position 1,863,634 of record JASJOG010000035.1, on the reverse strand, counting down.
AAAAGGTGTACCAGCAAAAGGTGAATTAGGTGCATCCCAGGCTTTCTTAAGGACTTCATGGGTTTTCTGTAAGAAAAAAGTAAAGACAAGGGTAAGGGCCAGTTCTTAGTTGGGGGAGTTGGATGGTATTCAAACTATCACCTCTGTTTCACCTTCAGGTTGCTGCTCTGCCTCATGAACAATAAGGTTAATAGAATACACTCTACAAAACAGAGTGCAGTCTGCTTCAAAGTGCATGAAAGGTGCTCCTGACTAAAGAGCAACAATGTTCAACCCTGGGGTCTTCTCTCAAGCAGCCTACCTTGAAAGTTTTCAACTTAATATTTATTTCTGCCCTCCATCTCCCAGTAACAAGTGAAGTCATTCATTGTTCACCAAATGAATGGTCTTTAATCCATTCCAGTGCAGATGCACTTATTTTTGCAAGCAAAATCATGTCACATCCAGAGGAAAATTATAAAAGGCTGTCTAGCCAGGAATAGGTTATGAAGAATTAGCTGTACATATAATTATTCTTATCAGAAGACTCAAAATTGTATTGCACTAAGCCTTTAATGTGTTATGTCCCTTTCTTTGTTCACACTGCTAGCATTATCCTAATACCAAAAAGTGGGTTAATTAACAGGAAAATCTATATTTTATAATGTCATAAATATTTGATATTTTGAGAGAGTGTAAGGTGATTGTTTTATGTGTGACAGGCCCTATGTTCACCTTTGTGCTTTGATTCTATTTGCTGCTGCAGACTATAGAGTTAAAATGTAAAAATGGATTTGAAATGTGGAAATAAAATTTGCTTAAAGTCAGAGTGGTACAACAATTTTGTTATAATTGCTCATGGTGCAGTACAATACTTTCATAAAGATCCTCCGCTTCCATCTATGCATCCTGTGATAAAAGCTCTTGTGGGATAATCATGTAAAACTCTTCTCTTTTACCCTTAGGATGAGTCTAATAGCTTCAGTATTCACTAGTAGGCTAGCAATTATTCTTTTCATTGTTCCTTACCATTTCTTGACTGGTTGGTTTTCCAAGCATTTTCTGTCTCTGATCATACATCACTCTTTCATAGTCACATTGTGTTTGTTCATCAAATTCACTAATGTCCCTTGTTGTGTCAATTTTACTTTTATCGATTTCCTTGTCCCCTTTTATGACACATGTCCACCACCTGTCTTCAACTTTATCCAAAGAAATGTGAATATGTTCTCCCGGAATAAGGGTCCACATTGATTCTTCAGCATGAATTTTCCACTGTAGCTCTCCATCCACCAAAAAATTTGGTCCTATTTAGAAATAAACATACCTTGCTAAAGGACGTCTAACCTATATCTTCCTAAAAATTAATGGCTTTTTATTCTGGAATCATCCACAGGGTAACATGAACAGAATAATTAATGATAACTGATAAACCTACATTGCTAAACTATTAAATGAGCATACTGTTCCCGGTTGACTTGATAGCTCAACTGGTAGAGCAGTACTCTGGAAACCCCAATATGCAAGTTCAAATCCTGCTGAAGTCAACTTTCCTAGTTGACTTTAGCAGTGTAGGTTTATCATAAAATACCAATTAATTTACTACTTATAACTGTTGACTCATTGTCATGAAGAAGGATTACCAGTAATATCTGAAATAACCAAAGTCAGGATAAATTTAAATTTTAATATTAAATTTTCTACTATGAGTACTTTGTGTTGGGAGAGCTTCTTGGAGTTTTCTCTATCTGAGAATGTTTTTAAGTGGAGGAAGTCAATGGGAGAGATGAGGCCTGACAGATTAGATATCGGATAGATTGATTTCGGATAGAGAAATTTCGGATACATGATTTCGGATACATGACAGATTTCAGATAGAGAAAACTCCAAGAAGCTCTCCCAACACCAACGCATTCAAGACCACAAACTCTTTCGAGTACTTTGCATGGTGTTCAATAGTATAATTATTTATTACATTCTTTTTAAATAACACATACTCCCAAAAGAATTTATTAAACAATTCTTGGTACTAACTTAGTTGAGTTAAACATCTTGCTTGTCTTCCTACCTTCTTCCTGTGTATTTTTCAGAGCAACTTTTAAATAGTTATTTTTAATTTCCACCAGAACATCCTTGCCTTTCACTGTGATAGGAACTGGCACCCGCACATCAACTTCACTTCCTGTTTGTGACCACATATAATTATCCAACACAGCACCATTGAAGCATTCAGGAGCTGTTGCAGGTTTAGCTCCTTGAGAATTATGGTTGAGATTTTCTGATGTTGTAGCAGTTTCAGGTGAACTTAGTAATAAAAATGCAAGCAATGTTAACTGTAGTACCCAATAAATGGCTTAATTTTGCATATGTCTAAATATATCTAATTCAACCTTGAGAAAGTCCTCTAAAAACTGTTTTAAGTAATGGACATGATAAGCTATTATTTTCCTGGAATGACCCCAGTAGAGGGTGTTTTAGATCATGCTTGTCAGCAACTGTCCCTATCAACTGCAACCTTGTGACCAAGTGCAAGTTTGATGTAAGTTGTTCTAATTATAGTCATAAAAGGGTGTAGATGCCAGTCATGTGTATGCCAATTTATGATATTCCAGAGAATCTCATACTAAGTTGATTGACCTAAAATATCTTATAAATTAACATTCATTAGGTAAACAGTAGTTTCATACCTTTCCGTTGGTTTTTGTAAAGTTTCACCAGAACTTAATTGTGCACATGTTTGTTCTGCTGAATCAGCTGGATTAGTTGTTTGCACATCAATAGTTGTATCAACTGGTGGTACTTCCGATGGGATTGACTAAAATGGAAAAGTAACAAGCTGACTGTGGTTCATTGCCAAGTCACTGTTGCATTTTTACTTTATTGATTGATGTCTCACCTATGCTGAATGACATATTAATCTGACCACTGCCAGGTGACTGGGGGAGATTAAATAGTTAAAGATATCTCCAACATATCAGACACAAGGAGGATTTTTTAACTTATGGTACATTTAACAACTTTCAAACTCATTTTTCTGGAAACTACATGAAATAGTGGACAGACAAAATATCATCTTGTTGCTTGATATTAAAGTTAAAAATGATATGACAGAGATAAAGGTGTGGTGGTATTTTGACTGTATTTCAAAGTCCCTTTCACACCAACTGACAAGCAAATAAGTTGTAATCTGTATATACGTAGTTATAATGATGTGATCACCTATGCAATAATACATCATATAATAGAGATAAGAGATAGTTCTTTGCTGGTTCTTAAACCATTGTTAAACCACTAAACCAGATAAGCCTCGTATGAACAATGGTTGTCAATATGTCAGTGCAATAAAAAACCTCAGCAAGGATTATTCCAAGATATTTAAAAGATTGTTTTTGTTTGGTTTGCAGGTTACAAGACAGAAAACAATCAGTTAAACATTGCCTCACACTTTGGACCATGAACTTGAATTTTCATTCACCATTCAGGTCTACTGAAATGTCATTATTTGTGAAACTACCAGAAAGGTTTTATTCAACTTCAAACTCACACTCTGCACTTACTATAGGAGCTGTTTCTCCATCTGGATTGTGTTCTGATACACTAGGAATTGGATCAGGCTTTGGTTTATTTTTAGCTTCATCTTTCTTCGTTTTCTTGCCCTTTGATTTACCATTGTTCATTTTGGTTTGTCTTGAATGACCTTCCTCACTTTTAAGCACAAGGCTTTGGTATTTTTTAAATATCTACAAAAAATGATAGTTATTTTTAACATACTGGTAGCATAACCTGAGTCTTTAACTTGTCTACTCTGCAATGTCTTTCAGATTGATTGAAGCACAAAGCTTGCTATTTCTGGTAACATTCGCAAGGAGTTTGTACTGCGCCTAAATCACCCTTTCACATTTGCTTCAGTATTGAAATCGCTGATGCTGACTTTGGTGCTGGCTTTGGTGCTCTACTTTTTTGAAGAACAGAACATTAGTACGAAATACCTTTAAAACCATTTTCTCCGCCACCCCAGGAGGAAAGCCCATCTTATCGGTCTTACTATGCATTAAGCAAAAGAAGTCCGTCCTTCGAGCAAGGAAACTGAATACAACATCTAGGAATGGTTCGATTTGCTCACAGTTTTGAAGAATTCCAAAAAACAAGTCGTCGAATTTTGTTATAGCTGCCATATTGTTATTGTTGTTTTCCGAAATCCGAACAGGAATCTCGTTGAATACCCGCGAGTCGTGGTGGAAAGTATCTGTGCCATTGGTCAAGTGCTGATCCCGCGAGTTTGGTACGTGTAGATTTCGAGAAATTACCTGATACGACTTCGACATACTTTTTTTAACATACTGTACATTTATTATTTGCTATTAAATCCAGTTAAATATGAAATTCTCCCAGAAAATTTCGGGAATTGTCTTGATCTTTGGGCAGAGAGATTAACTAACCCTACTTCATTGTTTAATTCTGCCGTCAATTTTGTTTTATCTCATCTGTTTTAGGAAGAAAGAGTGCAGCAGTTGTAATGAAAACCCAACGAAATCTCACTGATTGAATTTCAACTTGAAAGCTACCAAAAAGAACCCACGTCACATCGTTTCTTTTCAGGTGATAAACGTCTTGTGGCCAAAGTATTCTGTAGATTAAAATACAGACGACAAAAAAAGAAAACTGAGCCGGGGCAACTCCTGTTGTAGAAGGAACGAAAAACAGAATGTTGCTAAAGTCTGAGTTTGGCATCATGCAGTTAACTCTGTGAGAAATTTTCCTGCGAGTTTAACGTGTTTTCAAATACAGAGCAGCTCATCACAGCCAGACCGGTAAGTGAAAAAGAATTGTTAACACTCTTAATAAATTGGGCTTTCTCGACAATACTAACTGTTGACAACTGAGATTGGGGCGCGCCATTTTTCTCGAAATGAACCATTGTTTTCTTTTCACAATTATAGTTGTTGAAAACAAGTCTTGTATTTCCCCAAAAATACAGTTACAAATTAATTCCAAGCCGAAATAGCACGCTTAGTGATTAATTGTTCAAATTGTTTGGCGAGTCAATGTGAAGTACAAATAAAGTTTATGTTTTTTAGTGTTCTTTATTCGCATGCTCTCAAGCTATTCTCTCAGAAAAACTTTCTGAGTCCCTGACGGGAATCGAACCCGTAACCTTCTGATCGCCGGTGAGATGCTCTAACCATTGAGCTACAATGCTCAGATGGTGAGCGACGCTTACATTTTATGTACTGGTTCATATGATGGTAGACATATGTACTGCCAGTCCGCAAGTCTCGATATGTCGTGTATTAATTACTGGCAGTACATATATCTACCATCATATGAACCAGTACATAAAATGTAAGCGTCGCTCACCATCTGAGCCTTGTAGCTCAATAGTTAGAGCATCTCACCGGCGATCAGAAGGTTACGGGTTCGATTCCCGTCAGGGACTCAGAACGTTTTTCTGAGAGAATATCTTCGACTTCCAACAGTATTCTGGTTATCGTTTGGCACCTATATAATGACGGCAACTGGCCATTGGGGATTTCACCCTTGGACCACGCTGTCATACGTACCCATACAAGGATCGGAACCTCACAGCTCCCCCCGCCTCCACTTTTATTATCGTTCCGACGCCTGTGCTTTCATTATTCCTTTTGTTGCTATGAGTTGTACGAGATGGGCATGCATGGAAGGGTTAAACTCCCCAATAACTCCTACCCGCCCACCACCTGTTTCCCTACTGGTAAACTAATATATTTTCACCGGACTGAAACAACGGCATATTGATTTTTTTAATGAAATTTCACTGATGCTTCGAGAAATCCTCCAAAGGTAGGGAATACCATGAGCTGCGACGAGAAGTTGATATTTTACAGTTGGACGGTGTTATTGGTGTTAATTTACTTAACAAAATGTTCAGGTAAGGTCATGCTTTGATTGGACTTGACTATCTTAATTGAACCACTTTTTGGTAGCATGATGGAGTACACTAAAAGTAACTTTGGTTCAGCTGAAAGCACGTAGGACAACATTTGTCAAATTTTCCAACACTGTTCGATGTGTTGCACGATATTGGGTGTAGTTGAATAAAACCATGCGAGTCGTTTGATCCTGTTGCCGTGTTTGTTTACAACAAATCAGCAAAAAATGCTAACTGTTTCGAGTAGTCCACTTACAAATGGAGTATGTTATAAGCTTTGAATAGCAATGTGATGGTCTTAACGACATACATTGGTTAATCCAAATGGACTTTACTGATTTTCATTAATTATCGGTGAATAATCATATTATAGTGTATTCAAGACATATTTTTTGAAAATGCACTGGCATCTACATCATACAAATTAATACGAAGTCAAACTAAATTAGTATTTGAGTTTCTCCGATTCTTCGCCCTGGTGTATTTCGGAGGATGTCATTTTTGATTATAAAATTTGGCTTATATTTCCCCAACATTTCTTCCCAGATGTCAAATCTGGAGTAAACCAAAACAACTGTATTGAGGATATAGAAAAGGAAACATAGCGTCGCTACCAATCCGAAAAAATTGCTTGTTCAATGACAGCCAGCTGTAGATTCTTGTCATTATGTCCAACTCCCTTATTTGGTGAAGTTTGCTAACAAATGATAATTTCAGAAATTATCTTGTTTTCGGTTGAGTTACTTTGTTGTTGACAAGACAAAATTTGAAACCAATTGCAACTTATCGCATTTACCAAGTAAATCCAGACAAAATTGGACTATAATAAATCCTCGAAATATTGGCGCTCTACCAAGCTCTCTTTGCGAATATAATTTATAATCTATCCATGTAGCTCAATGGTTGGAGCATCTCACCGGCAATCAGAAAGTTACGGGTTCGATTCCCGTCAGGTACTCAGAAAGTTTTTCTGAGTAGAATAGCTTGAGAACGTGCGTACAAAGGACATGATATAATTTATGTTTCCAATAAAAGCCCATCTTATGAGCAACGAGCCCACAGAGCTACAAGGTTTTGCACTTTTAAGAACCCCGAAACCTTGCGGATCGGAGAGCATACTTACAACCTCGACAAGTTTTCTAATGCTCCATGCCCGTTTTTATTTTGCAGACGCCGCGCGGTACAATATTGTCGTGAAGACTGGTACTAAGCATAGAGCGGGCACATTGGACGGTCCTGGTACCGACGCGACCGTGAAGGTCATATTGTATGGAATTTCAAGAGCGACAAATCAACAGGATCACACCAACAAGTTAGAACTTTCTGGATCTCTATTTGTCAACCTCTTCGAATCTGGAAAGTAAGTCGGTAAACATTTGCGGTTTACTGGAAAGCTCAAAATAATTTTCCTAGAAATTTATGCACTGTCTTGCTCATGCAACTTGGTTGTGATATAGAATTTTTCACCGTCTTCCCCTGGGATCGTACCATCGATTCTGTCATCTGATTGGCGGCTGTTTTTGAAAAATCAGCTGATTCATCCAAATCTAGGCATTAAGAAATTTCACTTCCACTGAATTTTCCGACAAATTCGAAACGATCGGTTTTGATGAAGTGAGGAACTGCTTGAAATTTGTGGTGCTAAACTATATGAGATGACCACTGACGTATGGTGAATTGCGGTGGCGGATTTCAGGCTTTGAGGTGACATTTCACAGTCGGACTTCAAGTGCTTCGTGTTGTCCAGTTACTACGTATTACTGAGGGGCAAATGCGTAATCAACACTTTGACAGCGCATAGGAGCTAATTTGACTCACCAATTTCTAGCATGTGTGTCAGCAAGGGGGGTCATAGAGGGACTCTTTTGCCTGGGTGTATCCAACCTTCTTCACTATTTCCCAGTGGTAGTGGTCTCCTATTATTTTACTCTGGCTAATCCCCGACGATGTTACTTGTTGAGGGGGGAAGGTTAAACTTATTTTTATCAACTCTTTTCCTGTTATTTTACTCTGGTTAACACCAGACGATTTGACCCGTCAAGGAGAGAGCTTTCAGCCTCCATTAGTGGAAAAATTTTAGTACCTTATAACAACGTGAGTAACCTTTCCTTACATATGCCAAGAAAAGCTTAAACTGGATCTTTGTTGCGGAAGGTAATAAGTTCAAAATGTAATCGACATCCTCCTTCTTTGCTCGCAGATCTAAAATAAGTTAGCCAACCTAATTGCCTTGTCCTGTGGTTTGACTCGTACTTTCTTTTACCTCGGAGACTTAGATGTTGCAAAAGTTCAGCTGATTGCGTAATCGACCGCCTACTTTAATGTGCAGTATAATACACTTTATGCACTATTGATTGGAAAGTGTGCAGTTTTGAATCGAAGGCTGTGCAGTATTGGTATTCTAAGATTTTTCAGAAATTTAGAGGCTCGAAAATGTGATCGTTAGTTTCAGTCTCAGCGGGCAGGAAGTTCCGTGGTTTGCTTGGAAACTACCCATGTTCATTTGGACCTCAGACAATCCTCTACCTAAATTAACTTGGTAAACCTTATTATTTTAGTACTGAATTCTTTCTTATGATTTCCAACCTTAGACTTTTAATAATACATGCTTAAAGAGTTGCTTTACTTCCAGTAATAAAGTCAGGTGGCAATGCCAATATACACTGGCTTGTCTGCTAACTTTGGTACTCACCCATAAGTATACATTATTGAAATTTTCTTAGAGTTGGCCCTGGTGTAATCTGACTGCTGGACGAATTCTCTAGTTATATCGACTTGACACTCGCTTGAAATTTGAACATCAGTGTACTTTTTTGAACTTTCCGTCAGCCCATCAAAAAAATCCTGCGGACACCTAGATACCTACTGACGCCAGTCAGAAAGCCTGATGGACCTTATGACCTTATTTTGTGCTTTGATTTTTTAACGACTAGTCCCGGTTTTTTATTTAACACACGCAGGAATAACAGCTCAAGTATCTTTCAAAACGGTCGTAACTGAACTTGTTTTGTTTTTTGATATTCCAGAACCGACACATTTAATGGTGTTAAAGACTCGAAAGACTTAACCAATCTAAACAAAATTAAAATCAAGAGAAGTAACTTCGGTATTGGTCCTGATTGGCTGTTAGACCAGGTGAAGACTAGTGTGATATAAGAGTTGTTATACATGGCTTGTTTCACTTGTAATAAAAATGTATGATATGAATGAATGGTGCGCGACGAGAACAATTTTGTACGCATTGCAATAAACTCCCCGGAGATAAACTCCTCATGAATTTCGAACTCTCTCACTTGTTCCTTCTCACGTTCGTTTGTGATTCATCACAACTAGTGAATAAAAATTGTACGTGCTCACCAGCCATGAAGTAATCTATAAATCCTGTGCGATGTTCCCATTGCTGATGGACAGTGCGCTTTTTCTTTGGAGACCGGCAAGCTCTGGTGCGATGTACGAGATTATTCAATTACGATATCTGCAGCGGCGAAATTTGAATGTTTTAAAAAATTGATTGAAAATTCGGATAGGCATTTTTGTGATCCAAGATTACTTTCAGCTAATTTGTCTTTAATTTCAGGTTTGTTTTTCGGGCGACAGATCCTGGTTCAAGAAGCCCATACCTTAGAAAACTGATTTCTGAGTCTCACACGGAGATAGAAGCCGCATATAGATAGAGATATGTCATTCACATATCTCTTAGGTCGTAATACCTCAATGATGAAGTGAGGCGTTATAACGCTATAAGCGCTAGTTTTCGTAATTTTAAAATTCGATCAAATTACCCAATCTTTTTTCAAATGTGATTTTGACCTCACGTGTACTTTAAAGAAGGTACTGGTTTGCAGGGGGGGTTGTCATAAATATTCTGCTTACTTTACAGAACAGCAAATTTTATGACGCGAGCTTCTCCATGTTTTTTTTTATTTTTATAAAATAACAAGCGTCGATCCTACGCATGCTCTAATTGGACGAGCCTCATTTCCTCACTGACAACAGAGACATGGATGACGTCATTCCGTATTGTATTAGAGTATAGAGACGTGGATAACTCGGCTACTCCTCGTGTTCCCACTTAGGTACTTTTCCGTCTGAAATTATGTCATTTTTCCCGATGAAATGACGTCATTCATGTTTCTATTACAACACATACACTCAAGCTATTTTCTCTTGGTTAAATCGAATATACAGGTACACACTTTTCAGCTAATCACTGTGCATCTTTTCGAAATGTTATCTCATAATTCCATTTTTGCTAGGTTACTGTCACTACGCCAGATGGAAAAACCTATGAATTCAAGGCAAACTTATGGTTAACGCAGCCGGATAAATATTACGAAATTGCCGTTACTGGTGGTAAGAATGAAGTAAACATAAGATAGTCCAGCAAAATATACGGAATATGGACATTGTGAAGGTTTTATTGAATCTCACGTTTCGTAGCTTCGTGCGACATCATCAGAGAATGATAGGTTATGTTACATAAGCGATATTTTTATATTATACAGTATTACAAATGTGATATTAACATAGCTGTGTGAGAGGAAGTCAGGAGTAAAGGCAAAGGGAGGGAGAGTGACAGGATGTCAAGCAACGAAACGTAAGATTCAATAAAACTTTCACAATGCCTATATTCCATGTACTTTGGTGGTAAGAATGTTAAGTTTATACACGTATTTACTTATGTTTCATTTTCCGATTCAAAAATGTATGTCAGTTCATTTGCTCGTTTGTCCGTCAGTTAGACCGTCTACAAGGAGACACAGATAACGGACAAACGAGCAAATGAACTGACGTACATTTTTGAATCGGAAAATGAAACATAAATAAATACGTGTATATACATATATATATATATATATATATATATATATGTTCAATCAGCAGACGTACGTTTCGCTGTGCCACACCTCATCAGTACAGCTCGGAACGAACATGGATTGATACGGAAACACTAGTCAAACCGCTACTTGAGCGGTGGGCTTTACGTAACGCTGTTTGTTTCCCTTATATATCCATAGAGTGCTCAACAACATCGAAATGTGGGAGCGTATATATGTTCAATCTGCAGACGTACGTTTCGCTGTACCACAGCTCATCAGTGCTGCTCGGAATGAACATGGATTGATACGGGGACAGAGTGCTCAAACCTCTACGTGAGTGGGGGGCCATTGCTTATATGTATATATATATATATATATATATAAACCGAAGGTGAGGACCAGAAAGGTTGCAGTGTTGGTTTGAAAATGAAGAGCGCTCAATACCATACCAGTAGAGGGAATATAGAAGTAAAATAGACAAAATTTTTGCTGTCACTACTCTGAGTTTCACGCGCTCAGGCGATCAACTATGATCGCCTAAGCGCGTGAAACTCAGAGTAGCGACAGCAAAAATTTTGTCTATTTTACTCTCACTAGTCTCCAGTTAGAGCGCTCTGGCATGGCTTAGATGTACCACAAGCGTGGGACATCTGAGTTGTCTATATGATGTAGGCTACTCCATCTTGCTCATCAGCACTACACTGATGAGGCCCAATAGGCCGAAACGGTTCCGTCTGTAGTTATATTATGTTATATATATATATATATATATATATATATATATATGCGTAAGTAATTGTGGAACTATGTACTTGGGTAAAAGATAACGATATTATTGCTACTCTAAGTGAAACGTGCCCATACCAGGCACGTAGAAAAAAACTCTACTTGACTGAGATTCGAACCCGCCACCTTCTGTTTACTGGTCCGACGCCCTACCAACTGAGCTACAAGGTCAAGTAGGGAACATGTCGTGGGATGATGGTATTTGAATTTGATATTTCGAAACACTAGTTTCCTCCATATCAGCACAGACTACGTCAGTAATGCTTCTACAGTTAAGTAATTGTGGAACTATATACTTGAGTGAAAGATAATGATATTAATGCTTAAGAAAATGAAGGAAGAAACAAACTCCGAAGAATAATGCCATCTTGATAATTCAAGATATGAGTTAAAATCAAGAGAATTAAAATGAAATTGTGATATTTCATTGTAATTCTCTTGATTTTAACTCATATCTTGAGTTATCAAGATGACATTATTCTTCGGCGTTTGTTTCTTCCTTTGTTTCCTAAAGTTGTCGGCTACTTCTGGATTTTAATGCTTTAGAGTTGATAGAGTTTTTCTCTACTTGCCCGGCATGGGTTCCTTTCACTTGGAGTAGCATTAAAAAAAAAAATCAAATTTAAATACCATCATTTCACGACATTCTTCTGGCTTGGCCTTCTAGCTCAGTTGATAGAGTGTAACATAACATAACATAACATAACAACTTTATTAATGTGTCAATGTATTTAGTTTTCACAACTAATTGGGGACACAAAAAAAAAAAAAAAAAAAAAATATATATATATATATATATATGTATATTTACATATAAAATAAAAGATTTACATATAATCAAAATTCGTAGCATCTATAAATTGTACCATAGAACAATAAGTATAAAAAAAAAAAAGTTACCTCTAAGAAATGCAAAGGCTACAGCAATCATTGTTGTTGTTTAAGAGTGACGTTAGGTCTTAGACTAATAAGTCGAAGGTCGCTGGTTCGAATCCCCGACGCGGTCAAATAGACTTTTTCTCTACATGCCTGGTGTGGGTTTGTTTCACTTGGAGTGGCATTACATGTATATATATATATATATATGGAGTAGCTTTATGTGTATATATATATATGTATGTATAGTATATATTTACAATACGTAGATCAAGTAAACGAAGTAGAGTGCTCGATACCGGAGTAGAGCTAATATTTATGATATTATGAGTTCAACTTAGAAAGTTAATTCTCAGAATTTCACACTCTTTCACGGTCTTCAGGCGTGAAACTCTAAGCAGTAAGTTGAACTCATAATATAAATATATATATATATTTATATACGTATAGAGATCATAAATAAATCCAGTCAGACCACTAGCTCTTAACTTCACTCAACAGTGAGTAACCAATTTGGTGCTACTGTTTTGGACCAGTTAAAGAGTAAACATTTAGCCGCGTTGGAGGAGGGCAGAATTGACTTTAGAACGGTTTCAATGTTCCCCACTTATTGTGACGGTATAGGTGATTGCGGCAGCTGGTTGGTTATCAAATTTCAACGCCTGCACTACCACTAGTTCCGTATGTCATCTCTAAAGACTGAAGCTCCCCTTCTTGCAAGCATTAATTGATTCTTTCATTTCTTTTTTTCTTTACAGGTCCTACGCCTCCTCCCAGCCCAACTAGTCCCGTAATTCCCACCACAAACACCCCGCCACCAACCATTCCAACTAATCCAGTCACACCCAACACAGCTCCCACGCTACCTCCAAACCCAACTAATCCACCGATCGCCACCACAGCCGCCACTTCCCCTTCCATTCCAACCAATCCAGTCTCTCCCAACACAGCTCCTACGCAGCCTTCCACACCAACTAATCCAACAATTCCTAGCACAACCAACGCGCCACCGACCCCCACAGTTAATCCAGTTACTGCCAATCCAGTAACCACACCTCTCTCCCCCGTACTTAATCCTGTGACTACTAACACACCTACGACGCCATCTCCCGTCGTGACAACCCCCACAACGCCTTCACCAACAGGTACAGCGGCGACCTCACGGGAGAAATGCGAGGACTGCCATAATTTCAAGAATGTTACTAATTCCCATTCGTTGGCCTCTATCTAATTGCAATGTTCTCGTTTTCCTAGCGATCCCCTATGACATAATTGTTTACACCGGCTCGTCGTCTCAAGCTAGTTCAAGAGCCAATATTTACGTCACATTGTACGGACCAGTTGGCAGTAGTTCGGAGATCCATCTCAAGAGCCCTACAGGACGACAAGCATTTACCGCCGCAAGGTAGGTTACTATTCTCATTTTCCCCTTTGTCACCTCACGCACACACAGACCTGTCATTGGAAAGAAGACAGTCTAATTCGACCAGTTTATCATATGGGGTTTTTCTTCTGGGTCTGTAACATAACATGCTGTTAAAAAGCGTAAGTATCCAGTCCCTGGAGACGCGAATAACAAAGGGCATGGAGGCCTTGTTGGTGTACCTAACAATAGAAGATGATCAAAATCACTGATCAAAATTCTTTTCTTCAGGAATACCAACATGGTTACCATGACGTCAAGTCATTGAACTCTAAAAGACTGGAACGACACCTGCAAACTGGATTTTGAAGCCAACATGGAGGCTGGCATGTAGGTCAGTTTGCAGGTCATACCAGCCTCCTAAGGGATAAAAGATGCAACCCATTACGGAACATTTAGCCTAATTTTCAGGGGTTTTGACAGTTTTCTTTTTAATTTCAGATAAGTAGAGGACAATGTCTGTAAGACTGCATATTTGGCAAAATTAAATGTCTATGAAAAATAAAGGTTCAATACAAGATTTTCACACGCGTGTTTTCGACCTACATGTGTGGCTGCCCGCATTTTCGCTTCATTTAATTGCGAGGCCAGGTATGACGAGATGTCGTTCCAGTCTTTTCAGAGTTCAATGCGTCATGCATACGCTCTATTTTGTTGGTTCCTTTGTACGCTGTAACTCAAAATGGGTGAATATGATTGGTTTTTAAGTAGCCTAGAAATGATAAAGGGAGCTGAATTTTAGTTTTATTTATTGTCTCTCGTTTCAGCTCCAAGGTTTTTAGATTACAACTTGAAAACTTGAATAGGTTAGAGAGAATTAGAATTCGACAAGATGGCTCGGGAATTTCGCCAAATTGGAAAATTGACAAGGTATTGTTGTTAGTTGTTCAAGTCACTCGAACTACTCTGATTGATTTAAAATATTCGTGAACTGAGAGGAAACGCGAATGCCTTCTGCTCTGCACGCGAAAAACATCCGTATGAAAACAACTAGATGCTCTGTTGAATTAACTGACACGGGGAATCATATGCCATTGCCATAGCTTGGCTGCGAACGCACCTGTCGTTTGAAATTCTGCGATCTGTCCATCTGCACGTGAGAGGCTCTCGAGTGACATTCAAGAAACCAGACGAATTTGAAATACTAGATGACTTTCGCTTAAATACGGACGCAGCCGGAATTTTTTAAAATTTCTTAGAGCTCTTACACTTTTTATTCTTTTAGTACTTGCAATTCTTTTAAGATATACCATTTTAATAGTTATAATGAATATTGAAAACTATAATATCCGCATGTTCATTAATAAAAAACAGGCATGCCTGAGTCTGTAGTAGAGATTAGATTTGAAATGATTGGGGAAACCACTTGTCGCACTGAAACTGATTGTGGATGTTTTCCCAAACATTTGGATATGATTGATTAAAAATTTTGAAAGAGAATTTGCAATGTATTCACTTTTAGTGATATAATAACCGCTCATATTGTTATGTTCTGATCTTACGATGCTACTATTGGCATAAAGCGTACAATGCATAAAAATGCGTTGCTTACAAGACGCCACTAACACGAAGTACTGGTTGAGCAAGGGAAACTGCATGCCTAGCAATGTTTTATAAATTCAGACAGTTTCATAATAACCTGATTGCTTGTTGAATATACATAAATGTATTGTAGAACGCTTTTTCAAATTAGCTATCAATTCAGCTACCCAAAATCACATCAAGAATTATAAATTTGTCAAGTCCTTATCAGCATTAGCTTTCGGCTTTGGTTGACGACACAAATTCCGATTTCGATAATGTTTTGCATCAAAAAAACCTTAATCAATCATTGTTTATAGTCACAACTACAGGACGTGATGTCATCATCTGCCTTCAAGTTGGTAGATAAAAATAGCTTGTGACCAAGTAAAATTAAGGTTCAATTTTACGCATGATTTTCAAGATTTCAAACCTCAGTTACGCACCGTTATGATACTTGATGTTTTATACGTACGTACTCACTCTATTCTACTCAGAAAAACTTTCTGAGTCCCTGACGGGAATCGAACCCGTAACCTTCTGATCGCCGGTGAGATGCTCTAACCATTGAGCTACATGGACTCAGATGGTGAACGAAGGTTACATTTATGTACTGGTTCAAATTGACAGTAGAAATATGTACTGCCAGTCTGCAAGTCTCGATATGTCACCTATTTACTGCTAATCAATGAGTTATTAAATGTGGTAGCTTGTTAGATATATGATCTTTTAAACGTACGTTCTCAAGCTATTCTACTCAGAAAAAAAGTTGAATATAGAATAGCTTTTGAGTAGCGAGTAGAATAGTTTGAGAACGTGCGTATAAGACGTATATCTACCAAGTTACCACATTTAATAATTCGTTATGAGACTGTTGTTTCCCAAATCAAATAATTCTGTTTTGCATTAAAGATCATGGTCATACCGCAAAATGAAATAGTTTACGAGTTTGTTATAAATGGATGGTTGGAACCGGGAAATCCACTTGAGAAGAGAGTCACAGATGGTAAGTTTTTTAACTGTAGGCGATCTACACCATCTACACAACTTTAACGTTCCAAATATGAATTAAACTTTCGTTAGAAAATTTTACTATAATTCGTTAGTTTTATCAAAAACATTACGAAGTAAGTCGGTTTCCTCATGGGTCCTTGACATGTGACAGTAACAAACTGACAGACAGGTAGGCAGGTAAACAGTTGCACACCTACTTCCTCACATATAAACACACGCGCCTATACACACATGCACACAAACACACATGCACACAAACACACATGCACACAAACACACATGCACACAAACACACACCCACACACACACACACACACATATATATATATATTTATACCTATACCTGTACCTGTACCTATACCTATACCTATACCTATACCTATACCTATACCTGTACCTATACCTATACTTATACCTATACCTATACCTATACTTATACCTATACCTATACCTATACCTATACCTATACTTATACCTATACCTGTACCTATACCTATACTTATACCTATACCTATACTTATACCTATACCTATACCTATACCTATACCTATACCTATACCTATACCTATACCTATACCTATACCTGTACCTATACCTATACCTATACCTATACTTATACCTATACCTATACCTATACCTGTACCTATACCTATACCTATACCTGTACCTATACCTATACCTATACCTGTGTCTATACCTATACCTATACCTGTACCTATACCTATACGTATACCTATACCTATACCTATACCTATACCTGTACCTATACCTATACTTATACTTATACCTATATTTATACCTATACCTATACCTATACCTATACTTATACCTATACCTATACCTATACCTATACCTATACCTGTACCTATACCTATACCTATACCTGTACCTATACCTATACCTATACCTGTACCTATACCTATACCTATACCTATACCTATACCTATACCTATACCTATACCTATACCTATATCTATACCTATACCTATACCTATATCTATACCTATACCTATATCTGTACCTATACTGTACCTATACCTATACCTATACCTATACCTGTACCTATACCTATACTTATACCTATACCTATACCTATACCTATACCTATACCTATACCTATATCTATACCTATACCTATATCTGTACCTATACTGTACCTATACCTATACCTATACCTATACCTGTACCTATACCTATACTTATACCTATACTTATACCTATACTTATACCTATACCTATACCTATACCTATACCTATACCTATACCTGTACCTGTACCTATACCTATACTTATACCTATACCTATACTTATACCTATACCTATACCTATACCTATACTTATACCTATACCTATACCTATACCTATAGCTATACCTATACCTGTACCTATACCTATACCTATACCTGTACCTATACCTATACCTATACCTATACCTATACCTATACTTATACCTATACCTATACCTATACCTATACCTATACCTATATCTATACCTATACCTATATCTGTACCTATACTGTACCTATACCTATACCTATACCTATACCTGTACCTATACCTATACTTATACCTATACCTATACCTATACCTATACCTATACCTATACCTATACTTATACCTATACCTATACCTATACCTATACCTATACCTATACCTATACCTGTACCTGTACCTATACCTATACTTATACCTATACCTATACTTATACCTATACCTATACCTATACCTATACCTATACTTATACCTATACCTATACCTATACCTATAGCTATACCTATACCTATATCTGTACCTATACCTGTACCTATACCTGTACCTGTACCTATACCTATACCTCGCTCGTCACACATACTCTTCGTATGAATACTCGTCAAATTTTAGTCAATTTAAATTTTCCAAATTTGTATTCCGTACAATCCTCCTCGTTTTGGTTTTTACTATTTTAGTATATCCTGCATTGTCAATAAAATTCAAGACATACACACCGTGTGTCCATCCATTGGGGTCCAAACTCCATCCGGACCCAAACACTCCCATCGTCTTGGCCGATGGTTGTGCCCAGCTTCCAACGTTGTTTAGACTTCTCCCTGACGGAGTTATCCTTCATCTTGCAAGTGGAATGTGTTTACAAGGGGAGAGTACAGGAGACCCTAGGACTATAACTAGTGGTTCCAGGCTGATTCTAAACCCTCAATGTACTTTATACTTCCCTGGCATCCAGACTCCTCATGCTCTACAATTCAAGTTCACCACAGGCGGATCGCTACAGGAGGCCAAAAGTGGAAAGTGTGTAGCGACAAATCAGGGGATTTTACAAACACCGTTAACATTTTCGGACGTTTGTGATACCGATAATAACAAAATTGCCTTTACAGGTTAGTGTATTTCAATTCACGTCTTCATGTATAATAAAATTAATAATGTTTATATATTGAATGTATGAGAGCTTGGAAATATCTTAAGATGATAGATGAATGATCATCAAGCCCTATACTCAGGAAAACGATTTCTGATCCCCAGACGGGGATCGAACCCGCAGCCTTCTGACAAACGCAGCCTTCTTAGGTCGCGCATATATGTCGAACTTGGACCTTGCCTCGCCATCTGAATCTTGGTAGCTCATTGGTTGGAGCGTCTTACCGGTCGTGAGAAGGTTGCGGGTTCGATCCCCGTTTGAAGCTCAGAAATCGTTTCTCTGAGTATAGGGTTTGACGATCATTCACCTATTCTCTTAAAATTAGTAACGTTTTAATGAAGAGCTGTGGAACAACACGGTTTCTGAGGACGCGTGGGATAGATTACTTCGAGCGACCCTCTAGACCGATATCAGGTGGAAAGGGCCGGTTTTCCTTAAAAATTTCACATATTATTTCATATGTGAAAATAATATTTCATGTCTAATTTTTTCAATTCTATATGTAAAATGAGAATTTCATATGTGAAATACATGTTTCGTACTACGCAAGATTTCACAGGTGAAATTTTGAACCAGATAATTTCACATGTGAATTAGGTATTTCATATGTGAAAATGTTCCAATTTCAGATGTGAAATTGGAATTTTATGTGTGAAAATGTTCCAATTCCATACGTTTTTCACATGTGAAATGACATGTGAAATTTATGATTACCAATGTCAGACGGAAGAGTTTGCATGCTTACAGGAATCGAAAAGTTATATCACTCGCTTCTTGTAGGAAAACATTATGGCATTTACACTCGACCACTAACTGTTAATTTGATCCTTTTAGATGGACGAAAATCTCGAGCGTCTAGGCAACAGCCTCCGTAGCTCAGTTGGCAGAGCATCGCACTGGATTCGCGAGGTCGCGGGTTCGATTCCCAGCTGAATGGCCCAATATTGCATTTTTCGCAACAGGTCCCGGTTGGATCGTAGAAAATATCTAGACACTCGAGATTTTCGTGCTTCTTGAAGTATACTGATTCCATAATCCTGAGATTGGTAAAAAAAGACAAATCCCTAAAGGTTCATTTTTACGATAAAATGGTTGCATACGATTGTTCGTCCTGGGGTATGTAATATTTCAAATGCACAACTTGTGCTTTCAATTCGCTCGCTAATGTGGTAATACCGCTGGAATACCCCAGTGAGTTAATCGGATACATCAAAAGGAGCAATCGTTTACGTCAATTTCCATGATGTACTTTTATATAAAATCGGACGAGGGACTGTTCTTCCTTGCTTCTCTCCGGCAGTTTGTTAAGACACCATAGGCGTCGTGAAGGAGGGAGTAGGGGACCATGCCCCCCATTTCATACCAGTATATTGAACCCGTTGAACAATTAAATTTTTGCCTCGTGTTCCGGATCTCGGTAATATTTGTTTCTACAACCAAGGTTTTCTTGGTGCGATATCGAACCAGCACTCGTCGCCATTTACCCAGTAATCCGAGACACTGGTCGCCATTTACCCAAACGATGTTACTTGGCGGTGAGCACCGATTTAATCATTAAAAAGCTGTAAAACCACAGGGTATGCCACAATATTGCCCCCCCCCAACAAAATAAATTAACCCTAGCAACGCCACTGCTTTGGTACATAGCTTACTGCGATATTTGATTTAAATTCTTTTGTCCAGATAAATCTGGCCAAATCATACTCCCGGAAAAATCAGGTTTAAGTCCCCCTGTGGTACCAACCGTCTCAACCCCAACTACTCTATCACCTTTGACGACCACTCTTCCTTCCCAGTCCCCAACCCCAATTGCCCCTGGTGAGACAACGCCGATAGGTTTGTCCCCACCGGGAATTCCTGGGGCGCCTAATCCTCCCTCATTAACCCCAACCCCAACGCCACCAGGAAATACCGTTGCACCCATATCTGGAAAGAAATCGACAGAGTCGGAGCTTACCCTGGTGGATCCAATGCACCCCGAATATGGTAGGTACATTACAATATCTAACATTAGGTTAACGCACACGTGATTAATGCGTGATTCGAACTTGCCGTAATTGATGACAATTTACTCACAGTTTACCTTAATTGTGATAATTTTTCAATTCTTAGAATTATTATAAATTGATACAATTTATCGTATTTGACGAATTTTCATAACAATTTGTTTTAATTTATTGTAATATAGTTTACACACTAAACCAACCTAAGTATCTCAAGACCGGAGTGACGAGCAAGCAGTGAAATCCAATCTTTCTGATTTAAATGGAGTTTCTCCAACACTTATTCTTTTTCAATTCAAGTGCACTTTAATTCCACCCAGAGCGCCTGCTTCACAGGCTATGACAGTCGTTAAGTTCCTGATTGATTTTATTTGGTTCAATTTTTACAAATAGAAGCTGTTTTTCTCGTACTTTATTAAGCCAAATTTTATTTTAAATGTATTTGGATTCTATCCGGATCCGTTAAAAGTGGAAAGGAGTTCTACAGTTGATGTTCATGTTGACCTTCACAAATGTTCGGAAAATTCTTATATCATTTCTAGGTGGCAACAACAGCCACATTTCTGGTGGGCCTCTAACTGAGTTTTGTCCGGGTGGATGTTCACCCACCTGTCAGCCTTCTTGCACTCAGGCATGTTGTGGTCAACTGCCTGGTTTCCCCCAAGTCTTCAATCAACAGCAGCTTCCTGTTTGTCCGGAGTTCTGCTTACCATCCAGTTGTCGCTCATCTTGTCCGTTGAACTGTTGCACTCCAAAAGTTAACCCTAGGGTTTGGAAAAAGTTGTTGATGAAACATAACCGAATTAAAGAACAGAAGGGAAGAAACAGCTGGGACTGAGTTAGTTTTACACATAACATTGAACAAAGAAAGAGCAAACGCACTTTGGTCGACGAGGATTAGAATTAGACTTTAAATTTAAATTCAAAGTAGTTTCTTGTTTTGTGTATTTATTTTGTTTTTTCATCGCTACTACAACATACTTGAGTCAAGTGAGGAGAGATTCATTTAAACCTCGGCAAATGATATGAAAATCTATTCAATTTACACAAAGAAAAGTAGGTTCATATGATTAAATTTACTGAGTGGAAGAGGACCTCTCTTTTCCGGTGAGATACGAATTTCATTATTTTACTCTGGCTAACGCCAAATGATTTTACTCGTTAATGGGGAGCTCCCGCTGGGAAAGAGTTAAAGTGAGGAAAATTTGCAAAAATGGTTATGATTTGTAATAAAGCCTCAGAGAAAAAAAAAAAAAAACAAAACAAGAAGACATTTATCGTGTCAAAAATACAGCTATAAAATCATGTCAATTGTAGCGGCAGCGATTCGCGTTGATACAACACGTTTAAGTTAACAGCCTATGGACTGTTTTTTACACACACACACACACACACACACACAC
The DNA here is from genome assembly GCA_030142905.1 of Heliopora coerulea. Taxonomy (NCBI): domain Eukaryota; kingdom Metazoa; phylum Cnidaria; class Anthozoa; order Scleralcyonacea; family Helioporidae; genus Heliopora; species Heliopora coerulea. The sequence continues at coordinate 1,841,485 of JASJOG010000035.1, read as the reverse complement.
ACACACACACTATCTATCGATCTATCTATCTATCTATCTATCTATCTATCTATCTATCTATCTATCTATCTGTCTGTCTGTCTGTCTGTCTGTCTATCTATCTATCTATCTATCTGTCTGTCTGTCTATCTATCTATCTATCTATCTATCTATCTATCTATCTATCTATCTATCTATCTATCTGTCTGTCTGTCTGTCTATCTATCTATCTATCTATCTATCTATCTATCTATCTATCTATCTGTCTGTCTGTCTATCTATCTATCTATCTATCTATCTATCTATCTGTCTGTCTATCTATCTATCTATCTATCTATCTATCTATCTATCTATCTGTCTGTCTGTCTATCTATCTATCTATCTATCTATCTATCTATTTATAAAATAATACGCGTCCTACGCACGCTCTGATTGGACGAGCCTCATTTTCTCTCAGAGTACAGAGACACGGTTAACGTCATTTTCATTTTGTATTAGAGTGCAGAGACATGAATGACGTCATGAAAACTCGAGAAAACCTTGGTTATTTTATAAGACAAACAGAAAACAGCTTTCGTGTCTCTGTACTGTGATAGAAACATGAATGACCCCAATTCAACCAGAAAAATGTCAAGTGAAAACACTCGGCTACGCCTCGTGTTTTCACTTGACATTTTTCTGGTCGAAATGACGTCATTCATTTTTCTATCACAGTACAGAGACACGAAAGCTGTTTTCTATTTGTTAAATATATATATGATTATATATAAATATATATATATATAATTATATGATTAGGGTAATGTTTAGGATCAGGTTTAGGGTTAGGATTAGGACCAGGACCAACCCTAATTCTAATCCTAACTTTTAAATTCAGTGGATAATCCTGAATTTCAAGACCATTGGCATTTCAAAATTATTTTGAATCTTGGGTGATAGAACGTGTTGCAATCGCGGAACCACATTCACATTTCAATTTTAGGCCTCATTGCGCCCCCCCCCCTAGTTTTATGTGATCTGTATGACTACCACTGAAGTCAAGATTTGCACTGATCATGCGCAGTGTCTTTGCGAAGTGGGCACGTGGGTAGGTGACAACTGACGACTGAGATTTTGTCTTCGTATTGTTGGTTAGTGGTAGGAGTGTAATAAGTTCTGTTGTACAAAGAATAGTTTGCTGTTTTCTCTCGCTTTTAAAGTCAAATCCTCGTTTACTATAAAGGAAAGCATGTTACAGTTTGACGAACGAAAGGGTTAAGGATATCTTGAACAAGCAATGAAGTTGTCATTCCGACGGGATGAATCACTATTGGAAGTTGATTCACGTGGCGCTAATGCAGTTTTGTACCTCAACCATATAAATGCGAGAAACGTAAGTAAATAATATATCTGTCGACAGCTTATTACCTGGAGATTACAGTGATACTATGATATCAACCATTTACCGCAAATGTAATGCATTATAGCCCGAAAAAAAATCACTGTTACTTACTGCCATGTTTCTTAGTACTTCTGCAAAGATGTGTATAAACCCAACGGTTAGATTAGGTTAGGTAGTTAGGTTAGCGTTAGCCTTAGCTTTAGGGTTAGGGTTTATACACACTTTTTCGGGTTTTGAAGAACGAAGAAATAATGGAGAGGGGCTTTACTTAAATACTGGATAAATTCTGGGTAAATGCATGAACTGTACGGTCTTCAGTTCATTTTTGACCCTCAGGAACTTCGATGTGTCTGTTTTTTTGGCTATAATGCCTTACGTTTGGAGTGAATGGTGGATATTACGGTATCGCTGTAATCACCAGGTGAGAAGCTGTCGACTGATATATAATCTACCTATATTACATGCATTTATATGCTTGAGGTGCGAAACTAGTAACCATGGTTAGCGCCGAATTACACTGAGCAACCTCCTTGAAGAGCATGGGGAAAAAATGAATTCTCGGTGATGCCGCTGCTTCTCAAAGACTTGCTGTAAGTATATTTTTGACACATTTGGGCCTAACTATTTCTTAACTACCTGAAAATTATTGGCTTTTCTATCAGTCTTATGGGTTGTACTTGGTGGTATTGTAGTATGAGTGATCGATATTTGCCGACATAATTATCAAAACTAGATATCACAATCTCAATATTCCTGCAGGTACCATTTATGTCGTTTATGTGGGAATGTACCAAAATACCTTAACAAATAAATTATTGGGGCTAAATAATGAAATACACTCACATGGGATTGGGTACTCAGCATTTAATCTAGCTTATCCAACATTCAACAGGAAATCAGAAGGGGGGAGATTTGCTGTTAACTGTTGTCAATCATGGAACTCTTTACCCTCAACATTGTCTAAATCAGAAACTCTAAAGTGTTTTAGAAATGGTTGATACAAAAAAAATTTTAATCAGCAACAACTCAAATACCATTTTGTGTAATTTTTTATATTTTCATTACTATACATGTGATTTGTTATTGTGGCTTTAACATTGAATACTTAATCTAGTTTGTATATTGCACATAATTATCATTTATAATTAATTGTTTCCACAATTTTATTTAGCAAATTGTGTTATTTGTAATTCTTAACTAGTCAAGGTCATATGTAATGTTTAATGATATTAGAAGGCCACAAGTTTATTAACTATGCTATGAAGTGCAACCCACTTTAAGTAAAGGTTTTATCTGTCTATCTAACATTTCATTTAACAAACAGGAAATTGCTTGAGTGTCTGTGCTGTGATAGAAACACAAATGATGTCATTTCAACCCACAAAATCCCTAGTGAAAACACGAGGTGTAGCTGAGTGTTTTCTGGTACTTTTCCAGTTGAAATGGTGTCATTCATGTTTCTATCACAGTACAGAGGCACAAAAGCTATTTTCTATTTATTTTATAAAACAACCAAGGTGTTTTTGAGTTTTTCATGATGTTGTCCCTGTTTCTGTACTCTAATACAAAGTGAAAATGAGGTCAGCCATGTCTTTGTATTTCTTAAGTCAACTCTATTTTAATATTTAGTTATTAGTCATTTCATTTTATTTTTTCGATTTTATGTATAGTATATTGAGGGCCACTAGTTTATCAGTTTTAACTGTAAAGTGTTTTACCCTCGTTAAATAAAGTTATTATTATTATTATTATATTATTTGTACTTAAATGGGAGAAAATAAGGCTCATCCAATCAGAGCATGCATAGGACACATGTTATAGTATAATCATTAATAAAGGAAATTTGTGTTTAATTTTACTGCAGTTACATTTCCTTATTAGGATACTGCACACTTGAATGTGTAGTATCTGAAAATGGGATACTAGATTTTAGGGAGGGATATCAGGTTCCTAAAGCTTGGAATCCAATCTGCATATGGCTGAAAATTTCAAATCTCATGCCCTGATGTATATGTATGTATGTTTGTTAAATAAAATGTATCTCTTTCTTATCCAGATGAAATCACATAAACCTATGGTAAGCTTAAGAAAATAAGTGTTGCTGTTGGTTACGGATATACTTTGTTGTGACCATTTAGAAATGTTGAAGTTATATGACTGTATCAACCTGGTTGGAATAAATGCTGTTACAAAGTGAAGCATTTAAGAGGGAAGACCTCAACAACGTGACTTAAATTCAGTAATAAAACAGCAATGCAGGTCATGGGGGAAAGCAATGGGTGGTGCCACATCACTGAAAATTACATATCATGCTGTTTGTTTGTGTTTCATGCAGGTTTTAAATCAAATAATGAAATAAACTCATTAAGGGGCAGGGCTCGTCCCTTTGTAGAGTAAAATCATCTGGCATTAGCTAGTGTAAAATATCAATATGCAACCTTATGTCTTAATGGGTTAATTCCATTTCTTGATAGATTTTTTGAATGTGGGTGATTAGTAGAGGAGGGAAACATGTAGACTTTACAGCATATACACAAAATATTGCTCTTGTTATCAGGTATTGGCCAGAATAAAATTCAAGTGTCTCTTGCCATTACCCATGAAGGGGTGAGGGCATCTTTAATATTTTACTCTGGCTAATGCCAGACAATTGTTCCCATCAAAGGGACCAGCCCTTCCCCTTAGTGAGTTAGTGTCCATAGTGACTTGATTGTTTAAAGTTGTGGCATTAATTTCATCATTTTGTGCAAAATTTTTGGATAAAAATCCCCAGATTTTCAAACAATTTTTGTACCCCTTGAATGTTACAGCTTTGCACCACATGGTACATTTTCCCTCAATCAATTTCAGTTGAAAAGGAAATTGTTTATTGACCTTTTAATACCTCAATTTTTCTTCCTTTGTTCTTGTTTTTTTGTTCTCTCATTTGTTCTTTTGTTCCAGGAGTCCAATATATCAAACATGGAGCATTAAAGAATTAAGAAACACCAACAATAGTGGCAATGATCAAGTGAAAGCACTCTGTAGAGCATATTCACTCAGTCACCCAAGACCCGATTATCAAAGGGCATGGTAGCCATGTTGGTGTACCTGCTAAAAGAGATGATCTAAACTCTTTTCTTCAGAAACACCGACATGGCAGCTATGACATCAAAGTGCATACACTTCATACACTAAACTATTGAAAGAAGAGTTTTATCATACTTTAACCTGTTTGTGTATGAATTGTTTTTTTGTTTTTTCTCTTCTGTTTTTGCTTTATTCTTTCATTTATTCTGTTGTTGTAATTTGTTGCTCTACAACAGCCATGTGCAGCAAAGAGTTGACAACTACAAATGTTGGTGAAGTGACATGGTTTGTTTCAGAAGGGGCAAAAGTGAAAAGATCATTGACAGCAAAGAGTGCATTTGCATCAATTTTGAATTATCTGAACAAGCTTATCTTAATTTTCATCATATTTAATAGTTTTAGCTGGTTTTTCTTTCCTTTTGATAATCTTGCTATTGCCCTTGAATCAAGTGCACGTACAGAATTAACCCATTTGTCAACAAAAGTGGTCTGTTTGCTTACAAATTTAATTCTACTTGACCATAATACATCTTGCATTCTATAGTTACAAATTTATGAGAATAGCAATTGATTCTGTTTATGTAATGTAACTGCTGTCCTTTAAGTTTTGCATGTTTAGTTTACCATCCCCTGATATTTATCTTCTCTTCACTGCCATGATGCCAAAAGGTGTTATGTGTGCATATAATTGTTTTTCAAGCATATGTTCCATAGATGTCTATTCTCATATGGTGGCTGTATGACTATCACCGCTTGAGCTCTATATTAAATTTTACAAATGTATCCAACTTATGAGAAAAGTTATTAATGTGTGTGTGTATATATATATATATATATATATATATATATATATATGCATGTAAATACATATAGATAGAGATACAGTAAGGTATATAACAACTGTACATAAATTATTACATTTATTAATCTATTTGTACTGTAAGTTTAGGTATGTGTAGTTTGCCATCCCTTGATTTTCATCTTGTCTTCACTACCTTTATACAAAAAGGGTCACATGTATGTATATAGGTTTTTCATGCTTGTGTTTGGTAATGGAGGACTGTTCATGTGACAGCTACTAGCCAGGGTACCTGGGCTTTGCCCGGGATTATAGAGAACAAATGAAAAAGTTCCCTTTTTTTTTCAAATATAATTTTAGGAAATTAAATGGTTCCTCACAAAGAAATAATTGTGCACAGGGTACCAGAGATATGTGTAGATAATGTTATTGTTTCTGTACCATGGTTTCCTTTTTTTGAGGTATTGATAGCTAATGTTACTCATCTGGTCATGGTGAATTTGAATATGTAATTGAATCTTCTGTAAGTCTTGTGGTTCTGGAGTTTTAAGGTAACAGACAAACGCCCTGATGCCCCAAATTTATATATACAGACGACTTCATATGGCAGCTATTCACTATATCACCTCAAGTGATAACGAGCAATTCATTCTGTTTACATGTACTTTGGACGTATATATAACTTCAAAATTGTAAAAAAACTTCATTAAAAAGTGTTTCAGTACACAATAATATGTATATATGTGTATATGTATGTATATACATATACCATGGCTTGCCTGGTAAATCCCCTACAGGTTGGCCACTCGTATCTAATATATATATATATATATATATATATATATATATATGTGTGTGTGTGTGTGTGTATTTATATTTGCGTTAAAAAAACAAGTATTTGATTATAAATAAAATAGCATTTGTCAACAAGAACAAAGAAGAAATAGACGTAGCCACTCGCTTTGGATATGATTTATTGCACTAACGTTTTCGCTATAAAGCCCTTCAGGTGCTACTGAATTTACGAGTGTTGACGCTACTTATATCTACTTATTAACGTCATCATTATTGTGTTGCTATTTACATAAATGTTCTTCCTTTTACGTCATCGATCAAGTTATCTTACGCACTAAAATTAAGTTCAGGTTTAAGTAATGGAATCATTTGTTTTTCCATACATTCTTTTTCGATCTTACTCTGACCTTTACATTGATAAATGGGCATAATTTTAAATTTACCTTGGCTGCATTCCGCTAGATGTTTACTTACTTGTAGATGCCCATATTGTTCATGTGTGATCGTTCTTTGTGTAAAGTTACTCTATTCTGGAGACTTTGTGTTTGACCAACATATGAGTTTTTACACTTCGGACAAATTATTATATAAACGACATGTTTACTTTTACATGTCATCGAAGATTTTATCGTCCACGTTTTGCCGCTTCTCAGTTTTATAGTCTCCCGTTATAATTAGATCACATGTCCCGCATCGTGGTTCGTTGCATCTTGAAACTGATGGTTTGGGCTTACTGGTAGAAAATTCAGCCTTTGTTAATAAACGTTTCAGATTTTGTGGCTGTCGTCGGCTTATAATTTTCGTATCGTCTAGTAGGTTTTTCATCTCAGGTGAATTTGAAAGGAATTTTAAACTGTCCTTTGCCATGCCGACAACGTGTGGGTTATTGGGATTATGCGTAATGACCAAAGGAAGGGTTTTGTTTAGTTGATCTCAGTTCCGTGACTGTTAATGTTTTTGCTTTTTCAATTCCTTTTTTAATGATTCCCTTCCCTAATGCTATGTTATGTTTTGTGTGTTTCGGGTGACGAAAAAAAAATCTTAGAATTGATGGCTGTCAGTTTCCTTGTAATAAATGTATAAACGTGTGTATTTTCTTTACAGATTAGTATGTCCAAGAACAGTAATGTGTTCGGGTTTGCTTCCATTGTAAACTTGATTTTTTTTCATGGAGACTATTCAACACGTTGAAAAAATCTTGCCGCTCTGTTTCTGATTTCTGCCAAAACATAAAACAATCGTCTAAAAATCTTTTAAATTCCTTCATAAATTTTTCCCGTTCTATTCTGCCATATTTTTTATATTTTTGGTAAAGTTGTTCCAGGAATCCCATAACGAGCGTCGCATAAGTTGGGGTCATTTTAGTTCCCATGGCAGTTCCCTGTACCTGCTTGTAGTTTTTGTTGTCCAATTTGAATGTATTTACCTTCAGTACGATTGAGATTGCTTTGAGTATAAAATCTTTTGAGAAGAGTCGTTCCAATGTTGTCGAGAAATTGTTCAGCCAGTATTCAGTAGCTTGTAATCCCAAGTCATGTGGAGTACTCGTATACAGGCTAACCACGTCGAAGGAAACCAGAATTGTTTTCATTTACTTCTTCAGGTATGTGATTTAAAAAGTCAAAATCGTCTCGAATGTAACTTGGCACGTGCTTGCAAAGAGGTTTTAGAAATAAATCGAGGAAGTTGCTTAGTCTGTGGGTGGGAGACGAGGGTCCTGCTACAATAGCTCTCATTTTGAGGTCCGACGGTGGTTGTAGTCTTACGTATTCGGAATTTTGTTCTTTAATCGGGGCTTTGATGACCAGTGATTCGTGTATTTTAGGCAAACCATAAAAGTTTGAAGTTTTACTCGTGAAATTCTGAATATAATCTATTTCCCGCTTGGTTAGTTCATGTTCGTGTTCCTTTGTTAGTCCTTTAATTTTTTTCATTATTGTATCGTGTTCGTTACGTGTTAATTCATAGTTTTCTTTGTCTTCAAGTAATTCCAAAATTTTATCTTTATAGAAGTTTTTGCCCATGATCACTGTTGTTCCTTTGTCGGCTGCCTTTACTACGATAGAATCACCGTTCTTTAGTTGATTTAGCCATATACATATATATATATATATATATATATAACTTCAAACAAGAACCTTCCGCCACCAAGGTTTAAGAACATTTCAACATATTCATAAATAAAAACCTTTAATAGCCAATATCTCAACGTTTCGGGGTTCTGCCCTTTTCCCAAGAGTCTTGATATATTTACAAAAGGAGCAGAGGAGTGCTTTATAACGTGATTGTGTATGTATGTATTTAATGCATGCAATCACTAAAAGGTGTCTGTTTCAAATGGTACGTTAGGTTTGTTTTGTACATTTTGTCTCATGGTAAGAAGCTTTCCTTCCAAACAAGGTTAGTTTCGTAGCATTACGAGAAGTATCCACACGTGTGTATGTATGTATGTGTATGTCTGTATCTATCTACACATACGTATGTACATACATACATACATACATACCAAAACACGTGTGTAACAAGAATGTTACAAAGCTGGCGTATGGTCCAAGAGTGCTCAATACCTTAAGAGGTAGAGCAGAATATAATATAAAAGAGAATGTTTTCGTCGTTAACGAAAACATTCTAACTCTATATTATATATACATATATATATAAATATATCTTTTTAACCGACTGTGAGGTCTGTACGGGAAAGTATTCGACTGAGGTTTTCATACAGACCGAGGGCAAACACTTTATCGTACAGAACAAACAAACGAGGTTAATAAGGAATTTATTATATGGCTTTTGGCTCCATCACTTTTAACGAAGCTTTGTGTTCTTGAATTATTGGCTTGGTTTACTTGCTTTTTTTTACCTATTCGTGGCTTTTTGCATCTATTCATCTATTTTTCGGCTTAAAATTATCGTTGAGAATATTTAACTTCTGTTTTCATAGTTTGTTTTCATAAATCTTTTGTACAACGTACCGGAATCTCGAGTGTTTTTATTCGAATCAACTCGGAAATTTTCCCGCCAAAACTAGCCGGTCTGTACGAAAAACTTATTCTGCGGCTCGGCAACTAATCAGCGTGCGTCATTTTGCGTACAGACCGGATAGCGAGCTCAGCCACATAATATATGTATGTATATATATATATATATATATATATATATATTTCCAGACGTTTCGCCGATGAAGGCTTCTTCAGTGGAAAAGTTTAAAAGAAGTAATACGTCGGCCCTATATATGTCTACCTGATAAAGTATTTAAATATACACACTATAAAAGATATTTAAAATTTACATATAATACAGGCGACTGTATCTAAAAGGCTATATACAAATAGTTCTTTCAATGCAACCGTTCATAATCTTGTAGGAATGACCTTTTATTTCGAGCGCCTCGTTATGTTTTTGTTCACCATAATTTCTAATGTTTGCATGTAAAATTTTCCAAGTTATAGCCAAGTCCTTACGTATACTATTTTTATGCGACTTTAAATGCTTATATACCGTTTGTTTATCCATCTTCAGATGTTCTGTAATTCTCGATCTTATTCTCCCTGACTCTCCAATATAAATGGTTCCACAGGTCGAACACGTAATTTCGTTAACAATTCTTGGTTAAACAGTGATTAGGTTTGATGGCTAATTTACAGGTCTCGCAATCATCAAGACGATTAAGTTTTTCCGTTGGCGGGGCAAAGACTCTGAAAGATGACTTGCCTGTCGTATAATGAATCTTAACAGTATCGTTGTCCGACCGGCACATCATAGTACAAAGCGCGTCGTTCAAATTCTTCGTAAATAAACGGAAGCTTCAAATAAATATATTTCATCTCATCGCCTTTCTGTTGTGTCATTATGAACAGTTGCATTGGGAGAACTATTTGTATGTAGCCTTTTAGATATAGTCATGTATTATATGTAAATTTTGATTATCTTTTATAGTGTGTATATTTTAATACTTTATCAGGTAGACATATATAGGGCCGAAGTATTACTTCTTTTAAACTTTTCCACTGAAGAAGCCTTCATCGGCGAAACGTCTGGAATCAATATTTTTATGTCTGAAGAAGTCTCCTTTGGTTTTTATTCATATACCCAGACATGGTACCTCATATGAATACATACATACAATAATATATACATACATATACGTCGATTGGTGATTGGTTCGCACTATCACCCCTAATGAAACTCTTCTATGACTTCAGGGTTTGTCTCCGTCTAGTTTTCTTAAAATTGCCGTTGAATCGATATAACTTAGCCGTTACCAGTTTGTTGTGTTTAATCTTGTGTAAAACATGCCTGAGTGTGGTTAGTCTTCAAATTAATTTGGAAATTTTTCTGAGAAAGCCTGGCGTTATACGAGGCAAACATTGTACGGCTAGACAGCCAATCCGCGTGCGTCATTTGCTTATACAAACTTACTAGTACGCTAGCAAATGGTGCAACTTGGATACAATGCTTAATTTATATTACCCGGACTGGTATCCAATACTGGCAAGCGACGTGATGTCTATTTCCTTGCCCTCAAACGCGTTATTGCAGTACTGTTTTCTACAATGTTGGACAAAAAGGTCTGTTTACACGTGCGATTTTCAGGCGCGGATCTAGAGGGGGGTGTAAGGGGTGTACGCCCCCCGTTTTGCGCATACGTGCCAGTTTACATACTCCAGTCGCCGATCGTTTTCTGTAATGATAATGGAAATAGTTACGCAACCTCAGTTACTAAAACACGTTTTTTACAATTACAACTGGGAATGCTCTCCGGCAGGCAAAGGCAGGTCAACGAGAATTGCGAAAAATATAAAGTTGATTGACGTGATGCATTGATGATCATTGTCTGTGGCCAAAGATGTTGACTTGTGCTTCATTTCTCGACAAGAATTGGGTTACTTATGACTAGGTATTTTCTTAAAATCTCGCTTAAAACTACCCCCAAAATGCTAGAAATTGCATTTCAGATACCTATGAATTCAAAATTTCCCGAGGGAGCATGAACCCCGGACCCCGTAGAAATTTCTCGCGCCTTCGCCGCTTATCTTTACGCCCTCCGTTTCTAAAATCCTGGATCCGCCCCTGGTTTTTAAAAGGTTCCTATTGTCATCCTGGTGTATGCAATAAACTCATACCAGTCTGCCGCACGATAAGTGAGATTAGCCGCGGTTGGTCTTTCTCGTCAGTTTAACATACTACGAGATGTTTATCCTAAGTGAAAATCGCAATAACTGTTAAACTAAAGTATTTACCCTAAACGTTTAAATTTTCAGCTTATTTCGAAAGTTTGAAATTGGTCGAAAAATGGTCAAAAACCATGGGTTAACCCCTTTACTTTTTGGTGAAATTTTCGACCTCAAAAATCTCTTCGAATTTTAGGCTAAAACGACTTGAATAAGTGGAAAAGGAAATTATTTGGCCTAAACGTTCATATTTTCAACTTATTTCGAAAGTTTGAAATTGGTCGAAAAATGGTCAAAAACCATGGGTTAACCCCTTTACTTTTTGGTGAAATTTTCGACCTCAAAAATCTCTTCGAATTTTAAGCTAAAACGACTGGAATAAATGCGAAACATAGTTATTTGGCCTAAACTTTCATATTTTCAACTTAGTTCGAAAGTTTGAAATTGGTCGAAAAATGGTCAAAAACCATGGGTTAACCCCTTTACTTTTTGGTGAAATTTTCGACCTCAAAAATCTCTTCGAATTTTAGGCTAAAACGACTTGAATGAGTGGCAAAGGAAATTATTTGGCCTAAACGTTCATATTTTCAACTTATTTCGAAAGTTTGAAATTGGTCGAAAAATGGTCAAAAACCATGGGTTAACCCCTTTACTTTTTGGTGAAATTTTCGACCTCAAAAATCTCTTCGAATTTTAGGCTAAAACGACTTGAATAAGTGGAAAAGGAAATTATTTGGCCTAAACGTTCATATTTTCAACTTATTTCGAAAGTTTGAAATTGGTCGAAAAATGGTCAAAAACCATGGGTTAACCCCTTTACTTTTTGGTGAAATTTTCGACCTCAAAAATCTCTTCGAATTTTAAGCTAAAACGACTGGAATAAATGCGAAACATAGTTATTTGGCCTAAACTTTCATATTTTCAACTTAGTTCGAAAGTTTGAAATTGGTCGAAAAATGGTCAAAAACCATGGGTTAACCCCTTTACTTTTTGGTGAAATTTTCGACCTCAAAAATCTCTTCGAATTTTAGGCTAAAACGACTTGAATAAGTGGAAAAGGAAATTATTTGGCCTAAACGTTCATATTTTCAACTTATTTCGAAAGTTTGAAATTGGTCGAAAAATGGTCAAAAACCATGGGTTAACCCCTTTACTTTTTGGTGAAATTTTCGACCTCAAAAATCTCTTCGAATTTTAAGCTAAAACGACTGGAATAAATGCGAAACATAGTTATTTGGCCTAAACGTTCATATTTTCAACTTATTTCGAAAGTTTGAAATTGGTCGAAAAATGGTCAAAAACCATGGGTTAACCCCTTTACTTTTTGGTGAAATTTTCGACCTCAAAAATCTCTTCGAATTTTAAGCTAAAACGACTGGAATAAATGCGAAACATAGTTATTTGGCCTAAACGTTCATATTTTCAATTTATTTCGAAAGTTTGAAATTGGTCGAAAAATGGTGAAAAACCATAGGTTAACCTGTTTACTTTTTGGTGTAATTTGTCGACCTCAAAAATGATCTCAAATATTAGTGTAAAGTCCCTCAAATAAGGGCAAAACCACCTTATTCGACCTAAACTTTCATATTTTGGTCTTATTTCTAAAGTTTTGAAAATGGTCAAAAAATTTTCAAAAACGATGGGTTAACCCCTTTACCATTGGTGAATTTTTTCAACCTGAAAAATCAACTTTATTTCGCTTCAAAATCACTTAGGTCAGTTCAAAATTAAATTATTTCAGCGAAACCATCCTATTCTGAGGTTATTTCGAAAGTTACAGATTGGTTGAAAAATCGTCAAAAAGCATAGGTAACCGCTTTACTTTTTGGTGAAACTTTTCGACCTCGTACATTCAACAAAACGTCAGACTATTTTGGCTCAAATTAGTGGAAAACTAAATTAATCGTGTCAAACTTCCACTTATTTCGAAATTTTGGGATTGGTTGAAAAAATGGTCAAAAGCGGTTCGTTAACCTCTGCACATAAAGCGAAACTTTTACACATCTGAATTTTCACCAACTTGTAACCATAAAACGACTGCAATAAGACTCCAAACTACGTTGTCCTCAATTTTCATATCCTTACATCAGCTCGAAACTTTAGATGGTTTTAGGGTGGGCTAAACATCAACCTGAAAGTCCAAGACCTCCAGAAAAAGACAACGTATGTACAAAAGTGGGGAAAATAAATTTACTATGCCGAAAAAAAAAAAGAAAACAAACTCGGTCCATACATTAAAACCTTTGGCGGAAATTTACCGAAAATTACACGAAGTTACGTCGCCAATCAGATTGCAGCATTTGCATTAGAGTACCAGTAAATTTCTTTTTAATAAATACACAACAGTCCCACCGCTGAAAATATGAACTTTTGAATGAAATGAATATCACCTTTCTAGGGGAAACCCAGAAAAGGATTAGGGTTAGATTAGGATTAGGGTCAGGGCTAGGATTACCGTTAAATTCCCCCCGGCTGTGGTTAAACTTGACTACACCCCGTCTAGAAAAGATTTGGGAAAATGCCCCGCCACCCTAACCCTAATTCTAACCCTTTCCAGATTTTCCCCTAGAAAGATGTCCGTTTAAGCACATTTTTAGAATTGATGCCATTCATCTTTTTCCGGAGTGAGACTTTTGAAATACACCTTTTAAAAAAAGTTCTGAACAAAACCAATATAAACATATTTCTAAAACTCATTAAGAATGAAAAAAACATGTAAATTGATACACAATCCCTGTGGACTCAATAGCTCAACAGGTAGACTGGCAGACCGGTATCCCAAAGGTGCGAGTTCAAATCCCACTCAAGTCAACATTTTTCAGTTGACTTCGGCAGTGTCAGTTTATGAAAAGTTTCATGATTAACAAAGATCGGTCCAGTATTGCAATCTGTTCTGTATGGCATAGAGACAAACTGGGACTGTCTTCAGCATTCTGATTTTATCCTGACGTATAAACCGCATACACAATACATACATACATACATACATACATACATACATACATATATATATATATATATATATATATATATTAGTTATTATATATAACTAATATATAGTTATTATATATAACTAAATTTACATAAATTTCAAACCTCCATTACATTTAGTCCCAGAGGAGCATAACATTTTAATTTTTCAGTCCAAAAACTTTCCCTTGCTGTCGGATCCCTAACATCGGTAACATCAATTATTTTAACAGATTTAAGGAAGAACGATAAGGTATATAAGGACTCTATTCTTTAACTGTGAGCTGAAGAAGGGGCCGGTCCCCGAAACGTAAGTTGTTTATTCTTTTTTAATAAAGTTTGTATGATGATTATATATATATATATATATATATGAGTCACCTGAAGATTCTTTCTCAAGATGAAACAGGCTGCAGTGACTTTTTGAGGTAAGCAATATAATTATATATATATATATATATATATATATATATATATATATATATATATATATACGTATATTACAGTTAACCACTCCTCACACTTACGAAATATTTCATGGAATACATTGAAACTACAAGGGAGAATATGGTGAAAATACAATAAAACTACCATAACTACTCATCAGACATGAACAAAATTTACTTATTCGTAATAGTTTCAAAAAAATTGGCAAGTTGAATCATTTGCTTTCATATTCCTGCTTTAGATCACCATTTAAATTCTTTCAGTCCTTGATTTCTCGTCAGTTGACGCATGGTTGTTTTTTGAAGAAGATTGGTGTTTCTTTAAAAAAGTTAAATGCTGCCACTAGGCAGTTCTGATTATGAACACGTAGACAAATATATCTTGAGTATTGCTGCACTGTATAGGCACATGATATACCACAATATGTATACGTATGTATATTCCTATGAAGCCAGCACAAAGAAAAGTAAAGAAAAAGAAAAGAGAAGATCAGGAAAAGAAAGAAAAGATAAGAAAAGGAAAAGAGAGGTAAGAAAAGAAGAAAAATAGAAGGGAAAGAAATGAAAACCAAAATAAGGAGAGGAAAGAGAAGAGAAAAAAAGAAACAGAATAGAAAGAAAAGGAAGAAAACAGAAATGTAAAGGGAAAACCTTGCATTTTAATCGGTAAGAAAGAATTAAAACCACACAATGGCTCTAATAAAAAGCAAATCAACTTTGTAACAGCTCTAATTTTTATGTCGAGAACTGTTTTATCCAGCTGCTTATAAAAGGGGCCCAGCTCAAAATTCTCACAGAAAGAGACACTGATTAAAAATATATTTTACTTGAGCTGGGCTCTTATTTTTATATTACGACTTCGCTTTCCGCCCGGTAAAACGCTGGTAACTATTTTGCTAATAAAAGGATTTTTACCACGAAGGTTCACTTGGGTAATGCTGAGGTTACTCCGAAGATTAACTAAAATAAAATAAAAAAACGAATGTTATCAATATGAATTCACAAGTTGTAGAGTTATCTCATCCCAATGTAACTGAATCAGACTGCAGCATAGAACTGTAAGTTTGTGAGGTTTTGGGGAAGACAGTAAAGTTCAAAATTTTTGATTTCTAATTCTGAGTGGCTGAGTTATTCATCCGTGGACAGGTTACTCATCACTGGGTAAAAATGACCTAGGGTCACTCATCCCCGTGACACTAGGATCGGACAAAATAACGTGGCTGGGTTGGTTTGAAGGTGAATTTCAACAACAAGGTTAAGATCCTTACTTACTAACTTATTTAATGAAGGTAAAACCATTATTACTGGTGACCCAGTAGTTTACATAATGGCCCCCAAAAAAACGAAAAGAACCGCTACCCTGTCGTTTGAGCTAGATGGATTGAGAAGAGCGAAGGTTACAGGTTTAACAGGTTAATCATCAATAGATTGAGAGCATGCACATTAACATAGATCTGAATAAAGCTCCCACAATTCCAGCACTAAAAAGGTACAACTTATATCATAATTCTTGACTACCCAATGTATTCAAAATTGTGCTTTCTTCAAGATCGTCCACTCAATTGTTTTGGAACATACGACAAGTGATTTTCAACGATGTAAATAACGGGTGTTGAAACTCTTGATTTTTTGTGAATTTTCTTTTTTTGTTGCTGTTGTCTTGTTTTTTTAATTTTTCAAATTAAAAAATATAAAACATTGTAATTGAGTCCTCCGACAAATTCGGACTGAAAATGTCCCTAGGAATTGTACTGGTTCAGATAGCGCCATCCACGTTAGGCACAGTTTCTTGATAAATACGCAGTGTGAAAATAAGCACCTAGCTCAAGATTTGGAAGGAAAGAGAGACATCTCTCAATGATAAACACGTGGAAACAGTATTAAACATGTTTAAGAATATTTTATACTGACGTTCCGTTGCAAACGCACAATATTATCAATTACAAATACATGGACTAGCTTCGCATATTTAATTATATTTACAAGGTATACTATAACTTTGATAATGTTGAGCGCTTGCTACGAAACGTCTGTATATTATTCTTAAAACATGTGTATGGTGTTTACGTTTTTTATTGAGATATGTATTCTTCCAACATAATTTTCTGCTCGGCTCGCATTTTCATTGATTACTTTGAACTGAAATCGATATATTACTACCTGATAGCCTCACCTTGTTGTTAACTCAAATTTTGAATTTCAAAATGTCTAGTTTTTGGAATGCGCCTTGCTTTATACTTTTTAAAGTTGTCGGCTGGTTGTGGTTCTCATTTTACTGCGGCTTTGCTTCCCGCTCGGTAAATCGCTGGTCACCATTTACTTAGTAAAAACATGATTTGGCTCTCAAACAAATCGATTCAATGCCGTACCGTACCTCAAGGACACGAGATTGATCGTCATCACCACTTTATCATCAGGACTTGTGACGAAGGGAGCGTTATTATCACTTCTTACTGTCTGAAAAGTCTGAACAGGTTGTCCCTCGTAGCGAACCACTCCAATGCCAGCTGGTAAAGACGGATTACTCATAGTCTATATGCAACGGAAGAAACATAAAAAATTGTGTCTTGTAATGTGTATATTTGTCAACAGTTTGCAAACCAGGATTAGTCCTGTAGGTAGGGGATGCAATGGGTGAAATTTTCACTCTCCCCACGAGACGAGGATATCCACCATAGGTTCAAAAGAAAGCGATTAATAAAACTACCGAGGTGCTTTTGTTCCAACACAGTAATTTCGTGGATTCAAAACAAAAATTAATAAAACCATTCGTTTCAGTTCTTGGGTGCTTGTCCCCACTCCCCTGAGCGTGCATTAGTCGAGACATTGCACACTTGGCCTAAACAAAAGATATAGGATTCAGGCTTGCAAATTGAATAATATGGAGTCACGCGAAAATCAGTTAAAGACAATTTTAAAAACATTTCAGTATTTCATACGTCATTTCTTCCTGTTGAACCACCTCCTCTGACTGACAAAGAGAGAATTTCATCGTCGTCTTCATCGAAGTTACCTAAAAAATATGAATTTAAATATCAAAATTGTTAAGATACAGAATATCTGAGTATGCTATTGAGATATATTGAGATAAAAGTCGGATATCTGTACTGTGGCAGAAAGATGAATGACGCCATTTCGGGTAGTTTTCCGATTGACAAGACATCATTCATGTTTTCGTTCAGAGTAGAGACACTCGGGCAATTTTCTATTGGTTCAATATACATAAACATAGAAAACCATTCTTGGTTAAATTTATAGTCTGATATATAACAACTGGAATCAGCTCATACGTCTTGCTTACCACGGTATCCTAATCCGCTGAAACCACGAAATCCTCCTTGGCTACCAAAATTCAATCCTCTAAACCAAAAGAAATATTCACCAGCAACTTATGTTTGCTTTATTATAAAAGAGAACCCAAGGAGAAGATTTCGAGAGTTATATTCATGGTGACATTGCCACGGTTTAAACTTTGCCGTAAACTCGTTTCATTGATCAATTTGTTTGGGAAATGAGTATCCACGGGCGAAGACGTAGGAGCACGGTGAGGGTTTAGGTCTCGGTGCAGTGTTGGGACTTCAGGATTAGAGCTACAGTTACAGTCGGGCCACCTTCTTCGTAAGTGGAAATTCAACACCTAACTTGTTTGCGATCAAATTAATTTGCGACATGACTAATCCGGGTAAACTTTTATAAAAATTTCACATGTGAAATTAATTTTGATAGGATAAAGTTCCATCTTTATATATGAAATACACATTCATATACTACGATTTCACAGGTGAAATTTTGAACCAGTCCATTTCACCTGTGAATTAGGTATTTCACATGTGAAAATGCTCCGATTTCATGTTTTTTTTTACATGTGATACTTTCGTAAGTGAAGTAGTGGCTAGTTTAAAGTGGTTCTTCGATAAATCATGTACTAGTTAGTTTTGAACAAACTTACCTGGTCAATCCAATTCCACGATAACCTCGATGTTCTGTAGCTGGTACAACGGTTTCTTTCTCTATCTTACTAACTTTAACTGCTTCACCCTTCAAGCACTTGACCCAGTTATCTGCTGTGATGACTTCACCTTCAACTTTCAGTTCATAATCTCCTTCTCCAAACAAGTCGGACATTTTTTCCGTCACCTCCTTCACATCAAAATTTAAAGGGTTGATGTCAACTTCCTTTCTCTCTCCGCCACCCAGCTGAACGGATATTCTCTCCTTCTCTTTTAACCGCAAAAGTGGATTGGTTTTACTTTGATTGTTTATAATAGCACTACAACGATAAAAAATCGTCAAACATTCTCCCATATCGATTTCGGGTTGTATAGTGACTCTTGGACTCAGAGCGTCTTTTAGATTGACGGCGGGACATATCACCCCAAATTTTTAAAACGGGGTGAGACGTAGGTTCATCGTCGCCGAAGGGTGATTTAACCCTAATCCTAACCCTAATCCTAACCCTAATCCTAACCCTAATCCTAACCCTAATCCTTTTCCAAGTTTCCCCTAGAAAGATGCTATGCACCTATTTAAGCACATTTCCAGAATTGAAGGTATTCATATTCTCGGGGCTGAGACTGCTGGAATTTGAAGACCAATTTCGTACATATAGCGGGATAAACAGTCCGTTAAATAAGGAGTAATTTATTAGTGCACTGATAATCTATTCATACTAAAGACTGATATAAAGAAGTGAATGTAAATTGTATGAGATTTGCATCGGAAATGGAGGGACTTTAGGTTGATAATTCTTCTTTATTGGGATTACTCGTAGGTGGTTTTTTCCATTTCGCAAAATTTTTCTCAAATGCAATCCCAGCTCAAGCTTGATTTCCACCTGGCGAAATTTTCCGCGTGGACCAAATTTCCTCGGTCTTTTCTGATTAGTTCCACTTGAAAGCTCACGAAGGCTAATTTCCGTTGAGTGTAAGATGTGGCCGAGCGATGTTGTCTTTCGAGTCGATTGACTAATATTGGATGACGCAAAATTTCAAGCGGAAAAGTTGACTACAAGTTGACTTTTTCACTATAGAATTATCACCCACGCAACTTTTTACACGACGTGGAAAACAGTGTTCACGCATAGGTTTTGTTTAGAGAAAAATATCGCAGATGATGAATGGTGTTTAACTCTTCCACCCAGAGCCTACGTTCAAAGTGGACTTTCAATTTCTGACCATTCAATTCTCCTCTACAATACCAACATACCTTATCAATTTATCACTACCGAAAATGGTCTGTCCGTCAAAAAAACACGATTCAGCAAAATACTTTTCTATTTCCTCTATTCTTTCCTTTTCCTGCACCTGAAACTCCTCGATCCTTCCCATTTTCGTCTCCCATTCATTTAGCACCATCTTGTATTCTTCCTCCATCCTTTTCTCTTCATTTATCCATTTCTCTTTCTCCATCTTCATCGCTTCCTCCAACATTTCCTTTTCTTCCACTCTCATCTTTTCATCCATTATTTCCCTTTTCTTCGTATTGTATTTTTCCTCCAACAATTTCTTTTCTTGCATCATTTTGTTTTTCTCCAACTTGTATTTCTCCTTTATTTTTTTCTTTTCTTCTGTCGTCTTCTTTTCTTCCAGTCTTTTCAACGCATCTCGCAAGTTTCCATCAGGTCGTTTAGGAAAGCGAACGTTTGTTACGCCTTCATTATCGTCGTTTCTCATTTTAAAGTAAAGGCTGTAAGCTTCTGGGGTGAATGTAACCTCAAAAACTGATCGCAAATTTTCCTGGTTTTTCCTGTTCTCGTCTTTCATCTTCCCCGGATCACTACTGTAGAAAACAAATTTCCCCTGCCCGTAAGCGCTGTTGTGTATCGCAAAGTTTTGTTCGTGTGGATCTAACCGCCATCCACCCACATCCTCATAGCGGTAAAACATATCTGTTCTCGGAATTTCTCCTGGGTTCAGCTTTAGCATTCTAATATCAACATCACACCCTATATTGCAATGTAAGACACCTCTTAACATCCGCAATTGACGAACTGGATGAAAACCATGGCTTACATATGAACATAAACTTAAATACAAACATGAATGTAAAAATTAGAGTAAACATCAAAATAAACATAGAAGTAAACATAAACATGAATGTGACTAAAAACACAAATGTCAATGTAAATATCAATGTAAATGTAAGTATACACACAATATACTTATATGTTATACTTCTAAAACTCATTACGAATTCATGAGAAAAATGCAAAGGAAAATCATAAGTGAGTAAGTGAAGCAGTGGCAGATCCAGGGGGAGGGTTCAGGGGATTTAAACCCCCCCCCTGTTTAAGCCAACAAACAATGTGGGATTCCTTGCCATAGTCTCTATATTTAAATAATAAACTTTATCTGCATTTTTTCTCTAACTGTGCCCCCCATTGAAGTGATCAAGGAGCTACCACCCCATTAAAAACCCAGAACAACCAATGACCTGGTTGACCACCCCTTCTCAAAAATGTTGAACAACGTCTGGTCTGGCAAACCCTGCTTTCTGTAAAATTCTAGATTCTCTAAAATTCTCTCCCATGAAGCAAAGTGTCTTCATTTATCCACAGTTGACTACAGCAACGTTTACACTAGACAAAATTTCTCATGATTTGAAGAGGAATCCAAACATTTCTACAAATTCAAAGTAGCTGTTTACCCTGAAGTAATGAATCTGGTATAAAAAGTATTCAAACAACACATGAATCCAGATAAATATACATGCAGAAAAGAATCTGAATACTTTGAGTGCAGAGAAATTTCCTTCGTTCTTGTGCACAACAGCCCAAGTAGTCAGTGGTGGAACAAATTTTTATCAGGGGCTGTAGTAAACAAAGAATGGGAGAAAAAATTTTCCATTATCCAGGGCTACTTTCAACAAAATTTATGCAGATTGATGTCCATTCTCAGATGAGAAAGTACTGTTTTAACATGACCAAGCAACTAACCCAGGTATTCTGTTCTGTGTAAATGGTCGATGGATCTTGATGCATTTTTTTGTATGAATCTGAATACTTTTTAAATCCAGAGACTTTTGCTGTAGTGTAAACACAACCTAAGCTGCTCTCTCTAGAGGTTCAGTAAGGACCAGCCATCATTGCCCCAGTGTTACTTGAGCACAAAATGAGAAAACCTGCAATGCTTGGTAGAGTCAAACTGGAAAATATTTTTCTCACATGTGACCAAGGTAACTTTAATGAGAAAACTGCAGAGAAGTGGAACTGAATGCTAAGCTTGTCACTGAGGTGAGAGACAGATGCTTTACCATTGCACTACCTATATAGCTACATCCCATTCAATGAGAGGGCCGAGTAGCTCACAAATGGGAGCAGTCCAAACCTGCCTTCTTAGCTGGCATTAAGCACATCAAATAGTAATATTTTTATTCATTTACTCACCATAGTCATTGTAATTTGAAAGTTCAATGTGGAAAACCGTTCCATTCTGCATCTCTACACACAGACGTTGGTCAGAGCTAATAAAATGGTTACCACCATGAATTTTCACCCTGTAGCCTTCCTCTTCAAAATACTGCTGTATCCTATCAATCCTGCCAGTTGCCACAGATGCACTGCTTGACTCACTGCCTGGTAAATATGGCATAAAACACAGTATAAAATAAAAATAAGATTATCACTTAATCTCCCATATGACTGCAGATATCATTGCTGGGATCAAGTTTCATACCACTTAGTTGATACAAGTGTTCAAGTCAAAAGAAATTTTTGACCAGATTTTGGCTGGGAACATGAAACATACTGGGTTACAATCTACAGTAAATACCTCAGCCAAACCTATTAGCAATTTACAGTGGTGGATCTAGGATTTTGAAAGAGGGGGTGCAGCAGCACATGAGGATAAAATGAAATACATTCTTTGTGAGTCTTTCTGTAGTAAATTTAGTGCATGGGTGAAGAGCAGTTTTCCAGTTTGTATGCAGCATGTTCTGCAAAGTGGTGTATAATTCTACAGTTATCAAATTGGACAAAGTTGTTGCTATTGGAAAAAGGCATTGTCATTCACTGCATGTCATTTCAACATTTTGGATTATTGGTTCACATCCAGCAAAATGAGAAAGTCCCCTTCTTTGCAGTTTTCTAAACACTTTTCATTGACAAAAAGGGGAGGAAATTGCAGGCAGGTGGTTGCAAAATTTCACAATATAACTCTGAAGTAAAAGTGTTTAACAATGTTATGTAACTATGTTGCTCGACATTTTTGATGAACAAAATTATTGTAAGAAACAAGAGGGTCGCACCCAGGTACCCAATTCACACTCTAAATTTGCCAGTAACTTACACAGCGTATTTAACTTTTTTTTTAATCAAGAAAGACTAGATCACTTTAATCTGCAATAGTCAACTTTGAGTAATATTGTATGCTACATCATGTAAATAATGTTCTTCTTATTGTCCATAAGCAATACAGTCAACTCTTGTTTATCCAGACTTCAATAATCATGACCTTTTGCTTATTTGAACTTCATCTTCAAGCCCCATTCATTTTATAAAATTGATTTAAATATTCTTACTTTCCATTACCTGTATATGCAACATCATCCTTACTTATTTTGTGTTTTCCAACAGATCCAGGTAAAGTTCAAGGTTCTGCTGTAACTCTGATACTGTCTTCAGGGGTGCCAGAGCCACAGGGGCAGCTGCCCCTGCTGCCCTTTGCTTACAGGAGCACACAGGGGCAGCCATGTGCCCTACGTATTATTAGAAGAGAGCTAGTATCATTACAATTTGTTGTACGTACTTCTGAATTTATTTTATCACTCTAATTTAAAATTCATATTGCCAAAATTTCAAAAACAAAAATGGCATTTAAAATTTGTGAATGAGATGTGTAATGAAGGGGAATAAGCCTGAACTGATTGTTGCTAGTTGTAGTTGGTTGTTGTGGTCAGCAATTGAGGAAGTGTCTGTTGTTGGGTTTTGAAGGGGTCAATGAGATTGTGCACATGAATATGTGATGAATATATTCAATAAATTAGAGTTAAGTGTGATATACTGTATATAGTTAAGATATGATAATTGAGAGTTCCTTAGGTCCAGAGAGACGGAGATTATAAAAGTATCACTTTTTTTGCTTGCAAAGTAAGGTGAAGGTGCCCTTTTTCAAGATTCTGCCCCCGCTACCCTGGGTTACTTCCAGTGCCCCTGACTGTCTTGTAGCCAATTATATGTTTAACACTTACATTTGAAGCCCTATACTGCTTACAAATCCTGTGTACCCTGATAGTTTACTGTAACTTCAACTCATTGAGGGGAAGGTCATTCCCCTGATGAGTAAAATCATCTGGCATGAGCCAGAGTAAAATACTGAAGTGTACACTTGCCCCTTAATGGGTTAATAATGCCAGTAAATCAGACAGTCAACCTCCCTCCATGCAGTTTTGGCAGCAAGACCCAGTTCCACTCACCTGAAGGAATGGTATTGTTTGAAGTATCTATAAGTAAAGATGAATCAGTTGAATAGGAAAAAAATAGTTACTAATGGTAATTTTATTGGATATTATAAGAATATATAATAGCAATTAAGAGATTTATCAAGACTTTAGATGATGAACTCTTTGAATTCCAGTCCTCATTATAAATGTTAGAAATATGTAGCAAAGTAGAAATTTGAAAAGGAAACCATTAAATTCTGGCACATTGATTATCGATCATTCTATGATATAGATTCTGTGATCAATGATTTAACTAACATACCAATGGCAGTAAAAACAGCATTAATTTAAATAAAACTACTTTTTTTACAGGTAAGATGATTTGGGAAAATTGCATTTTACTACATAGATGTATATATCACTTGATATAATTACTTAACAATTACATTCACACGTAGAATAAGGTAATTTAAGACAACTAATCAATCTTATAATTTTTTAATCAAACTATTCCTACTTTGTTATATCTCACATATAATACTTACCATCACCTTCAGAAGGTTGAGCTCTATCACTATAACCATGTTCCAGTACATGACATGATTCCAGTAGTTCAGTTCCACTTGCAGTAGCTGATGACCCATCACCATTATCCTCTGAAAAACCTGAATTTCCTGATGGTTTGTTGGCCATGATTTATCTCAACTACTTTCGTCTAGACAAATTATTTTAGAAACAACATAATTTCCACTTTCCTAAATGAGAGGAGCAACTGAAGAGTAACACCCATTTTTGAAGTTCACTTCACAAGCAGATATTACTTTTAGAAAACTCCTACAAACACACGTTACACGAACTACCTCCAAAACTCGCATGTAATGTTTATTTTCATGAACAAACGATTTTTAAGACAAAGCGATTCTAACTGGTTAAATTTTCGATTTGTAATTATACATAGTTAAATGACAACCAATGAGCGGAAATTGTTTAAGTGAAGGGAGAATCCCTAAGCTTTGCAAAACTCGTGTCCGATCATGCAGTATTGTATGAATCACTTTTTGTACAAGAAGAATGGTTTTTACTCTAAGACTATTGCCTCAGAGATTAAAAGTTTACATAATAAACACGTATGTGCCAGAATATGCCTGGATGTATTCCTCTACAAATTCTCTTGACCCCAAGATAAAATTGCAAGCAGTTTTTCCCACCCCATTACTTTGAGTACACTTAAAGCTGTTAAATTACAGAAAATAATTAACAGACCGACATGTGCGCACGATAAAAACAAAGAAATAAGAACCTTTCTCACTTTAAGTACAATTATGACCGTCCAAACGAAAGTGAAAGCAGTTGCTGTCAAACACTGTATTCTGTAATGATTTTCCCGTTTACCAAATGCTTACCTTTCGAGTTCCTCTATCCCAAGAGATATTCTGTTAGTTAAAGGAAAGTTACAGACAATGCAAGCCTGTGGTTTCTCATTACTGTTTCCAATTTCTGCTACAGAACGCCTAAAGACTTCCAAAAATCTGTCAGAACACATGCCACCCTTCCTAGATTTTCCACGAAATAATTATTCACATTAGTGAACCTAGCATGCGATTGGACAGTTGACCCGAAAAGTTGGCCAATTTTTACCAGACTACTGATCCTACGGTAGCGACTCGAGACCTTTTGAGGTGATGGCCAAAACCATCTGCAACTACCTCCAACCGAAATCAAAAGGAAAAAAAAAAATAGCTGTTCGGCCTCTGGACGTATTCGAAAATTCTGGTAAGGAGTTTTGTTCAAAACTATTTCCAGTCTTGCATCCGAAGCAAGGTCGATTGGTTGTCCTTGTTTCTGATTCGATAAGTTTCTAACAGGGTCAATTTCGGCAATTTTTTCGATTTTCCGCAGAGTTTTTGCAGCCCGTCAAAATTTTTTCCACGACCCACTTTTAGGTCGCCACCCGCAGTTTGCGAAACGTCGCGTTAAGGCCGATATCCAATGGGCGTAAGAAGTCGCGCAGGTGACAATTCTATTGCGAAAAGGTTGACTTGAATCAACCTTTCCGCTCGACATTTTGCGTCAGCCAATATTAGCCAATCGACTCGAAGAACGACATCGCCCGCACGACTTTTTACACCCATTGGAAATCGGCGTTAAAGAGCTGTTTACACGTGCGATTTTTCGCGTTGCGATTGTCATCCTGGTGTATGTAAATGAACTGATGACAGTCTATGCCACAAGATATCCGTTTATTATTCGCAGCAGTTTGTCCTCGACGCAATCATTAGTTAAACACATACCCCAAGATGTCAATCGTAAGGAACAAAATCGCATGTGTTAAACAGCCCTTTAGATTTCACTTAATCCAGGTGGCAGACATCCTTTGACGTTTCCTTCTCCTTTGAGGATGAGGGATTAAATTCCAACCAAGTCAGGATTGAAGGTGTAAAACATTTTGCACGACTCAAAAAATTGTCCCAGAAAAAAGAGCATGTCTTCTCAAAATCCTGATGGCCACAGAGTTATAGCTTCCTGTGTAATTATTATATCGCTTGCTCCAGATTTTAACAATCAGGGTCCTTTATTCTTATGATTTGTTACTATTTGGAGTCAAGGCAATAGATATAAAGCTTCAAAGGAACTGCATCACAAGCTGCATCGATTTTGTAATTTTATTGGGCTTCTCACACTCTCTCTTAAATATAGTGGGAGATAGTTTGTCCCAACCAATTGCCATACATTTTTGGTCAAATTGCCACAGAAAGCTAGTAATTTGTTTGATAATATGCCTAAAAAATGCAGCATTTTCAAACATGGAGGTTGGGGAAATAGCATCCACACCTACCACATATTATTTGAGAATGACTTTGGCTACAAACATGACTGAATATTCAAGTTGGCAAACAGAAAAAAAATAGATGTATATGCCACTGGTTACTTGAAATGTTAACTACGAAATGAATTACTTGTGTGACATCTGAACAACTTCCTTTGTCTGCAAACTTTCAACTCTTAAACTCAAAGGCACTTGCTTAAAAAAATTGAACTAGGAGCCCTGTGTATATATAATGTAAATGTATTTGTTTTTTAAATAACCTACACCTAGCATTTGAGATAACATTTCCAACCAAGAGAAAAATACAATTATGTGGCTGAGAACCAATCACAAATTATTGGCAAATTTCTTTTATATTGCAATATTAATTTGACATTTGTTGCCTAAGTAAACTCTTCAAACTCCCTTCAGTAAGGAATAAACCAAGTACATTATGCTAAATTCAGGGTTGTTTTTGCTCATATCTCAGCTTCTTATTTGTCTTTGTTTAACTCATTAAGGGGCAGGGCTCATCCTTTTGACAAATAAAATCATCTGGTGTTAGCCAGAGTAAAATATTGAAGTGTTCCCTTGCCTCTAGATGGGGTAATCTATTTACAAATTTCTTTTCACAAAAAAGAGTTCACCTGTAATATGATCATGAAGAGGCTGGAGATCTGGGTGAATTGACCCTAACTAGCTGAGAAACAACCTCCAGTTTTACAATACAACCAAACAATTCAGTCAAAAGTCTTTCACAGAATCCAACAAGGAAGTACAACTTCATAGGACCTTGAGCCCCTGCTGCATAGAAAGCAACAATGATTTGATTGTCCCGTCTTTTGATAACAATGTCTGAAATCAACAGTTCATAAAAAACACCTTCTATGAACTTCCTCAACATGATGTCATCCATTAGTCTTTCAGATGCTTGAGAACTCCCTGACAAACTGCCTGTAAGAATGAAAGAAAAACTGTAGTACTGTACCTTAGTAGGTGAGGAATTCTGATTCTCTACATTCTTCTTTAATATTTCTATAACACAAACTATACCTGTATGCCAGGAATCCCATGCTTTTGTAACTCCGATCCTGTAACCTGGAACTTCAGTAGACTTTCTCTTCAACTTAGATTTTGGTTGGTAAGCCCATCTCACTCCGAAGCGAAGTGGTTCGTTCAGATGTTTACTAAAAAACGGATAACAGCCACCAAACTTTTCTTTTAAGCCTCCTCTTGGAAACGACCTTCCGATAATACCCTATGCAAAATTGCAAAATATGTCAAAACGTACGTCAAGTTATTCAATATTGTTCAAAATGCGACAAATATATCGAGCAAGCCTTTGCCACAAAACAACGTAAGGGATCTAAGTGCTTCAGTTATTAGAAAAACAAATGTTACATTATTTGTGTTATTGGACAGTGATATAATTTCAAAAAAGGTTATATGATTCTTACCAGGAAATTTGGACAGGTCGTAGCCATGTTGGAATTCGAGTTTTCGCGATGAAAAAATAGGCCTGGTGTCTAGTGTTTCCACTTGGAACGAAATTTGGGGAAATGAAGGAAATTGGAAGGAAATAAAATTTAAAGGAAATTTAAGAGGTTTTGAGAATTTGAAGGAACTTGCATTTTTAAACAATTTTATTTCTAATGTTACAGTACAACAGTATCTTGAGTCATCACATTGTAAAAATTAACTTGCGAATGGCTACCGCCAATGGGTAAGTGGCTGACGCAGCACAATCAGCCGATTATGGCGTGAATGCTTGCGCAAGATTGAGAAAATAATCCCAGCGATTTCTGATCAGCTCCGCAAATCCTAAAACCCGAGAAGCAACAGTCACGCATGTGCTATGATGTTGCTGTGAGGCGAGAAGTGACAGAACCGCAGTCTTTTAGTTTGTATTTGAAAGAAAGGGGCGCAAGTTAACTTTAACGTTCGGAGGAGCTGTATGCATCATTTGAGGAAGACATCATTTTGTTTCTTCATTCGTCTCAAGACGTAGGTCACCAAATGTAAATCTAGAACAGGGGCGGCGGCACCAAATTTAAGTTGGGGGTGACCCCCCCTTGCCCCCTGTGCCGCCGCCCCTGACTTTAAGTCTGGCCGGCACAAGAGTGGAAATCTTCAAAAGTGTTTACATTTAGACTGGAATGAAACGAAAGTCAGATTATCCCCGAACTATTTTTTGGGGGCGCCCCCCCGACATTTTTGTTGAGGGGCGACCGTCTCCTTGCCCTTCCCCGTGTCACCGCCCCTGTAGAATCGCTTACAATAGTGAAATAATACTACAAACATATGCTAAAAGCGGGTTGTTGCGATTTCATTTTGCATAAAATTCTGCGAAAATTCTATTTTGGCCGATTTCTAATATTACCAGAATTTGACTTAGAAGACTGGTGGTAAAATAGCAATAAAACTGTTGATTTACTGACTTTTTAACCACATATTTCCCTCCTGAGAACAGTATCAAAGGGGTGCGTTGTTAACGGCTGTTTACTCGGGCGATTTTTGCTGCGATTTATAGCCTCCAGACACATGCGATCGAATGGATTAACTTGCCTATCAATTGTGCAAAGCTACACGAACAATGCGGTACAATACTTTGGTGAGTTGTTTACTCAATCGGATGCTTCAGGATGAGAAGAATCACCCGTGTGAACAGCTGGATTTGAGGATTTCCAGAAACGTGGAAAGCTGAAATGCTTATTGCGCTTCCCTTCAGTCCTTCATCGATGGTTCATGCTTTCTAGACATTTAAGTCCATGGAGACTTAGTAGAAGAAAAAAGAATTCTTTTAAAAGGTTTTTGCTAAGATAATCGGACCACTTGGGTAAAAAAGAAATCGAAGAGCTTAAATTTTTATTTGGCATTCTTTATGGAGTCGGTGAAAAGATCAAGAATCAGACGGGGCTTGATCTGCTCGAAAGCTTAAAGCGACGCGGACTCTTAACACCAGGAAACTTTGATGTGTTCAAAGAAGGGTTGTGTGCAATAATGGTAAGAAAACGTATGTTAGTTGGTCTGGCATCCGTTGACTTCCGAAGCTTCAGATTACGTTCAATGTTTTGACGATTACTGTAGGATCACTGGCAGATGCAGGATTATCTTGAAACTGGGTGCTTGAAGGGAGAGAGTCACAATGCCTAAACCTCTTCTGCTTATATTGGAGGTTCTTCGCATGTTAGGCTTAATTTCAACGGCGTGAAATTTCCCGATCGAACGAAATTGTTTTTGTCTTACAAGATTTCAAGTTGAACTAATTAGAAAAACAAAGAATGAATTTTGTCCGCGCGGAAAATTCTGCCTTGTGGAAATCAGGCTTTGGACTGCTGTCAGTCGGATAGTCTAGGGTGGAGAGGGCTTCGAAAAGGTTGAAGGGGGAAGAGGCTAATGGCAACAGGATGTAACGAAGCACAGAAGGCAAATATCGTTCAGAAGGATTTCGCAGGATATCTTTCCAAAAAGTCTTGTACGCATAAACATTTCGTGACATGTCCACGCAGAGGCGTAGCAAAAGGGGGGTTGTGGGGGATGCCACACCCCCTAAAGTCCTGTTTATTGGAAATTGTCGGCACAGCCACAGTGGAAGTCCTGTCGGCAAAGTTTTACTATTTACACTTTAGTATTTACACTCGTTCACATGAAATGGAATCTATATTGAGTATAAAGGTAAACTTTCGCGCGTCATCATCGTATATCTTAAGACCTAACTAAGACTAGTTTTGAAAATTGCAACTCTTGTGGGTTTACGGCTGGGGATCGAACCCGGGACCCCGCTAGGCCGGTGCAGTGCTTTGCCAACTGTTCTACGAAGGCCGTTGCCGAGAGTTTAGCCACGAGAAAATTCACCTTATTGTATTTAAAACTCCACTTCATGTGACCGAGTGTAAATGCCGAATATTTGTTGAATAGAGCCCCTTTAATTTATTGGTATTACCATCATTATAAATACAGAATTCTTGACCAAACTCTGGTCAAGGACAGTAATAGAGCACTGCACTAGATTCGTAGGGTCGCAGGTTCCATTCCCAGCCTTTGAGACAAGAGTTGCATTTTTCGAAAGAAGTTTTGGTTGGGTCTCAAAATATAAGATAATGACACTACGGGACTAATATGTTAGTACAAGAGGAAAACGGGATACCTGGAGAAAATCGACGGTACTCAGTGTGGTCTAAATGAACAACACTCTCACTGGCGACCAAGGGTAAACGGCGTTCCACCTACGTTTGATATTTGTCGAAGATTAAGGAATTGTCGAAGAACACTAGAAACCGAAGGTCCGTGGTCCTAGTTCTTACCAGGCTCGAAGAGACTGTACCCACTGTCTAGAATTGGAAGAGACATCTCCGTGCAATTGGATTTGTTGAGAACGGTTGAGCTTATGTAAGTTGCGAAGGGTGTGATTTGAGGGTCAAGAAATGACCTTTCAAAGGGGGGCATTTCACCTCTCCAGACGATAGGAAATGTGAAGCAGTCTAACTGGAGGAGAAATATATAGAAAAAATTCTGACCTGATGACTCGTGTCAGCGATAGTTTTGAGTTGCCCTCATGTCGTAACATTTATGGACTTGCGACATGATCCTCAGTTGAGTTAAGACTTCAAATTTTTGGATTGACATCGCAGCCCGAATATGTATATTTGGGGCAAATTGGAAAAGAAATTAAATTTCTCGACAAGTCTATTCACTAAACTAGTTTAAGTTTGTTTTTCGAATCTGTGTACTGATCTTTACAAACTTTCCTGTGACTACATTGTATAACAATTTTAAAAAAGAAAAAGGAAAGAAAACTAAGGAAAAGAAAAATAAAATGAAAGGAAACTAAAAGTAAGGAGAGGCGAAATAGAAAAAGAAATGAAAAAAGTAAAGGAAAAAAGTGGAGAAATGATGTAGTAAGTTGAATCTTGATTGGGCTTCAGATCACTGTTAACCCTCCCCTGTCCAAGAAGTCTCCCCTTGCCAAGTAAAATAGTCTCGCGTTAGCCAGACTATTGGTACATGGCACTTGGTACATGCTACTTGGTACATGGCACTTGGTACATGCTACTTGGTACATGCTACTTGGTACATGCTACTTAGTGAGACTCTTTCTCAATGACTTTAGACTTTAACCCAAGGACGTCAAACTTACGAGGCTTACTCTGGGCTTATCCACAATTTCCAATAAAGCAGTCGCTAATCCAGGAATCAAGTTCCTTGCCATCAAGAATGGCGTGGATTAAAAAAAAGAACTTGGCTCAAAACCACTGTCAGGATTAAAACTTTTTGACAGCTCCTTCAAAACGCCTTTTCCTCACTAATGTAGTGCGACCACGGGATTATTTCACAGTGTCGTTCCCTTTAGAACAATAGGGGAACCCATAAGTTCTCGCTGGAAAACACCCCTTGCTTCCGACATCCGGACCTGGAAGTTCATCGCAAGATGGCAGGGGTATTTAGGGATTGTGCAGGTTCAGCAGGAACAATGCAAAACATTTTCGCGGAATTGCGCGTCTGGATCAGAGAAAGTGGGTTCGACTTCAGCGACCGGCGGAAGTCAAGTGGACGTTGGTAGAGTTTTGGGGTAAAGAAAACGCAACACCCATACAGTTGTCGATAAACGCTGTTTATGTCATTCAGCTAGTGCTGGCGATTTACATGGGTTACACTTATACCTAAAAGGAATGGTGCCACAATGGATCCGTACAGATCATTTTTGCTGGGGATTTCGGATGAACTAACGCAAAAGGAGGTGGAAAAACTTACTTATCTATTTAGAATTCCCAAAGGACGTGCCGAAAAAATTGAGTCCGGTACCGATTTGTTTGGCTACCTGGAAGAACGAGCTCTTCTGAAACCAGGAAAG
Organism: Heliopora coerulea; assembly: GCA_030142905.1. NCBI lineage: Eukaryota > Metazoa > Cnidaria > Anthozoa > Scleralcyonacea > Helioporidae > Heliopora > Heliopora coerulea. Next base: position 1,808,837 of record JASJOG010000035.1, on the reverse strand, counting down.
TTTGATGAACTAAGAAACCCGTTGCTAACTATCGAACGTCTTGACTTGGTTCATAAGATTGACGATTATGTTGGAAGTCAAAGCAATGCTGGTAAGGAACCTTCCTCGCTTTGCTGTTCAAATATGAATGAATTTGTGTGTTCACCTTCTTAGCTGATTGGTTGTTTCCAAGTTACATGATCAGGTTCGATCTTCTGAGATATCTGCCTTTGATAGTCATTATCTCACAATTTTACGGTGACACGTATTGTTTGTTGGATCCAAAACGTGCCAGATGATGATCTGAGCCTTAAAGTTCAGCATCGAGGCATGTCGATACCGAACAATTTGTCCGATGTATGTCAATCTAATACCTGGCATTTACTTCAGAGGGTAGCATAATTTTCTTCAATTAAATAACTGGGTTGTAAACTGGGCAAACTGTTCCAATCAAAGGCAATCCTGTATTTTAGCGTCGGATTTGATTTGGGAAATAAAATAGCGTCGGATTCATTTTAATAGCGCTGGATTCATTTTAAAGGGTTAGGGTTATAGGGTTTCGGTTAGGTTAGGTTAGGTTAGGTTAGGGTTGGGGTTAGGGTTAGGGTTAGGGTTAGAGTTAGGGTTAAGAGTATATGTTTTAATCCGGCGCTCTTCATAAAATGAATCCGACGCTTTTTATTTCCTAAAACCAATCTGACGCTAAAATACAGGATTGCCCAATCAAATACTGAAATCCACCACTTATCAGCTGTTGGATGCCTTTTAGCATATCTGGAGACAAAAGTGGTGTGCACAGGAATTTCTGGTTTGAATAAATGAAGTGGTGCTTTTAATATTCACAAATAAGGCAGAAGTCGCAAAACCTGTTTAGTAGTTTTACACATCTAACATAATTTTACACCTAAATAAGTAAGAAATAACTGGTGCTTGTGAATGCATACCTACACATCAAGCATAAGTTTTAAAGCAAATCACATCAATTACATGAGAGAGGTCCTGAACTGTAGGTGTTTGTCATAAATAGGACACATACGAGGTTTTGACCTCACAGGTAAGTATTGAAGCTATTATCTGGTACATTTTACACCTGACAATATGAATTTTATAACAAACTAGGTAATGCCTGGACAGTCCACAAGATAATTTTGGCACAAGTTCAATCTTTATGTATTTTCAGTATTCATGTATAGTGCTGAGAGTATGATCATCAAGCTTGCACCTATACATTCAGAAGTATGACAGATTGTGATTCACTTTGTAAGCATTTGAAGGAAATAATGCTTTCTTTTAATTTTATGTGGAAGTAAAAAAAATAGGTCAAATATTAACAGTCTGTGTCTATAATGCAAAAATGTTTAACCAAAAAAATGTAAGGAATGATTAAAAGTACATGATAAGGAATGGCACTTTCCATAGCATTTTGTGTGACACAGGGCAGTGGGATTATTCATTTTGTTGAGGTGAACTAGTCCCACTGTCAGCTTTAAAGTCAAAATCATTGTTAGGAATCTAATCTGAAATTTTTCAAGCAGTTCCTTAGATATACTGTAGTTTTATCATTTCTTATCAGATGTATCCAAGTAAACATATTGTTTCATTTTGAAAGTGGTTCTTTCCCCTGACTACTACATTTTTCTTGAATCTTTTCAATCATCCATCCAGGCAAACAAGAAAGTGAATCTGGTGAATCAAGCAAGTCTGAACCTCATGTTGACATGAGGAAATTTTGTAGTCACTGTGAAAAGAATGGTTATGGAGTGAAAGTTGTTGATGGCAATCACTTTAGTCAAAACAATAGTTATTTTGTGGAATTAAAATTGGGGAACATGTTCCATGTTGAACTAAGTAATTCAAATGATCATGGTAAGTATGATCACGATATTCAAAACTATTTATAGAGCATGCACTATTTTAAAGTCAAAATAAATTATCTGACAAATTGCTTGAAGTAGATCTAACAATTTTCAGGTTGTACTGCTGATATTAGTCTTACCAAATATGATGGCAGCAAACAGGAGACATTAGGTATAAGGTTAGAGGGACGTGATGGAAAGGTTACCGTTTATGGAAGTTCAGATGCACGCTTTGTATTCAACATGGAAGGAACGTCAACTTCTAGTGGATCATCAACTAAGCAATTACTTGAAGTAACATTTAACCCTGGAGAATACATAATTTTCTTTCATACAAGAGAAGTAGAACAGAACAGTAAAAACTTATTTTCTGAAGTGATGAAAGTCTGCATTCGCAAAGCTAATGAGGTCAAAGTTGGAGAAGTGCTGCAGAAGCTCCAAGAGGAGTACCCTAATGTTGCTGGTTCATGCTTTAATTATGGTCAGAAAATATTAGGAGCAGAGGAATTGTTAAGGTTTGTCTCCAGATATGATCCAATGTAAATTACTATTGTGAATCTAATATTTTATTTTTAAACATATCTAGTATATACTGTATATGATTTCACCTTTCTTCTTCTACTTGATAAAGTTATTACAGTGGAGCCTTGCTATAACATGGTATATGGGGTCCATCATAAATGACTGCATTATAGCTGAAGTGCATTATATCGAAATCCATTGAATTTTTGTACGATTCGGCCCATTTCAATGTTGTTTTGATGCATTGCACCACAGCTTTTACTGATGGCATCAGTTCTGGTTCCTCATCATCATCATCATCACTTTCTAGTTCTGATTGTGGTTCTTGTTGAGCACTGAAAGTGATCTTGTCCTCCATCATTTTGGATGACACTGGTTCATTCTCATCAACATTGATCCAGGCATTCACCCTTCGAACAAGGTTTGTAAATCAGTTTAGTGATTGAGAAATATGGGTCCAAAGATTTACTGTGTTATACCGAGTTGCTATATAGTGAGGCTCCACTGTACACTAAATTTGATATCATAATAATATCAGCATCACCTAGAAGCAGTGATCATATGAACTTTTTAATAAAGTTCAAGTTTTGATCTTTTGCTTGAAGACTTGTGAAATTATGTCTATTAAAATTAATGGTAAACAAAACTGTTACACTTCATGATTGTCCCTACTATAGAAGTTAGTACTTACTCATTTCAAGTGTTAATGTGACCATAATTAATAATGAATTAGAATAATTAATAACTTGTTTAAAGCTTTGCATGCAGTTGTTATGTTCATTATTAAAGAATTTTGCAGTTATGTCCATATATTACATTTTTTCAACAATTAATGATGAATTCTGAACTTTCACTTTCACAGAAATTTTATTTGACTTTTGAACAACAAACCAATGAATGAAAGACATCCTTCTGACAAGTCTAGTTCTCATTTTGTTAGTAGTTTCAAGTTTTTAAATACTATTTCTTACCTGGAGAATTTGCATAATTGAAACATTCAGCAACAAAGGAAAATTGCTCACCTAATGGAAGTAAACTTTAAAAGTGAAAAGCTGGGGAAAGTACTTCTTTGTAAGACTTATGAGCAATTTTGTATAACTGGGAGTAAATTGCTTCTTTGCTCATCTTAATTTCAAACTCTGACTGACTTGCTTTTCCCAGAAGTTATAGTATTGGAACACTTTAATATATTTTAGAAGTGCAAATCATGAGCCATCCTGCAGTTAAAGGAATGAAGGATCTATGTGGTAAAACTGATACAGTCACTCATGAGTTTCAGTTCAGGCCAACATTCTCCAAATTCACTAGAATTTTGTAAATTTACTGTTATATATTTCAGTTTGTTAACTCAAATAGCATAATTTAAGTCTTACTACACAAACATTGTTTTTGCTTTTCAAGTCACTAAAGGATAATTATGTATGAAATGCCCATCTAGATTACCACTGGAAAATCATAGTGAAAACAATCCTCTGCTGCTGATGAAACAAAGTGAAAGGATAGCTGTTAAAGAAGTAGACAATTCCAAACAGTACATCCATGTCGATCCTTTACAATCTAATCTTGAAGCCTTTAAACAACAAGTATGCCATTTATACAAGTACGAAAGTTGTGAGCTCAGGATTGATGGTAAGGTAGTTGATGCCTGGGTTGACTGCTTCAAGGGAAATTGTGTTGAAGTGACCAAGAAGAGTTCCCCACCTTCAGGCTATCGTGGTTCAGCACCCACAAGGTATTTGGTTAAAGTACAATTAATTGTACATTGGGGGATAAGTTTTTCCTAAACACAGGGCACAAAATAATGGACATAGGACAATTGCCAGGCCAGAACAGATGAGAACCCAATCTGACCAACAAGAAAGGGTTCTCATCAGTCATTTTTGACTGACCTGGTGAATAGTGAGATACAAAATGTTGTAAAATGCCCAAGTACTGCAGAACACTATGTGAATATAAACTCGTAAACCTAAATTGGAAGGTGTAGTCTTTACATGATTGACATACTAAGTAAAACCTAAAATTATGCAATGGATATACATGTAAAATATTTTAAAAGCTTGATGCATCACCAAGCCTGTTCTAGTGAGTGCTTATAATGCATTCCTGATAATTCAGTACAGGCATGTTGATGTGATAGGCTTGTTGGTGACATATGTAGCCAAATTACTAGTGCTTCTTATTCACTTGCTTTAAGTTATTGGCAAGCATGTGTGTAATGTATAATTATTTAGACAGCAGAGAAAAGGCACTTGACTTACCAGTTATTAGTCACTAGTAGTGTCCCTGGTAAATGGGCCCAATGGGTTTTGAGATCTTATTATGTGTACTAAAATTTGATTTTGATGCTGAAGTCATAAGAATATTCACCACTTTTTCTGATTTTGTTTTACTTTTGAATGTACATTTATTTTGCCATTGCTTTTTATTTAAGTCAATTTTGAGTAGCTGAACTCTTTTTGATGATGATATATCATCAGCATGATATAATTTTCCTTGCATTTGGTATAGGGAATTGGGGTGTATGCTATTAAGCAGGCCCAGAGCTGAGGGGGGCCTGGGGGGCAGTGCCCCCCCAACCACAATATAATGGAAGTTGTACCCTCCCTACAAACAAAAAAAAAGAAAAACGTATTTATAAAATTTCCCCAGAATGTGACCAGGATCCCCTCGGGAACAACCCCCCCAGAGACGACTACAGACCCCCAGCTCAATTTTTGGTCCACGTCGCAGCTATGTGTGCGGCAGTGCCCCCCCCGAAATTGAGAGCCAGCTCTGGGCTTGCTATTAAGTTTCCTTGACAATTTACTTTATTTTTTTTATACCTATTTACATGAACAAACATGTTAATTGTTGAACTTGGCTAGTGAGAAAACATACTATAACAAAAATATTTTGCCTATCGAAGCTATTGATAATTTATTTTTTGGCTATCATGCTAAGAGTATGTATACCTTAATGGTTTTTCTTATAATTTTGTTTAAGTTTGTTTCTTGTTTTTTCCCAATTTAGAAAGATGGGTTTACATAGCAGAAAAACATCACCATTTGGATCACGCTATTGTAAGTTAAAAATGAACAATGTAAATAATGAACAGCAGGCAGGGATGGACTGGGCAATTGGGCTGAACTGGCAAAACCCTGAAGGGCCCTTTCATGGAAAAAAGTTAAAACATTGATAACTGCAGTAACTGATCTCAAAGAATATCAACATTTCAAGCAAAGGCCCCTTGTTTCTTTCAACAGGTTTCTTTCCTTTCCTTTTAACTTTTTACCATATTTATCACTGTCTATGAAGTATTCTATTCTCCTTTCATGGAAAGGTCTAAGAGGCCCTCTTTGATGGAGTCCAGCTCTCATGCAGACTGAAATGCTTTAAAAATTGAACAACATTGGACAAATTTTTGGATCTGGCCCCTATAATCAAAATCACTCAGACCCTTTCTAGGCAGCCAGTCTGTCCCTCACCTCAAGTGTATGATTATTTGAGTTTCATTAGGGCTCAGAATAAGGCTTTGAGAAGAGTTGGAATTTCACTTGTCTGTCAAGACTTCTATTACATCACACTTTGAAAAATGAAGCACAGTCCTACTTATTTCAACCGAAATGACTTGCCAATTGCACATTGCTCAATATCACATATAATTAATAACCTGCTGTATCCCCTAAAAACCGTTCAATACCCCAAAATATCATTTTTCAATGTATGTGTAATATGCCTATAATTTTGCTTTCGGTGTCTTTTATCCCCGCAATTATTCCTCGAATTTTCCCAGTCGGGACTCAGAAAAGGGCAACTATTGGTCCTGTTTGCTTGACCCACTGTTGGTCAATGCAGTTCCAGTATTGCCACAAGACAAACTTGTACCGTAAAATGTGGGTAAGGAAATGAAAACATTGTCTTTTCTAGGTTAAACGTTAGTGTTTTTTTTTTTGGGTTTGAACTTCAGTAAAAAGTTTTTAGGCAGCTTTGCTGAAAGTCCAGGCTTTGACATTTTATGACGGTCCTGACTCTGAATAGAAAAAACGTTGGAACATTCAGAGCTGTTCCCTTGTACACTTATCGTAGGAATTAAGTAGAGATAGAAAACCTACCTCTTCTTTAGAAGGAAATATTCGAACCAGTAAAGAAAAAATACACGAGCTTATCGCTTTTAGTACAAACTTCCCCAGCACCTGCAGCATATTTGCTACTGGATGTTTACGCGTACCACTAGACAATAGTATATACAGTGACTTTGTCCAATTATGCTATCAACCAGATATTAATACTACATTTTACTTCTTTACTAACCTTAAAATCTTGGTAAACCTTTAAGGAACAACCATTTATGAACGGTTCAATAACGAACGATCAGCCTCAATCGTTTCAAATCCAACGTTACCTCCATATTGCAAAATGTAAATTTTCGCGCCATTTGTCTGTAGTGGGGAAGAAAAGCTTTATTAAAAGAACTGGGGCGAGGAAATTTCCACATTGAGACCAAGCGAAGTTTTGGCATAGGTAAACCGAGTCAAAAACCAATACCAGCCGACAAATTGAAAAAATATAAAACAAAACATTATCCGAAGATCAGCATCTTGAGAAATCCAAGATATGGATTGAAACAAGACGAGAAATGAGTTTGTGATATTTCGATTTTATTACAAAATCATCATCAGACTAATTACAAATACTCAGTGTCTTATATATGATGTCACTGTAGACTTTATGGGTCTGGAGCCCACAGACTGTCAAATTGGTTCAGGATGTTGAGAAAGTGCAGAGGAGAGCGACCAAATATATTTTAAATCTTGGTTTTCTCACTGATGTCTCTTACGAATCTCGGCTATGAGATTTGGATATACTGCCTATGACTTATTGTCACGAGTACCTGGATCTGATTCTATTATATAAGATCCTAAACAACCACGCTTTTATTGACGTGAGCGCTAGACTAACGATATCTGCTACCGGAATTACTAGAAGCCAGTCAAATGATAACTTAATTAAATTCATGATACCCTTGGCGAAAACAGTGACATTTCAAACTTCTTACTTTATAAGGTCTTGTAAGGCATGGAATGTTCTAAGTAATGAACTTCGTCGTAGTAATATTAGCTTTTATGCTTTTAAATGTGGTCTTTAATCGTATTATAAAAGAGCTTTGTTAATGATTTATAATTGCGAAGAACCTCGCTCGTGGAAAACTGTTTGCATCAAGTGTAGAAAAGCCAGGCCTCTTGATAACTTTTTAACTTGTTGTTAGTCTCTACTAATTTTTATGCTTGAATAGATTTATATGTACAAAATTTAAAAGTTTTAAATGTAATTTTAAACTGATTTTTAACATAAATTATTTAGTAATGGGGTCGCCGTAACTGGGGTAGTCTGTGGCGAATTCCCTGGCTCTTTTGTATACATCGTAGCCGAAGCTTAATAATTCAATAAATAAATATATCAATAATTGTAATCATTTGCGACTTTTTGTCACTAGCTTATACATTTAAACCGGCATTATTGGGGGGAAAATGCAGTTCCGAATAAGAAGTAATGGACGAAATTTTCTTTTTCTAGGTGAAGATGAATTCGAAGACGAGCTTGCCGAGATCGTGGGTGATTTGGTAGGCTACATAAAATAACTACAAAATTATGATAATATAGGGGAAATGAGTTATATTCTTTCCGAATCATGCCTTTCTTTCTTTTTACTTTTTACGAAGAAAATGAAGCCCAAGGAAGAAGTTTTTTCACGATCTCAGGGAAAAGAAACTAAAAAAACATTATCAAGACTTGGAGAAGCGTCGACTTCAGAGTTAAAAGTGGTCGCTAGTAGCGAAGATAAAATGGTCATTTGTCCCGACGACAAAGTCGTGATTAGAATTTATCTGGTACCATCAAGGTATAAAGAATATTTTAAGTAATCCTGACATAATCGATATGATGAATTCGACAAAATGAAGAAGAGAATCATAACCGGCGGATAGTTTCAGAAAATACAAGATGAAACAGATTACGAAAAATGTCGTTTGAACTTGTCATTCAAGTAAAAACGAACAGACAAACAGATATAATGAAATATTTCCATTCTATTTCAAGGTTGAAATACCACTCTATATCTTTTTTCCATTTTGTGTAACTTGAATGAAAAGTTAAGAATGACACTTTTCGTAATCTGTTTTATTTTGAAGAGCATATCACGAGAGTGATTAAAATTACGAGTATGATAAATTGGTGCGTCTCGAATTCACGATCCTGGAACTAGTTTAGTTCCCTACCAATTGGCATTACTGAACCTTACGAAAAAGTACTCGAATGCAGATTGTTATTGATTTTCACGAGGTTACAAAACAATTTCAAGGCCTTGAGTTTTTCAGTTACTCCACTTTATGACTTCGAAATAAAGTCGACATGTCAGTCATTGTTTAAAATTGTATCTCCTGATGTCTCTTGATTTATAACTCGAATCTTGAGTTTTTAACATGACTGTCCTTTCCGGAAGTTGTTTCGTGTCATAGCAAAGCTACAATCTATGAAAAAGAATGCATGTGATTATTCATCTCTGAAATTGCATGTAACGAAGTTATTACAGTTTGGTGCATTTAGTCTGTAAAAATGGTCAATATCTCTTGCACTATTCAGAGATTCTTAATTGATTAATTCAAACTTGTTACTGAGTTAACACCGCCTTAGTTTACTTTGGCTGCCTATATTCTGTGTTTTGGAAATACTTGAGTGTTTCAAATTAAAGTCAAAGCTTTTAAGAATTAGCAAAGGTTTGTTAAACCACCATTATTTATTTTGAACCAGCAGCAATTGAGGTGACAAAACGAAGTAAAGGCAATTTTTTTCGTTACAGAGAAGAACTCTTTGCGAGTGTCTGAACTTGTGTCACAAACGAACACCTATTTTTGGAAGAAAAACTGAGAAAAAAAGTAGCCACGTTCATTCGAAGTCTACGTTCAATTTCAAACTCTCGCTCACGCAGTTTATTTTCAATTTTTCTTGCTTGATTAAGAATATATGAGTTTAAAGTTAAAGTATGCCAGGTAAACTGAGACGACAGATGCAAGCGAGCCAGAATGGGAAAACATACCCTTTGGTATGAACTGCCTGTTGTCCGTGACGCACAATTCATACTTAACTTGGATCAATATCTTCTATCTTGTTTCTAGCACGTCTCCAGCTTCATGAAAGCTCTGTCATTGAAGAAGATAGTTTGAAAGGGAGACTTGTCGCTGTCCTATGCCATTTTACAGAGCAGAGAATTATGATGTCAAGTGCAAGAGACAATCACAATTATTTTACCAACCGAACTGTCTTACATTATGGAAAAAAAAAAGAGAACAGTACGGAAAATCTACATTTGAAATACAAATTGTCAAAACCTTTTTTAAAAAATTGAGTAATTAGCTTTTTCTCGAGAGATCGTCGTCACCCCGCAAAAGACCTTGAGATGAAAGCAGTAGACATTGGCCGATACAAAGTACTTTTTCCTTCTTCCTGAATTTGTTTAGGTTAGTGTTTCGTTTTCGACTAACATTAGATCATTTACGATGAATGGCGGAAACCTTTCTGCAACTGACGGCGTCGAAAAACTGGTTGGTGACTGCAGTCACTGTGAATCTTACTTCAGTGCTTTGTCAAACTTAAGTTAGCTTTAGAAACATGCGAAGAATGATTGGCATGTTGTAATAAATTAGGTAGGCAAGAGCTTTCTCCTCACCAAATTTAACCTTTTTGAACGTCTAACTTCTTAACGTTTAGAACCGTTAGGATTAGCTCTAATCCTAACCCTAATCCTAACTCTCATCGTGATCCTAATTAATTCTAACTAGAATGTTAGGTGGGAGGACATGTTGAATTATAATATAACAGGAGCGCGAATAGTTCTCAGGCTCTCACGATAAGTATCCACCATCTTGAAGTGGGCGTAATGAAAAATCGCCGGAGGAGCCCGAGGAGGGCGAACTTGTTTTCTCGAACCAGGTTGATTGCACATTTTATTCTGCGTAAGATGAGCGCGGACAAAAGAACTGGTGTCGAACCACGATGTGCTAAAGAAGAATGGCAGAATACTATAATAAATCGCAACTCGCAAAATTTGTTTTAAGTATGGAATTTTGAGGTTTGAGGTTTTTACGTAAATGCGCGTCTCCAGTGACTCTCGTAAGTCTCATTGCGAATAAATTCCAGTGCAGATTCGATATAAGGCTGAATCAGGTCACGGTATACGAAATGCTACTATTGTGTAAAGACGACGTGGCCATAACAACAAAATCAAATCATCAATTTAATTAAATATGCATACATTCTGTTCTAACAGTCCAAATCGGAGATTTCTGCGATATATGCACGTCAAATACGTTCGCAAAAGATATGTTATCAAACGTTTCAGGTAGAATCAAACTTCGGTTTGTAAGCAAATGAAGCACTGTCCAACCATCCCGATTTCGTCGGGATTATCCCGATTTTACTCAAAAATCCCGAATCCCGACCAATATGCCGTCGGGATAGGAAAAATCCCGATTTTGCCATCTGGTCCAAGGAACAAGAAGCCCAAGAAGATATTTTCGTCAAACTCCAAGAGTGTAGATATCCTTCGGAGACCTGGTTAAAAAATGGCGTCAGTGGTAAACAGAAGGGCGAAACGATCAGGACATAAATTAGTCTTGTTGCCTCTAAATAAGTCAGTAATATCCGATTTCTCGAACTTCCTATAGATGAATATGCCTCTCATTACACTATCATTTCAGTACAGTACCATTTTTTATAAAAAACACAGGCAAACGACGATCAATTTACCGAACATTTTTGAGAGAAACTGTCGTCTGTGATTGCTAAAAATCGTGTTTTAAGGCATCAAGATTTCAAAATTGTCTAGGGAGCCTACCCCCTCACCCCCCTGGTAAAATCCCGATTTGGCAAGGTCCTTTGGTTGGACAGCCTGATGAAGAGATACGCATCGCTTACCCTGTCACTTTGATCCATCGACATGGCAGCACTTGGATTAGCACTTTGTAAATCATCTCATGGGAATCTACTTACAAACCGAAATTAGATACTACCAGAAATGTTCTATAACATATCTTTTGCTATCGTATTTGACGTGCGTTTAACGCAGAAATCTCCTATTTGCATTGCTAGGAAAAAACACAGTAGAACCCCGCTAATTCGAACTACCAAGGGCAATGAGAAAGAGTTAGCAGGGATTCGAGTTATCGGGGTAGGCGTTGAATTTCAAGTATCCTGTTAACAATTTGTAAGGTATCGTGGTTTTATGATCCATCCACTACTACGAATCATTTTGGAACAGTCAGTTAACAATATTTAAATTTTTATTCATGGATAGAATTGATTGAATCGTCATGAATAGTTATATTCTGGGACGGCGGAACGGAATTACGAGTTGGGGGGGGGGGGGGCTTGAGATAAAAATACAGTATTTTGTATGCTTCTCTGGGAAATTTCACAACAAGTGTTTTTAAGCGTAGTTGTTTCAACATTACATTTGGGAAAAGTGGGGGGGGGGCTACAGGCCCGGAGCTCCGCCTGCTTCGCTGTCCCTGATATTACCATTCTGCTATGTCTTTTACTATGGAGTTGAACAACTGTTTATAACGAAATGACTATTCCAGAATACATGTACAAGTTCAGTGAATGTTTGGTTCTTTTACATACGGCTGTACAAATTTATGAAAGCCCTACGAAACAAACCGGATAAACTTGAACAGTTATGACGAGATACTTACGACTAATTTGTGGGACATTTTAAGAATCGCTGCACAATATTCACAACGGACAATTACTCTGGAAAGATCTTTCCATGGCTTGCATTACGTTTCCATACATTGTCACGTTATCAGTAAAGATTCAAGATTCCGTCTAGTCAAACAGCTACGCCCTGACACATTCAGGTTTGCCGGGTAAACCAAGAAACTGTTCTGAGCATGCTGGGGTGGGAACCTCTAAAAGAACAACGAATTAAAACTAAAGCCAAAACAATGTTTAAAATATTAAATAACTTGGGACCACACTGCCTCAGTGAACTCTTTACATTCAAAAATGAATTGATAAAATACAATCTTCGGAACAACTCGGGCACACTTTGTTTGCCTAAACCTTGTACAAACAATATGAAAAAGAGCTTTATGTTTAATGGGGGTTCGATATGGAATTCATTACCAGAAGAGCTTAGAGCGACAAAATCATTTGTTTTAAAAGAAAACTTGCTGCTCATACTATTCTCTAGCCTAAATTCAGAGGATACAACTGTAAATAGAACAATCATAAACTTATAATTATATTACTTTCAATCTTTGAACTCTTTCTCTCATGAACTTTTTCTAGTGTAATAGTAATCCCTAATGATTTTATCTTCTGTATTATAATAATTTCTAAAACTTTTGTAACAATTTACTATACTTTTGTAGTAGCTTATAATGTTCATGTGCACGCCCATCGTGGAAATCAGTTTCATACTGACGATGTTAGCGTGGGTAAATAAAGTTCTTCTATCTTCTAGCCATTTTCAAAATTGAGTTCGAATTAACAGGGTAAATTTGAGCAAAGGGACTATAAAATTAGGTTCGAGTTAGCGGGGAGTTCGAATTAACCGAATTCCAGTTAGCGAGGTTCTACTGTAGGTATAATTAAATTCGTGATTTGATTTTGTTGCTATGGCCACGTCGTCTTTGCACAATAACATTTCGCATACCGTTACCTGATTCAACCCTATGTCGAATCTACACTGGAATTTGTCCGCAGTGAGACTTATGAAAGACACTGGAGACGCGCATTTGCGTAACAGTTGTTACCAATATTGTCCCGCAAACCTCGAAATTCCATACTCAAAACAAATTTTGCGCGTTACAATTTGTCTATTATTGTCTGCTGCCATTCTTTAGAACATCGCGGTTCGACACCAGTTCTTCCGTCCGCGCAATCGTCTTGCGCAGAAAAGAAAGCGCAATGAACCTGGCTCGAAAAAAAATTCACCCGAGGAGGTCCACCGGCAAGGAAACGAGGGCTCAAAAGAAAGTTAATTATTTAAAAAAAAACAACTTTAGCGCTTCAGCAGTTTAAAAATGAAAATCAGTAAGATCGTATGTTTCGAAATTTCCGAGGTAATGATGCACTTCAAGCGTTCGTAACCACGCCAAAAACCCTGGCCACCGGCCCGATTACTATATGGACAGTTGTAACTACACCATACGTCATGCGTGCATCTCGCGTGACCTAGGATCACTGGCCAAAATATAAATTATGTACACTGTATAGGCCAAGTTGTTTTGAAGTTGGTTTCCCAGAATACTTATTCGTTATTACGTCATTTTGTGGGGCGAAGTTGAGAACAAACATGGTTACCGTTCGGTAAGAAACAGCAAGTAAGTATTATTTTGGTGACAGTTCCTTATCAATTTAGCCTCTTTAACCGCCTCATCTCCTAATGAAATACATTTTTATTTAGCTTGGTGTTGGTTCCAGATTCGAGTTATTTGAAACCAGTATAGCTGTAAATTTACGTGTCTGCGCAGGCAGTTAAATTTTGTAAACTGGACCGAAGGGAAGGTTCTTCGTCAAAATAACAGCATTTCGTATTCATATTTCCTCAAGTTAAAGCGGTTCAGCTTTTCTACAGTTGAAAGGAAATCGGATAACATTAAATATTTTCTCTGTTGTTGCGAACAAGACTAAATCTAATTTGGACTAGAGACGGTTTTATTCCTTAACTTCACTTTCGAAAGTCCGACCGTATCCGTGTTCTTGTTATGTAGATTTGGGAAGATGAAAATGAGATCAAAGCTGAATATCTCTACCGGGAGTCTGGCAGTGTTTTTACTGCTGGCCATCTGGATCGAAGGTTTCATGGGTAAGCAAGAACAACATGTTCGTAAACTAACAAATATCTGTCAACTCCATCTTTCAGACATCTTCATTCACTTTTAAAAGAACGCAGCGGATGGAGCAGGCTTGTTTCGATTAATATTGTATATTACTCCGTCTTAAATCTTTGTAAGGTTGTATAGCAATGGAAATATAGCACGATTTCATTTGTGGTAAACACCATGACAAGTTACAAACAGCTAAGCTTTCACACCCGTTGACTCGGAATTCAACGGAGCAGTGGTTCCCAACCTTTTGCTTCCCAGGGACCCCTTCACTGATTTTAAGAATCTCAGCGGACCCCCTCCCCAACTGAAACTGCAGCTTCACAGGTTTTGTTGCTTCATTGCCTAAAATCTGCCCTCAAAAGATGCATTCAGGTTTGCTTTGCTCAGCTCGGCATGGAATAAAATCAAATTTTAAGTACTCAACATTGTATCCTCGTAGTTTAATCTTCCCAGTGGCAGATTGTTTTGAACTCATGATTAATTTATGGACAGATAAACGCTGGAGAACTTTTCCTGTAAGAACAAAGCTCGGGGTGAACAGGCGAAGTGTGGTTGCATGTAACACAAGATGAATCTTTGATCTGTTAAAACCTCAAAATTACGAGTTATTATGTTACACTTACACTCTTCGGAATTTGCAATATTGACTGGTAGTTTGCAATAAAAAATAGTTGAACCAATATTGCAGGTAGTCATTTGCCAAAAAAAATTAGTTACCTTCTGCAGACCCTGTTCCTTTTGTGTGGACCCCTGGCGGACCCCTTAGTCTTGGTGGACCACCAAACATTGTTTGCAGACCCCAGGTTGGGAACCACTGCAACAGAGCACAACCAAAATAGATGAAGTCTCTAGATTTTGGTGTCCTCTGTCAATTGGCTGTTATGCGAAGGTGAACTGAAGGCCAAATCAGCCAACAGTTCTAAACTATAATCTTGGACAAAACAGCCCAGACAATTTCCTCATATTTATGAATTAGTTTACTGTTAATCAGTATCCCTTCCCCTATTCCCATTCAATGTTAAGTCAAGGAAACTGTCTTGCAAGAGTTTAGGAACAACAGTGAAATAAGGTTGAACAAGGGGATTGAGGTTCACAAGCTCCAGAACTAGGAAATTTTCCCTTTCATTACCATTTAGTTACTTGTCTCAAACAGTTTTTGTCCCAAATTGTTACTGTTTAAATTTTGCATAAAGCATATTATTACAAGTTGACATTAATAATTTCTAAGCTTGATGTAGCAACAATTGTGTTTCACCTTGATAAAAATTACATTTACCACCAGCTTAATGTTTCCAAACTCAGATGCATGCCAATTAACAATTATTGTATTTGGCTTTCACATGATATCAAGAATTATCCAGACAAAGGTCAATGTTATCTGCCGAAGCCAAAGGCTGAGGCAGATAATGTTGACCAAGGTCTGGATAATTCTTGATACTGTATCATGTGAAAGCCAAATTCAATAATTGTTTTATTATACAATTATAAATCAAGGAAGACTCTGCCATGACATTACTAGTGGCTAAGAAAAGCTTGTCAGATTAACAATTACATCACCTACAGACAATTTTTGATGTCTTGTAGGTGGCAAGACATCGAGAATTGTCAAGATTGTAGCAGTATTGTATAATAATATCAGTAGTCTTGAGCTTCTTTTGGGCCAAGGCATACATAAAATAGTTCCAAAGAACTTGCAGTAATTAGGAAGTTTTGAAAGAAATTGTGTAACCAAGAAATCTTATATGTAGAAACTGCAGTTTTTGAAGCTGTTTACAAAATTAGCATAATTTCTTCAAGATTTCTAAGAAACAACTCATACAGAAAACATAAACTAAGGAACTTAATGTTTAACCAGTATCAGTAAATATTACACAAAACTGATCAATGAAACATGATTTTGGGTCACAGTTACAGACACTCCTGTAGTGCAGTATTCTGAGTGAGATTATTTCTTTATTACTTTTCAATCATACAGAATCTTTTTAGTCTTCCAAAGATGCCTTAGAATATGCATTTAAAGTAATTTATAAAGTTCATGTCTATTCTGTATTAGAATACAAAGACACTGGGATACAAAGCTTTTTTTCCCTTACACAGAACAACTAGTAATTTTGTAAACATTACCTAGGGACACTTATACATCCACCTGCAGAATGACCACTTCTTTTGAATATCATCATCAAGCTTGTTTAATGTCCATCTTGTCCCACTGCTGGGGTCAGATGTGATATGAGTCATTTCCACTGTTGCCTATCATCTACCTTGTCTTCCCTGATATTCAAACGTCTCAGTTCCTCCTCCACTCCCTGCCTTCAGGTCTTCCCACCAATCTTTTCCCTGCCATCTCCAACTCTATGGCTCTTCTCAATATATGACCTTCCTCTCTTCTTTTAACATGCCTAAACCACCTCAGCCTTGCTCTCCTCAGTCTATCTTCCAAATTCTCCACATTTGACCCTCTATCTTGCCATCTCACCTTAGCCATGTGTTTCAACATTCTATGATCACACCTCACCAAAAGTCGCTCCAGCTTTCCTGTCAGTACCCAAGTCTCAGCAGCATATAACAGCACCAGCCTCACACAGGCACAGTAAACCCTAGCCTGGTTAACCAAGAGTATGTTCTGATTTACCAACAAGCTTTCTAACTCTCTCCACTTCCTCCATGCACTGGCTATCCTTCCCCTGACAGCTGCCTCCACTCCACACAGCTCATGGTGTCATCCAAATAACTAAAATTGTCCACCACCACATCCAACATACCACCCTTGACTGCCACTTCCCGAGGCATTGCCACAGGACCCCTGACACAAGCCGCACACCTATAGTTATTTTCTGCCCTGTTCACATTTCTGAGTCCTGAACATCTCCCATGGCAACACCTTGAACATCCCTGATACCAGACCGAGTTTACTCTGACCCCCTCTCCACAAACTTCAAATGGATATTTGCCTCTTTGTGGTCTCACTGCTGGCTCCCTTCCCACTACCATCATTTTTGTCTTGTCCATATTCACCTTCAAACCTCTTGTTTCGAACTCTCTTTTCCACACATTAAACCTCCAGACAATCTGCTCCTCTGATTCGGCTATTATCACTAGGTTGTCTGCATATAACAATTCCCACAAACTTTCCCCACTCACATCCTTTGTAACCTCCTGCAACACCACCACAAACAACATGGGACTCAGTGCAGAACCTTAATGTACTTTAACTCCTATCTCAAACTCCTCTGATGTTCCTGCCAGTGCCTTCACTTTCGATCTTGAGTTTACATACAGTGCCATCACCAGTGTGATAAGTCAAATACTTCTTTTGAATATAGTAATTCAAATTCATTTTTGTAATTTGCTTATCCAGATGTAAATATTCCTCTAATGGAGGATTCAAAGAAACAGCATATTGAACCATGCCTGTTATACTGCATGTATTTTTCACAGTGATGTATTGTGGGCCACATTAAATTGTACTCATGGCCAGCAGTTAGAGAAACATATCTGCAGTCAGTGCACATCCGTTTCATCCCCTTCTACCAAAACACCAGAGTCACCACATATCACCAACAAGCCATCCTTCATTTTGAAATAGCCAAACCATCTCATCCAATTTCACAAGATATTTCTCTTGCATAATTGAAATTTTATTAACCGTAATGTAGAATAGTGTTAATAGTCGTCTGTTGGCGCTATGGAATGTCCTCTGATGCAAATGGTTGCGTATGTATGCCAGTTAATGTCGGTTGAATAAAATGAATGTATTTTTCCATTAGTGAGTCTGAGGTTGGCCTTAATGATAGTATATATTCTGGTAATGAATAGCGGCAGGTGTAATTCCAGTCACAATTCTGATTATGGTTCATTTTTGGGAAATGAAATTTTAAGTGCTATTTTTCATTAATGCAGGTAGTGCTTTGGTCTTCTTGCACATCTCTATTGACTTTGTGTCAACTAACCTACCTTGTATCTGTTATTTAGGTGCATCTGATCAAATTTCTTGTTTTCAGTGTCGAGTAAATATAACAGAACCACCCAGTACAGTACCAAATTGCGAGAGAACGACAACAAACTGTAATAAAAGTACGGAATACTGTGGTATAGCCGTTAGAATTGAAGCAAAAGAGTCAGTCAGCTATCGCGTAGGTTGTATACCCCAAGACGTTTGCGCAGTTAAAAATGTGTCAGGAGTTTGCGAACCTGAAAGTTGCTACGTCCACTGCTGCGAGAATGAAGAACTTTGCAATAACTACACAACAAACAAGAATGTTTCTCAAGTTTTACAAACATTTTTGCTGACAACGTTCTCACCACCGACATCTTCAACAAGAAAGTTTACACAAACGGGAGAAAATGCTGGCCATCGGTTTATCGATCAGGAGTTGCTTTTCTGGGTATTAACAGCATGGCTCGCGGCGTGGTATTAGCGCGGAAAAACTTCAAAAGCACTCAAGTTTTGTTCCTTTGTTTCCGTGGCTTGAAATGTCGAATGATATGTAGTTTTAGAACTCTTGCTTCGTTTCAAATAACGTATTCAATTATTGTGGAATACAGCAAGGACTTTGTTGTTCACAAATGTTATATAACGAGTGTGTAATTTTTTTAATCACGTCAGAGTCCATAGTAAGCAATCACCAGTAAAACATCACTCTTTCTCTGTGTAATTAAAAAATTATTAGTACACTAAAGTATTTCAAAAGTGCATTCGTTTTCTTGGCCACTTGGGGGAGGGCATAACAAAATGTTGGCGTAACATAGCCTGGCAGGTCCACCCTGCATCGGCCACTTCATGGGTTTTAAGACTCGTACGTAAAGGGCATTAGCAAAGAAACAGCTGTTTTTACAACTAACTTTTTGACGTGGAAATACCATTGAACAATAACACCCCCTTAAAAATTGAATGTCATTTTCGGAATTCGCGATTATTGTTAAAAAATAAAACATAAAAATACTGACGTCCTAATGCGTTAAAAAATAAGCCAGAAATATTTTATTCCACTGTGTACACTGAATGCGTCGCTGGGTCGCGTTCAATGTGAATGGCGTCATAAAAATGCAGGGTTATTTACTTCTCTTGTTCATCACATCTCACGGACACGGAACAAATGTGTTTGGAAACAGCCTCTCCTGTTTCAAAATAATTTCCTGAAATATATGTAAAAAGCATAACTTGAACGAAGGCAGAACTCCTGAAGAGTCGCAAATAAATTACAGCTGCTTTGTGGAAGGTCTCCAAATCACTACGTTGCGAAATCAGCCTAGTATATTGGATGCTTTACTTGTGAAACGTGAACAAATACGACTCGTTTTCATCCCAGTCATCCAAGTGTGCTGTCATTTTTGCATTACTTACGCAGTGAGTTGAGACGGTGAAACCACTCTACTTCGTTGTTCTGTTTGAACAACTCAAGATGAAAGTTGGACCGGAGCTCAATACCCACACTGGAAATGTGGTATTTCTACTGCTCGTAGACTCAATCCAAAGTTTAAAAGATAAGCAAGAATACTTTGCAGAACGACATCAATAAAATCTATGTGGATATCATCATAGACGTAGGGTTTTGTTATTGCTAGGTGAGGGGGGCGAAACTGAAGACGTATGTGCCTGACCTGGTGACTTTATTAATTTGAAGTAGCTGGTCTAACAACTCATCTGTTGGATTAGTACCTTTGGATAAAGGTTTTAAGAAACAAATTTGAACTTTTGAATACTATCTTGTTTCAACTCAACATGGACACTGGGTAAGACTAAACGAACAACCAAGTCAAGAGCTCGTAACAACCTTGTTCAATATCATGTAAATCAGAGTTGCAGTAAGATGACCGAAAAGAGTTCTTTCCCACACTGGTTTTTGAAATAAAATCGTCAATAAGGTTATCCAGACTGTCCAACCATCCAGATTTTGCTTGAAAATCCTGAATTCCGATCGATATGCCATCGAAATAAGAAAAATCCCGATTTTGACATTTGTTTCAAGGAATAACAAGCCTAGGAAGATAGTTTCGTCAAATTCTGATACTGTAGATTCCATCAGTGGCGTAGCCAAGGAGAGGGTTCGGAGGGTTCAAACCCCTCCCATATCTGCAATTAACTTGAGTTTCGAATTCAATAATGAGTTCACGACCGTCATCAGACATATTTGAATAAATATATGTCATCTTGTAAACTCAAGATTCGAGTTATATAAGAGACGAAAGTGAAATGGTGATATTTCGATTTCATTACAAAATCATCTTCAGACCAAGATGATTTTGTAATAAAATCGGAATATCACAATTTCACTTTCGTCTCTTATATAACTCGAATCTTGAGTTTACAAGATGACATTAGTTTTCGGAATATGTTTTATCTTTTACTTTTTAAAGCTGTCGGCTGGTCATGAATCTAGGAAGATATTTTCGTCAAATTCTGCCACTGTAGATTCCATCAGTGGCGTAGCCAAGGAGAGGGTTCGGGGGGCTCAAACCCCTCCCATAGCTACAATGAACTTGAGTTTCCAATTCAATGATGAATTCACGACCATCATCAGACGTATTTGAACCTTGGTAAATCCAATCAAGACCCTGCTTTTTGAAGTTCAGTAAAATACGTGGAGGCTGGAGCCCCCTAAATTGACCTTAGTTCCATAAAATAAATGGAGTGAAGCGAAGAGTGCGAACTCGTCGCAATCTATCTGTACTTTCTTGCACATTAACACTTCAAGAAATAGAGGTGAAATACGCCAAGTGGTTTTATAAGGTATGGTCGCGATTTTAAATGAAGTTTGCCATAATGCCCAGAAAATTGTGTTCTTATGTGATTATCTGGAGTGGAATTGGATATATAGGAAGATGGTACATTTTTGGGCTTGTTAAAAATTTGTAATAATCCAAAGCTGTCCCACATTGAAACCCCCCCCCCCCAAGAGAAATTTCTGGCTACGCGCCTGGATTTCTACACATCGGCAACGACGACATGGACATCGCCAACAATACCATTCAATAGAATGGCGTCAGCTACATAATTACCAAAACAAATATGCTTCATCTTTTAATCAGTCAGTTGCTGTTGGTAACCTTGAATACAGCATTAACGTGAAAAAGTAGACATCTTTTCCTCTCCTCTGTCTGTGTCGAAGATTAGTTATTTTGTTTACATGAATTAATTAGACAATTAGTGGTCAGCGGACGAACCACGTGTTGAGTTGCGGTTATAGACGATGCTGGGGGTGGGCGGCTAGGCAGGCTTTTTAGCTAACCTCCACCAGTGAACTCGATTTCCATATCTGGAATGCTAACTAGCCAATGAAAAGTGAAGCCAAGATGGCCGCCCATGGAGGGCAATTTTGGACGTCAGTTTCAGTCCCCTACGCGACTTTTTACATTTTCTAAAAATTTTCTTTATCGAAAATACACACAAAACATGTCTTCAAAAGAGAGAAATGAATTTAAGAATTTCAAATATATTTCGACAAAGTCAAACTGAGTTACAGGATATATATTTTCACGAAAAGAAATTACCAATCTCACGAGAAACCTGATAAAACGGTCTTGAGAAATTACTTGGGGAAAGTACTAAGTGCACGTCCTTTTTTTACCGTTAGTTTACCATCTTCAGACAATTTAGGACAGTTCTTAGGCCACGCGGCAATAATGAATCCTTTTAAATACTCGATTATGTAAAACTGGTCCAGTAATATTTCGTCTGTGCAGTTTTTCCATGGTTGTGAATGTTTTCGAAATCGAACCAAACAAAAACTGAAGATTAAAGTTGTGGAAAGGACTGGAACTGACGTACAAGACCGCAAAGAGGACTGAAACTGACGTCCAAAATTTCCCTCCATGGGCGGCCATCTTAGCTTCACTTTTTGCCCGAGCGAATGACTGGGAGTTAGCATTCCAGATATGTAAATTGAGTTCACTGGTTGAGACTAAACAAAGTTTTGTTATAGGTAAACTGAATCATCTCAGTGAGTATTTTCAAAAGATATTGCGTTGTTTTCTCGTCATTTTCATCTTCAGTAAAACTACGAAATCAAGTTTGAGTTCCACCGAGAGGTAGTCTTGGTTGGCCATTCGGTTCAGTTGAAATGTTTACATAGATCATGAGGTAAAATTATATTGACACACAGGTCTTAGGGTTGAACTGGAATTGTGTTGGAGATACGATGAACTTTAATTTATCGCGGCTTGGCGAGAAGACAGCCAGATTGTCCCATATAAAACGAAACACCTTAAGCATGCTTGCCACCTTATTTCATCCCTTAGGCATAATTGGGCCAGCGGTCGTTCCCATGAAAATATTGTTTCAAGCGTTGTGTAAAAGTAATGTTGGTTGGGATGAGGAGTTGAGCAAAGAACATGCAAGGCGGCTGTCAGAATGGGTTGGAGACTTGAAACAAACGAAGGGGAAGTTAAACAGTGGTTGGAGACGTTGTTGTTCACGAAGACAACAAGAAAAGGGGTGGTTGGAAAATGGCAGTGGTGGAGGAATTGGTTAAAGGCAAAGATGGCGAAACGAGAGATGCAAGGGTTAGAGTGATTTCGAAGGGGAAGGCACACCGTTTAAGTCGGCCAGTGCAGAAACTCCTCCCATTGGAAGTGAAGCAAGTGAATGGCGTGACGAACCGAGAGCAGAAAGAGAAAGTAACGAGACAAACTTGAGAGAGAGAGAAGAGACCAAGAAGAGCGGCAGCATTGGATACAGACTGAAAAACGAGAGGAATGATTGACTAGTGGTGCTCATCAAGGTGGGGAGTGTGTGGCAAAATAGTTTTAATTAAATTAGTAACAAATAATAAATTGTAAAAACATGATTCTCGCTGTGGGACACGTAAGATGTCACAACAAAGAACCACTGTAAGCCAATCTTTTCCTTGACCCTAAGGCCTAGGCTTGGCACTTGTCCTTTGGACACCGTCGAAGCAGGTTGTGAAATATACATAAGGTGTGAAGAGAAGTCAGAGAGAAGTGTACAGAGAGAGTGACGCCTTAAGTCGCAAAATGAAAGAAAGATACAGTCCCTTGAGTGGAATCTACCTAACTAACGAACGAGCGCCGGCACAACTAGACGAAGATTGTGCGACAATGGCGGCACTTGGATCAGCACTTTGTAAATCATCTCATGGGGATCTACTTACAAACCGAAATTTGATACTACCAGAAATGTTCTATAACATATCTTTTGCTATCGTATTTGACGTGCGTATAACGCAGAAATCTCCCATTTGCATTGCTAGGAAAAAACACAGTAGAACCCCGCTAATTCGAACTACCAAGGGCAATGAGAAGTAGTTAGAGTTAGCAGGGGTTCAAGTTATCGGAGTAGTAGTTGAATTTCAAGTATCCTGTTAACAATTTATAAGGTATCGTGGTTTTATGATTCATCCACTATTACGAATCATTTTGGTACAGTCAGTTAACAACATTTAAATTTTTGTGCATGGATAGAGTTGATTGAGTTGTCCTGAATAGTAATATTACCGTACTATTATGTCTTTCACTATGGAGTTGAATAACTGTTTATAAAGAAATGACTTCCAGAAAACACGTACATGTTCAATGAATGCTTAGCTCTTTTACATACGGCTGTACAAATTTGTGAAAGCCTTACGAAACAAACTGGATAAACTTGAACAATTATAACGGTATATTCACGACTAATTTGTGGGACATTTTAAGAATCGCTGCACAACATTCCCCAAGGATAATCACTCTGGAAAGGTCTTTCCATGGCTTCAATTACGTTTCCATACATTGTCACGTTATCAGTAAAGATTCAAGATTCCGTCTAGTCAAACAGCTACGCCCTGACACTTTCAGGTTTACGGATCGCCGTTTTCAAAATAGAGTTCGTATAAACAGGGTAAATTTGAGCAAAGGGACTATAAAATTAGGTTGGAGTTGGCGGGGAGTTCGCGTTAACCGAGTTCTAGCTAGCACAGGTTCTGCTGTATGTGTATTTAATTAAATTCAAGATTTGATTTTGTTGTTATGGCCACGTCGTCTTTGCACAATAGCATTTCGCATACCGTGACCTGATTCAGCCCTATATCTAATCTGCACTAGAATTTGTTCGCAATGTGACTTATCAGACACTGGAGATACATATTTACGCAACAATAGTTACCAATATTGTTCCGCAAACCTCGAAATTCCATATTTAAAAAAACTTTGCGCGTTACGATTTGTTTATTATTGTCTTCTGCGATTCTTTTTTTTCAGCACATCGCTGTTCGACACCAGTTCTTGTGTCCGCGCGATCATCTTGCGCAGAATAGAAAGCGCAATTAACCTGGTTCGAAAAAAAATTCGCCCGAAGTGATCCACCGGTAAGGAACCCAGGGCTCAAAAGAAAGTAAATTATTTAAAAAAACAACTTTAGACTTCTGTAGTTAAAAAAATGAAAATCAGTAAGATCGTATGTTGCGAAATTTCTGAGGTAATGATGCACTTCAAGCGTTCGTACGCACGCCAAAAATCCTGGCGACCGCCCGATCATAATACGGACAGTTGTAACTGAACCACATGTTATGCATGCATCTCGCCTGACCTAGGATCACTGACCAAAATATAAATTATGTATAAGTCAATGCCTCGGATTAAAATACCATTGGCCACAAGCTGATGGCAAATTTTGAGATGTCATGAGAAAACGGGAATGCGTGGGTTTGTGGGTGGGATAAAGTTATTTTGAAGTTGGTTTCCCAGAATACTTATTCGTACTTACGTCGTTTCGTGGAGCGAAGTTGAGAACAAACATCGTTACCTTTCCGTAAGGAACAGCAAGTAAGTATCATTTTGGCGACGGTTCCTTATGAACTTAGCGTCTCTTTAACCGCCTCATCTGCTAATGAAATACATTTTTATTTCGCTTGGTGTTGGTTCCTGATACGAATTATTTGAAACCAGTGTAGTAATTTGTGTGTCTGCGCAGGCAGTTAAAAATTTTGTAAACTGGATCGAAGAGAAGGTTGTTCGTCAAAATAACAGTATTTCGTACTCATGTTTCCTCAGGTTAAAGCCTTTCAGCTTTTCTACAGTTAAGCGGAAATCGGATAACATGAAATATTTTCTTTGTTGTTGCAAACAAGGCCAAATCTAATTTGGACTAGAAACAGTTTTATTCCTTAACTTCACTTTTGAAAGACAGACTGTATCTGTGTTCTTTTTGTGTAGATTAGGGAAGATGAAAATGAGATCAAAGCTGAATATCTCTACCGGGAGTCTGGCAGTGTTTTTACTGCTCGCCATCTGGATCGAAGGTTTCATGGGTAAGCAAGAACAACATGTTCGTAAAGTAATAAATATCTGTCAACTCCATCTTTCACACATCTTCATTCACTTTTAAAAGAACCCAAGGGATGGAACAGGCTTGTTGTGGTTAGTGTTCTCTATAAGTCCGTTTTAAATCTTTGTAAGGTTGCATGGGGGTGGAAGTATAGCACAATTTCATTTGTGGTAAACAACATGACAAGTTATAGATAGCTAAGCTCTCACACTCTTTGGCTCGGAATTCATCAAAGCATAACCACTAGAAATACGTGCACGCAACAAACCCTCGCCCATCCTTCCATTATATCTCTCGAGAATCCGAGTAGGACTGATTATTTTTCAAAATTGTCAGAAACAAATCGTCCTTACTAGTAACTAGAACAGTGAATGCAATAAAAGAAAAAAAATCCACACAGAATTTGGCCGCAAATAAACAACAATCCAAACTGGAAATGATTTTATATTTAAACTGTTTATAGTCATATTTACGTATAAAATTTCAATTCTGCTTTATTAACACAAAAAGTTCGGTGAGAATAACGTTCAACGGCTTAACAAATGGTAAGATGTCCATCCTTACAATTAAATTATTAAACAATGAATGATAGGATCAATACCCTGAATTAGTCGCGGGCTTATGGTAATTCGTGTCGTTTTCCAGTTAGACTTCTCACTCATTTTGCCTTAAAGAAAGATTTTTTTATTAGATGACCAGACTTTCTGTCTTAAAAGTGGGGCATTCTCATAGGTTATCAAACGGATACCAGCATTACGGACAGCTCATGATTGAATATTTTTTTGACATTTTTTTGACTTAAAAAATTGATAAATTATACGTTATCTCAAAGTTGGTTACAAATGTCTTTAAGATGTGCTATGATAAGGGTTTATGCTAAGTATTCATCCGGAGGTACAAGACTTTGGTGACGAATATGAAACAAATTACGAAACCGACGAAATAAACAAAGAAAACATGAACGAATTCTGCATTTTTAACGCTGACCAAAAATCGGAAAATACAAAACATAAAACAAAATACGACAAGCAAACCTTGTGCAAGTTTTGTCGAAAGAAGAACGAGATGAGGGGAGTAAAAGACGTACTTTTTCCACGGTAAAACATCAATAAAAAAGAAAAATGGCGTACAAACCTGCAACTTTTGCGTATTTTCAACTAAGCATTCAGTGGCACCTCAATACAAAGGGTTTAACGGTAAATTTACACGAAGACAACTTTAAACTTTCTTGAGACATTTTAAAATCTTGATGAAAGCATTACTGGTCGAATACGGTAAATGTCATCATGCACAAATCACTCTCGAAGTGAGAAAGACTGAAGTGGACAACTGTTTTGCCGAAGGATAATTTGGTGACCAAAAACAAGTAGCTTTGCAGTGAGTTACCTGGTGGCTGTTTACCTTGCATTTTTGTTTCAAGCCAAAAATACATCCTAACGTCTTCAGTGGGGCGACATTATATAGGGAAAAAAATCCTGATTGAGGCGATGAAATCTTTGGGTGGAAAGCGGAGAAAGCATCCAAAGACTGTCATGACTTGGACGATGAATGTGCTATCCCATTTCTCAAACTATTGACCATGAACGTTGTCGATTAAATACTGCAAAATATTCAAAATTAATCGGCCTGCAGAGATGAATGAACCAGAATCGTCATTCTACTTTACCAATAAACACCAGCAAAATCCAGGCGATAATATTTGGTACAAGAAGTCTCCCTTAGGGAAGAATGAAGTCGGGAAGCTACTTTTGAAAGCTGCTCAAAACAATTCCGTTCGCCGAACTTGTATTTCAAAGCTACTCGGTTCAGACGTACCTATGATTATGCTGCTCAGGTAAGTGGTTACCAGAACGTGAAAAGTCCCAAGATTTATACAAATCAGCACCTATTCAACTTCAGCGAAGAATGTCGTTTTAATACACTTATTCGTTTAGCAAATGTTCTGACAGCAAGCGAGTTCCCTTACGTCTTTTGTTCATATAAATCAGAAAGAACCAAGACAAAGCGTTGCTGCAAAAAGTGAACAGTTGGCAAATGTATATTCCAAGGAGCTAACTTTGAGAACTGCTCTTTCAAGTCAGAAATTGTCCAGTTACTGAGGTGGCCCTCAAAGGCAAAACCAGCCGCAGGCACCAAGAAAGCCATTTCGTTTGCCGGTCTTAAATCATTTACTGGTTTCAGTGTTCAAATAATGTAAACAACGTCTGAGAGATCCATACAAGGGAAAAAAGAACGAGACCAAATCGATTTGCTTCGATACGATACATAAGTATAGTTTGGTCAACAACATACCAGTCCCCGAGCTTACACACGGCATTTTTGAGTGACCGGAATCCATGGATAAATATATATATATATATATATATATATATAAACCAAAGGTGAGGACCAGCAAGGTTGTAGTGTTGGTTTGAAAATGAACAGCGCTCAATACCATACCAGTAGAGCGAATAAAGAAATAAAATGGACAAAATTTTTGCTGTCGCTACTCTGAGTTTCACGCGCTCAGGCGATCATCAGGCAACTGCCTGATGATCGCCTGAGCGCGTGAAACTCAGAGTAGTGACAGCAAAAATTTTGTCCATTTTACTTATATATATATATATATATATATATATATATATATATATATATATATGGATATATATATATATAGATAGATAGATAGATAGATAGATAGATAGATAGATAAAGTAGCAGGTTTGAAAACATAAGAATAGAGTGCTCAATACCGAAGTAGAGCGGGATAGTTAGACAAGACAAACTTTGTTACTTCATATAAGTTTTAATCACGACAAATTTGTTTCGTATAGTAAGCGGAGCTTACCACACTCATCGGGTGATTTTCGTGTCTGATGTTAATGCTCAGGAAACTTGATATTATATACACGGATGATGTCATGTGCCAATATAGTGTGTGAAATAAGATTATGAATAGCTAATGGCTGCATAGCAAGTGTTTTTTTTTTTCTATGTCTGCAAGTCGAAACGAGCTCGTTTCTAGAGTTCAATGAACCTAGATTAGGATGGCATATTATGATGAATTTTTCGTGCGAGCATAAGTTAAATCTTTTGGTTTTACTTGAATAGGCCCTACATTGCTTAATTATTTTTCATTCGATCGAGTATTTAATCTTAGAGTCCTTTAAGTTCCAAATGTATTTACTTAGTGCGGTGCTGTTTTTGTGCTTCGGATTTCTAAAGGAGTTGGTATGGTTGTGGTATCTTGACTTAAATTTGCCTTCAGTGATACCGATGTAGATTTTTTCTTCTGCGTTGTCTTCTCTCTTGACCGTTGCTTGATACAAGACTCCTTCTGTTTGGCATTTTCCAGCTAGTGGACAGGATTCTTTCTGGCGGCAATTACATTCTTTGGTGATAGATGGGTTGGTTAGATTTTCTTTGGCGAGTAAATGCTTGTTGTGCGATGCGATGATGCTTGCCATGTTCGGCATGCAGCTGTAGCTCAATTTCAGGGTGCTTCTATTGAATATCTTGTGTAGAGGGTGGTTTCTTGGGAAGCATTCTTCAATGATCTGCAAGAATTTATGTCCTATGTTGGTCGAGACGTTAGCGCTGTAAGGCGGGTTGAACCATGTGATATGTCTGTTTCTCGACCGCTTTGGTGTTGGTGGCTGCGGTTTAAAATTAAGTTTGTGGTCGTAGCCGCTTCTTTTGAGGGCGTTTTGGTACGGTGGGATAGCTGAGTCGAATGATTGCTTGTTGGAGGAAATGTTAGACAGTCTTCTGTTGATAGCTTCTGGTATGCTGCGGAGTATTGATGGTGGGTGGTTGCTGTTGAGGTTGACATATTGTGGGACATATATATATGAGATATATATATTGAGAGAGAGAAAGAGAGAGAGAGAGAGAGAGAGAGAGACAGAGAGAGACAGAGACAGAGATAGATATACAAAGCGAAAATTTTTCTCTCTAGTCACCACGCGTGTAGTAGGACTCCACGCACGTTTATTAGTACCCTTGCACCGCGCTTCGCGCAGTGGGCGAGGAGGAAATAGAAGAAGTCTCGTGATATTGGTGTCCTCTGTTATCTGGTTTGTAAGGTGAACGAAAGTCCAAACCAACCGACAGTTCTAAACTATAATCTTTGACAAAACAGCCCAGGCAATTTCCTCATATTTAGACTTACAATGAATTACTTTTACCGTTAATCGGTACCCCCTTCCCTGCCCTAATTCAATGTTAAGTCAAGCAAACTGTCTTGCAAGAATTCAGGAACAGTGAAATAACATTGAACAAGGGGGCACAGGGGACTGAGGTTCATGAGCTCCAGAAGTAGAAAATGTTTTTTTTCATTACCATTTAGTTATGGTCTCAACAGGTTCATCCCAAATTGTTACTATTTAAATTTGGCATAAAGCGTATTATTACATGTCGACATTAATAATTTCTTAGCTTGATGTAGTGACAATGGTGTTTCACCTTGATTAAAATTACATTTACCACCAGTTTAATGTTTCCAAACTCAGATGCATGCCATCATCAGTAGTCTTGAGCTTCTTTTGGGCCAAGGCATACATAAAATAGTTCCAAAGCACTTGCAGTAATTAGGAAGTTTTGAAAGAAATTGTGTAAACAAGAAATCGTATCAGTAGAAACTGCAGTTTTTGAAGTAGTTTACAAAATTAGCATCAGTTCTTCAAGATTTCTAAGAAGCAACAACTCATACAGAAAACATAAACTAAGGAACTTAATGTTTAATCAGTGTCGGTAAATATTACACGAAACTGATCAATGAAACATCGTTCTGGATCACAGTTACAGACACTCCTGTAGTGCAGTTTTCTGAGCGAGATTATTTCTTTATCGTTTTTCAATCGTAGAGAAACTTCTTAATCTTCCAAAGACGCCTTAGAATATGCATTTGAGATAATTTATAAAGTTCATGTCTATTCCATATTGGGACATAAAGACACTGGGGTTTGCCTCGTGTCAGTATTCCAACACTGAACAACTACTAATTTTGCAAACAATATGTAGAGTTACTTATACATCCACCTGTAGAATGACCACTTCTTTTGAAAATAATTCAAACTCACTTCTGTAATTTGCTTATCCAGATGTAAACATTCCTCTTATGGAGGATTTAAACAAACAGTTTATTGAACCATGCCTGTTATACTGCATGTATTTTTCTCAGTGATGTATTGTGGGCCACATTAAATTGTGCTCATGGCCAGCAGTTAGAGAAACATATCTGCAGTCAGTGCACGTCCATTTCATCCCCTTCTACCAAAACACCAGTCACCACATATCACCAACAAGCCATCCTTCATTTTGAAATAGCCAAACCATCTCATCCAGTTTTTGTATATTTTTCTCATATTCACCTATCCCTTAATTCCAGTCATGATTCTGATTATGGTTCATTTTTCGGAAATGAAATTTTAAGTGCTATTTTTCATTAATGTAGGTAGTGCTTTGGTCTTCTTGCACATCTCTATTGACTTTGTGTCAACTAACCTACCTTGTATTTGTTTAGGTGCATCTGATCAAATTTCTTGTTTTCAGTGTCGAGTAAATATAACAGAACCACCCAATATAGTACCAAATTGCGAGAGAATGACAACAAACTGTAGTAAAAGTACAGAATACTGTGGTATAGCCGTTACACTTGAAGCAAAAGGGTCAGTCAACTATCGCGTAGGTTGTATACCTCATGACGTTTGCGCAGCTAAACATGTGTCAGGAGTTTGCGAACCTGGAAGTTGCTACGTCCACTGCTGCGAGAATGAAGAACTTTGCAATAACTACACAACAAACAAAAATGTTTTTGAAGTTTTACGTACATTTTTGTCGAAAGCATCCACAACGCCGACAGCATCCTCACCACCGACAGCATCCTCACCACCGACAGCAACCTCACCACCGACAGCATCCTCACCACCGACCGCATCTTCACCACCGACCGCATCCTCAACACTGACAGCATCCTCACCACCGACAGCAACCTCACCACCGACAGCATCCTCACCACCGACCGCATCCTCAACACTGACAGCATCCTCACCACCGACAGCATCCTCACCACCGACATCTTCAACAAGAAAGTTTACACAAACGGGAGAAAATGCTGGCCATCGGTTTATCAATCAGGAGCTGCTTTTCTGGGTATTAGCAGCATGGCTCGCGGCGTGGTATTAGCGCGGAAAAGTTTCAAAACCACTCAAGTTTTGTTCCTTTGTTTCCGTCGCTTGAAATGTCGAATGATATGTAGTTTTAGAACTCTTGCTTCGTTTCAAATAACGTATTCAATTATTGTGGAATACAGCAAGGACTTTGTTGTTCACAAATGTTATATAACGAGTGTGTAATTTTTTTAATCACGTCAGAGTCCATAGTAAACAATCACCAGTAAAACATTCTTTCCCTGTGTAATTAAAAAATTATTAGTACACTAAAGTATTTCAAAAGTGCATTCGTTTTCTTGGCCACTTGGGGGAGGGCATAACAAAATGTTGGCGTAACATAGCCTGGCAGGCCCACCCTGCATCGGCCACTTCATGGGTTTTAAGACTCGTACGTAAAGGGCATTAGCAAAGAAACAGCTGTTTTTACAACTAACTTTTTGACGTGGAAATACCATTGAACAATAACATCCCCTTAAAAATTGAATGTCATTTTCGGAATTCGCGATTATTGTTAAAAAATAAAACATAAAAATACTGACGTCCTAATGCGTTAAAAAATAAGCCAGAAATATTTTATTCCACTGTGTACACTGAATGCGTCGCTGCGTCGCGTTCAATGTGGATGGCGTCATAAAAATGCGGGGCTATTTGCTTCTCTTGTTCATCACATCTCACGGACACGCGACAAATGCGTTTGGAAACAGCCTCTCCTGTTTTAAAAGAATTTCCTGAAATATATGTAAAAAGCATAACTTGAACGAAGGCAGAACTCCTTAAGAGTCGCAAATAAATTACAGCTGCTTTGTGGAAGGTCTCCAGATCACTACGTTGCGAAATCAGCCTAATATATTGGATGCTTTACTTGTGAAATGTGAACAAATACGAGTTGTTTTTATCCCAGTCACCCAAGTGTGCTGTCATTTTTGCATTGCTTGCGCAGTGGGTTGAGGTGAAACCACTCTACTTCGTTGTTCTGTTTGAACAACTCAAGATGAAAGTTGGACCGGAGCTCAATACCCACATTGGAAATGTGGCATTTCTACTGCTCGTAGACTCGATCCAAAGTTTAAAAGATAAGCAAGAACACTTTGCAGAACGACATCAATAAAATCTATGTGGATATCATCATAGACGTAGGGTTTTGTTATTGCTAGGTGAGGGGGGTCGAAACTGAAGACGTATGTGCCTAACCTGGTGACTTTATTAATTTGAAGTAGCTGGCCTAATAATTCATCTGTTGGAATAGTATCTTTGGATAAAGGTTTTAAGAAACAAATTTGAACTTTTGAATACTATCATGTTTCAACTCAACATGGACACTGGGTAAGACTAAACGAATAACCAAGTCAAGAGCTCGTAACAACCTTGTTCAATATCACATAAATCAGAGTTGCAGTAAGATGACAGAAGAGTTTTTTCCCACACTGGTTTTTGAAATAAAATCGTCAATAAGGTTATCCAGACTGTCCAACCATCCAGATTTTGCTTGAAAATCCTAAGTTCCGATCGATATGCCGTCGAAATAAGAAAAATCCCGATTTTGACATCTGTTTCAAGGAATAACAAGCCTAGGAAGATATTTTAGTCAAATTCTGATACTGTAGATTCCATCAGTGGCGTAGCCAAGGGGAGGGTTCGGGGGGCTCAAACCCCTCCCATAGCTACAATGAACTTGAGTTTCCAATTCAATGAGTTCATGACTGTCATCAGACATATTTGAACCTTGGTAAATTCAATCAAGACCCAGCTTTTTGAAGTTCAGTAAAATACGTGGAGGCTGGAGCCCCCTAAATTGACCTTAGTTCCATAAAATAAATGGAGTGAAGCGAAGAGTGCAAACTCGTCGCAATCTATCTATCTGTATTTTCTTGTAGATTAACACTTCAGGAAATAGAAAGGAAATACGCCAAGTGGTTTTATAAGGTACGGTCGCGATTTTAAATGAAGTTCGCCATAATGCCCAGAAAACTGTATAGGAAGATGGTACATTTTTGGGCTTGTTGAAAATTTGTAATAACTCAAAGCTGTCCCACATTGAACCCTCCGCAAGAAAAATTTCTGGCTACGCGCCCGGATTTCAACACATCGGCAACGACGACATGGACATCGCCAACAATACCATTCGCTAGAACGGCATCAGCTACATCATTACCAAAACAAATATACTTCATCGTTTAATCAGTCAGTTGCTGTTGGTAACCTTGAATACAGCATTAACGTGAGAAAGTAGGCATCTTTTTTCCTCTCTTGTGTCTGGTGCTTTGAGTATGATCAAATCCAAGTCTACCAAGTGTCGGTTGATTTTTCGAGATTAGTTGAATAAAACGAATAAATCGTAGCATAAGTTTTGTCGTGAACAGATTTTGTTCTGAATAATTCTAAACAAAGCAGACACATACTCGACAGGATGGTCAACTGTAAAAAAATTACATATCTGTTTTACGTGTTGTACAGACTTCCGAATTCATAAACTTACGTCTTGCAACGAAGTTGTTTAACAAAATTTCATTGTATTTTGTTAACTGTCATTTTAATTTTATTGAAACTATAGCTGTTCACACTGTTGTGGAAAGCATCCACACTGGTGGATCGTGGCTTAATTCAAAACGCGCAAAACCCAAAACGAAATAGTTTAACTGGTCCGAACATTTCGACAAGCATTTACAAAACAACTTGGTTGTAAAGGTGGTACTAGTGACACGCAGTGGTGAAAAAAATTTTCCCAAAAATATTTCATTTTAACTTCACAAACTGGCTCTCAATCAACTTTTCATCCCAAGTCTTTTAAGTTAAAACGGCAGGTTAAAATGCCTTTCCATTTTACGCCTTTTTATCCCCCGGCATGTTGATGATTGTTTTTACTCTTTCATTCTACCAACCACGTAAACGTTTGCGTTTACGTGATAACGTGATATATATTTAGGGTAATCAACCACAAACCATCACCAAGAATCGTTTTCCTCCTCTTGGACAACACTTCCGAAATTCCACGTATTCTAAGAATTATAGTAGCTACCTCAGAACTATCCATTCATGGTATGGTACACTGTGGCAGGATCCTCATGCTGGCAGATGAACAGCACTTCGCGAAATTTCTCCAGCAAAGTCAAAAGCTGATTTCGTCTTAAGTTCTCGTAGTACATAATTTCTTCGAAATGGTGATTTCCACGAAAGTAACGACATAGTCTGCAAGAAAATAAGATGACTGAAGCATTTTTCTCAACGTTTTAAGCTCAGCAACGTGTACCGATTCATTTTAAATCCGGCAATTTTAGCTTCTAGTCGTCTCCTTCCCTTTTCTGCCCCCTAGTGTTGAGTAGGGAAAACACGTGAAATCGCTTAACCAGAACTTCTATCAGAGAATAGTGATTTGTTTAACCAGAGAACAGTGGTAGTACATAACACCTTACAGCACCATTGAGCCATCATGGTAAGTTAATGTTATTAATTATGTATGTGGAAGAAGACTCGTGCATTTCCTACTGATTTAAGGATGGACTTTTAATTAAGAGTGGAGATAAAGGAGAGCCAGGGGGGGCTTGAGCTCCTCCACTTTTAAAGTTCGGGGCAGAGCCTTCCATTTCTGGCGAATAATACAACATTTGTAATTTAATTGTTAGCGAGTCTTGACATCTGGAGGGAATTTAGTGTAACATTAAATAGAAAAAGTGGCAGAAGAAACTGTAATAATTTATAAAGAAACTAAAATTGTAGCCAGGTAACCGAGGACATGTCACCACATGTTCACGCTTACAAGATTCGTTGGAAAGATATTCTACGAAACCCTCCTGCACGTTACTTGGCTTCTGTGCTGGGTTACATCTTAGTGCCATTAGCCCCACTTTTTTGGGAGCCGTCCCCGCCCTTGTCCATGATAACGGTCGTCGTTAATGAAGTGTTCAGTCGCTAGTTAAGCTAATTTTCAGCCCAGGTTTACATGACACACTGGCAATCCTGTCATTCGGCCTCACTTGATTTACTCTGATATAAGAGTCAGAATCCAGCTTTTGAGGTCAAGTTGTAATTTATGAGCTACACGCCAGGAAACAGATCTGATGAAATAAAAAGTTGTCAGAAAACATATCCTAGAAAATCAGCAGGTTTGGGCTAAACTCAGTTTGTGAGGAAAAAAACTTGCCTTGGCAAGCAAGATTCTACCTATTCTGGGTTCAGAATCTTCAAGTAAGTGCTTGGTTCACGCATAATAACCTCACATTTGGTTAGTGAGTAGTGAACAGACAAAAGACATCAATGAAGAAAAGTTTGGTATAGTTGAGGTACCTTGCAAACAACTTCATGTCTTCAGGGTCTCCCGCCGCGTGGACTTGGTAAACACTTCGTCTTTCCAATTCAGACAGCTCGGCCAGACTTAGTGATTCAAAATGTGATGCAGTTTCATCCTGATGTGTTTTAGATCCATCGGAAATATCCCCTTTGTCTTCGAGATAAAACAATGAACTGCCTTGGAAAGGTTCGCCTTGTGTGGTTGGAATGAGATAAATATACATGTGTAGCTATGAACGTATGAGAAAAAAAAAGTGAAAACTTTGAATGGCCGATAAAAATCATGAAGGGGTTATGCAAATTCTTCTCCAATCTTATAACATCAACCGCTATCCGGAGTGGATTTGTTTTTTGTATCGTAATATACATCATTTGCTATTCATTACCAGAAAATATACTATCATTAACGCCAACCTCAAACTCATTAAAGCAAAAATACATTCATTTTGTTCAATCGACATTCACTAGCGTAGATACGCAACCATTTGCATCAAAGGGCATTCCATAGTGCCAACAGACGACCATCAACACCATTCTACTAAACATTAGAGATAACAGAATTTCAATTTCGCAAGATACTTTCTCTTGCGTAATTGAAATTTTATTAACCCAAATGTACTGTAGAATAGTGTTAATGGTCGTCTGTTGGCACTATAAAATGCCCTTCGATGCAAACGATTGCGTATCTACGCTAGTGAATATCGATTGAACAAAATGAATGCATTTGAGGTTAGTGAGTTTGAGGTTGGCGTTAATGATAGTATATTTTCTGGTAATGAACAGCAAAAGGTGTATTAGTGAGTTCGAGATGCAATTTAAACCCATGCAATAACGTACTTGAATCAACAGCTGATGTTTCAACATCCATATTACTCTTTGCACTTGCTCCGTCTATAAAAAATCATAGTAACAATTTATGTTTGATTTATTTTACATAACTAGTCCAGAATAACGGTGAGGATCCAAGTATGAGCTCTTCGAGCATTTCAAAAGCAGACACTCAAAGTATAGCGTTATTCCTTTGGAACTCGAGTTACTGAGAGCTTTTTTTTGGACCCTAACATTCAATAAGAAGCGAGCTAGTGTTTCTTGTTTGTCTTCCAACACATCCAACAAAACCACCCCTATATTTTCACGAAAGTAAGCAAGATCCGAGAAAGTCCCGTTTATGAAACACGAAATACAAAAATGTTTGCTTTCAAAAACCAAAACAGATGTTCTTCACTTATTTTCCTCATGCCATGGTATTACTTATAAACACTGCAGTAGTTTTACGTGAGCAGTAAGTCAGAAATTTTCTCTCCAGACGGCACCTCTCATGTAGGCTTGAATATTTTCGATATCCCTTTCAATAGCATAAGTAGTCACCTAACCTTCTGCTGCGGTTGCCATAGCGGATTTGCTTGTTCACCCAGAGGGGTCGGGAGGGAGAATTGGGCCAAGTGTTCGTGAAGTGACATTCCAGGATATTCCTTCGTAAACTGTTCAGCAATTGAGGAGTTCCTGCAAGACAGAGAACTGCTTTCGAAAAGAATCGTTTTCACCGCTCTAATGCCTAAGACATAGAAAACTTCAGTTCTACTAAATCCTTGCAATGCATGAGCACGTGAGTGGAGGCGTAATAGAAAGGACACCAAATGTGGGTACCCAGAAAATTATTAAATTCATCATGCCAAGAATTTCATGAAAGAAAGTTGATGTCACCACATCATGTAC
Organism: Heliopora coerulea; assembly: GCA_030142905.1. NCBI lineage: Eukaryota > Metazoa > Cnidaria > Anthozoa > Scleralcyonacea > Helioporidae > Heliopora > Heliopora coerulea. The sequence goes on along the minus strand of JASJOG010000035.1, from coordinate 1,771,198 downwards.
CTCTAGGTACAATACCTAGATACATTGTGTACCTTGTATACCCTGTTAATACCACGGTATATATATATATATCTTCTTAAGCATCATAACAATATGATGCTTAACAAGATATGCAAAAGAGATTCTAACGATTTTAGCGTTCTGAATCTGGCGACGTCACGTGTTAATTAGCCGCCGTCGAACTGCGTTATTGTAAGGTGTCGCCAGAGTCCAATGTTTTCATTTTCTGATTAAAACGAAGCTGAATCCATGTCACGATTAATAGTTTTAGCCTCTAATTTCAAAAATTAAATAAATGGAATAGATGGGTTCGTACATATCAACGTTCGTCGGTTTGGATGTCTGTCTGTTTGTAAATATATGTATATATGTATTATGTTTGTCTGCCTGTCTGTCTGTGGATGTAAAGTATATGTATGTATGCATGTTCTTCTGTCCATAGGCGCGTACGTATGACGCAAGAAAAATTGACGAATAAAAAGTTCATTAAAAACTACTTTGCAAGGCCGTAACTCTTCTATACATTCACATAGGTTAAGTTACATATTCTACCGCTAACATACGTGAAAAAATAATACAATAAGTTGCAGTTTATCCAGTATACTATCATACGCTACAGTTAATGTAAATTTCAAGCTCACGACACGTACAGACAATCAGAGACACAGAAGTGGAAACGCTTGAAGTCTGCAGAGAAAAAGAATATCAACAGGGCAAAACTTACAAACGAGTTGATGCCACGGGGGAGACAACATAAACATTGCTTTCGCAAAGAGGATAAATAATCCTTGCCTTGGCCCAGTAAACGAGATGAGCGGCAATCGAAAATATCTACGAACGACAAACGTACGAACGACGATGTGTAGAAAACTTTTATTAACGTAGCATTGACTGAAAACAGGCAAAATATTACTTAAGATTAAACTGACTCCGAAAAGTCTTTCTTAATACAAAAATCCTAGTTGAAGCACAACAGAATGACTATAAGGTATTACAATATTTCGAGTCATGAAAGTCACAGTCGAACCATTGATTTGATAGCTTTGATAACTCGTTCATTAAACTTTCGTTTATGGACACATAACCAACTGCTTCTGCTTAGTTATTCAGAGGGGCTACTAGTCTTTTTGCCCCCTTCTTTTTTAAGTTTGCAAAAAATGTACGAATGACTGATTGAGGACGCACCTGGAAAATCAAAAAATTTCCGATAACAAGTTTCTCGGAAGACTTTTTAACTGCGGGCCCATAATCAGTTCAAATATAAATTCAAATAATATGCATTTTGGGACTAGATACAATGAATTTAAGCGGTTGGGTTCAGCACCAAAAATGATCAAGCCACACATGTACAGGGCGTAGAATAAGGAAACAAGGCCTGTCCGACATGTTGATCACGAAACCTGTAATTGAACGAATATTTGGTATTTACACACGATTACATGAAATGGAGTTTATCAAATATAGACACCTGTAATTCATCGGTGAAGTGACTTTTTTGAGCTGGCTGTCAAAGTAACTGTGACACTAGAACTCCCGAGAGACGATATAACTAGTGAACCTCCGAAGACTACGGGTCCAGCAGTGTATAGAATAATTATTCACCGAACCACGAAACGGTAAGGTAAATATACCTCGTATAATTGTTTTCACATATTTTTTCCCCTAATTTTAAGAACAATTTTATCGAACTCAGTTGCCTTGTCGCCCACTCATCATTTGTAAACGATGCATTTTGAACATATTCTGAGTGCCCTTATCGCTAAAAAGTAAAAGAAATACATATCTTTGAATACTTTATTACTAAATTTCGTTGCTACTTTTCGTATAGTATGGCACAGCGACTTCGTTTATTTAAAAAGTTCCTCTTCCGTAACTTACACAAAAGGGGAAGCCATCTTGTTTTGCTCGGAGGTGAATAGTGCAGGATATTCCGAGATAGAGGAACCAATCAGATTTCGCAAAAAACACTATTTACCTGCGAGGTACATGCTAAAGATTGTTAGCTCAAGGACGTACACAAGGCACCTGACGGGGGAAGACGATTGCCGCTGAGTCCGTTGGGAATTCAATCACCAACACGTCATTCTAATGACTAAAACGTCCTAGACGATCAACAACCAACACCCACGGCTCCTTTCGTTATAGCAGCCGGAGCAATTCTGCCTGTTGAAGAATTCTACTAAGGATGCTACGTTCAAGTAAATACTTACCAAAGACAAAGGGATATCCGTATCTTGGGAAAGTGTTTGAAAACTAAAATGAATGAAGAAAGACTGTAGTTTCACATAGTTTCGAGATTTTCCCGACATTGTGAAAACTAATATTTGGGAACAGATGGGCATGGATCTTGACAGCCTTTTCAATGATGATTCCCATGTTTCTTAATTATCTTTGCATTCTTTTCTAACCCAGATCTTCTTTTCTTCCGTTCCCCGTTCCGAATTCCTTGCCGAAACGAATTGAGCCTGGATTTAGTAAGACCAGTTAACTAAAAAATCAAAGTCATGATTGTGATGATGATTGAGATTATGATTGTGATTATGATTGTGCTATGATTATGATTGTGATTATTATGATTATGATTGTAATCATGATTGTACTATGACTATGATTGACTGTGATTATTATGCTTACGATTGTGATTATGATTCTACTATGATTATGATTGTGATTATTATTATGATTATGATTCTGAGGTAGATGAACGATCTTCAAGCTCGATACTCAGAAAATGATTTCTGAGCCCCAGACGGGGATCGAACCCGCAACCTTCTGATGACCGGTTAGACGCTCTAACCATTGAGCTACCGAGACTCAGATGGTGAGCTAAGGTGCAAATTCGATCTTCAATCATTATTAATATATAGTGGCTTCCGCTTAGGTCGCACATTAATAACGAATTTGCACCTTAGCTCACCACCTGAGTCTCGGTAGCTCAATGGTTAGAGCGTCTAACTGGTCATCAGAAGGCTGCTGGTTCGATCCCCGTCTGGGGCTCAGAAATCATTTTCTGAGTATCGAGCTTGAAGATCATTCATCTACCTTAATATATCCAAGCTCTCACGCTTCTCAAACATTATGATTCTGATTATTACGATTGTGATTATGATTACGATTGTGATTATGACTGTGATTACTGTCACGATTGTGATTGTGATTATGATTACGATTTAGATTAAGATCATTATTATAACTTCCTTTTTTACCATAACAACCTTATTAAAACTTATTCTCATTTAGAATATCTCAAACCTTTTGAGTGGGGTAGCCATTTTAACAAATCGGACGAGATCAGGTGAGCAGTCACCGGGCAAAATAGACGATAATACTGATTCATCAACTAGTAACAGAATGGTATGGTATGGTCTGGAAGAAAAACATAACGGTGCTTTAAGAAGGACATTGATCTAGCTAAAACATTGAACTCTAAAAAGACTGGAACTATATGTTATGTCTGGCCTCAAGATTGAATGAGGCCAACATGGGGGCAGCCATGTAGGTCAAAAACACGCGAGGGAAAAAGTTGTATTAAACCTTTACTTTTCATTGACAGTTAATTCTGACAAATACGCAGTCCACGGACATTCTCTCTGCTTACTAAGGATAAACAAGAAAACTGTAAAAAACCCTGAAATTTCGGCGAAGTTTTTCACAATAAGTTGTGTGTTTTATAGCATAGGGGACTAGGATGACCTGCAAATTGACCAACATGTCATCCTCCACGATAGCTTCAAAATACAGTTTGCAGGTATCGTTCAAGTCTTTTTAAAGTTCAATGAGCTAAAACTTTTAGTAACTAAGCAAAAATAAGGAGGAAACTTCAGAAACCCATTCGGAAAAATTGACGTTGCGTCTCTTCAAATATAACTTGGATGACTTTGGTCACAGGTAGATAATTCCAGTAGCCACAGTTGACAATAGAGTCGGTCATCATTAATAGAAGAATGATAAGCTCTCACAAACTATATATTACATTTAGATTTGAATGTTTGTGTTATGCAATTGAATGCTAGCAGTGATTTTATGTCCAAGTTTTATGTGTTTCGTTTTATTTTATTGTATCTTATGTTTTGTAATTATAAGCCTCATAACTTTTTTTGCAAATTTTATTTGCATTGCATCGTTTTAGTCAAAACGTTATTTGTATCGTAGTTTTTCAGTTGCCATGTTGTTGCACCAATGCTGAAACCGAAATGGCAGCCGCGTGTTAATTACGAAACATTTAGATATCGTAATTTTCGGATAATTCGGTGATGAAGAGCACTTCATTGTTCCATGATTTGTTATAGACAGAAAAGAGTCCTTGGGATGATGATAGACATGGCGAATGGCATTATCCACTTGAAATCCGTTAGAAAAACCGGGCTCATTTGGTAATTTCGCGATGCTTAATCTTGAACCTGTTTCTCTGAAATTTAAGAATAAACAAAAGATATAGTGACGTCTGTCCAAAACAATCAAAACCGAAGATCACCGCTTTGAATCTTTGCCTAGATGAAGAATTTCGTTTGCTCAGCTTGATGATTTCGAAACTTGGAATAGACATGTGCACTTTATCCTACATTACGATATTATCTGGTTTAGTAAGGGAATCGATCAACGATTTATTATGTGCTTGGAACAGTATTTGTGACAATAAAAAACAAAAATTCAGAAAAATCTAACTTCATCGTACCTCATTGCTGATAGACATGCTTGGACTGCTTCTGGCTAAAAGATTGACAAAAGCAGACGGTTTACAACAATCAAACCAACAGCAGTGAGTCACGTATGTCTAAAGAAATACTTTTCTACTCGGCCATTCCGCTCTTGACGCGTCTTTTTAGTATTACTTTCAACATTCAATCATAGAGTGTAAGACCAGGAAGAAATGTACACATAGAAACAGCAAAAGGGCCGTATACTGCCAATATATATATATATATATATATATATATAGATAGATAGATAGATAGATATAGATATAGATATAGATATACAGCAAATTGTATAAATTTTGGCAAACCTACACATATCGTAAAAAAAGCATGTATAGATAAATGTGTAACTATCAATATTTTAATCAACCTTAATGCATTAGACTGGCAAAAGAATGTACCAAAAAACACATAACATATCTTCATTGACTGTTGAAGTGAGAATAAAATGAAGATACAATGGTCTTGATATGTTTACATGTTGGTATGTTTTGTGCCATAATTTTTGCAATTTGCTGTATATATTTATGTATGTATGTAGTTTAGAGTGCTTTATCGGGATTTAAAACACGAGGCGATAACCGAGTGTTTTAGACCCGATAAAGCACGAACTGCGAGTTTTTTAAATGTCTTCTAAAATGAACCCCCTAATACGCTAATTCGCGAAAAAAGTTTGGAAATTTATCTTTCGTAAGCCGAAAAAATTTAACTTCTTCTTCACATGTAAAGGCACACGTGTCTTTATCACATATATAGATCCGATACGCTTACGATTTTCTTTTGTCTTTTCCTCATGAATACTTAATACATTTTAGAAATATATATACATATATATATATATATATATATATATATATAAGAGGGAAACTGACGTTTCGAACTAAGGCCCTTCTTCGGAGTGTCAGACACTTAGATTTATGGGAAGCTTTCAGTTAATGGAACCACTAGTGTCGAATAATTTTCTTCCGGATCGCCTCTTACAAACTGCTTATTTTGTCTTTCTCCATCACAACTGAGATTCTGGGCATTGATAATTACCTGGAAACCTTCGAACATTTGCCTGGCAACCAAACTACGACAAGTTATATTCTCGCAGCTGAATTAAACTGAAAACTCATTCTAGAGGCATCCGCTAATAGCAGCCATTAAAGAACACAAACTCTTTCATTTTCTGTCATTTCCTAATTGCCCACTTCATTTGTTTCTCCCTTTTTCTCCTCTTCCAATCTGAAAACCCAGATTTAAATGTCCAAGTCATCATACCTTAACCGTCATCTCTAAGGAAATATTATGAACTTTGTGTGGAAGGCAAAAACTAACTCCAACCCAGTTATTAATTTTCAAGCTCACGGTTCCGCTCTGGCAAACGCTAATAGAATGAAAATTTTAAATCGTTAAGGTGGTATCTGCACGAAATATCGGACGTTTGAACAATATGTACAGTAAGTGATATAACGTGATGATATGGATGAAGCGTGATCAGGAGAAGACATGATGGAACAAGGAAAAAGTGTTTTCGGATCAAAAATATTATATTACCGAATATCGACCGCCAGTGGGTGGCCCTCGATAAATTGCAACCACATACATATTGTAGCCACGTTTTCTTTTGCACTCATCTTTAACCCTTTCCTGTCCAAGACGTCTCCTCTTGACGAGAAAAATCGTCTGGCGTTAGCCAGAGTAAAATATCAAAGTCAGGTATGGACCGGAAAGGGTTTATCCCCGTCGAAGGCCACAGACTGTTGTGGATCGAAAGCTCGAAATAAAATACTTTTGATCAGGGAAATAACACCGTTATCAATTCCGTCTTGTTTTATACATCAAATATCGAGTTTACTAGATGTTGTTCGTAGGAGCATGTTTCATGCTCTATTGTGGCAGCAGCTTTGCTTGAAAAACAGGGTGGTAAAATGTTAGTGAAATGATCGGAAAGGTCTGAGTAATGCCGAAACGTTAGAAAACTACTCTTTACATTTCGGCATTACTGAGACCTTTCCGATCATTTCACTAAGATTTCAACAGTGCCTACGCAGCACTCTATTTTATTTCACGGTAAAATGTTATGCTGATACTGTAAGTGTTGGAGTATTCTTTACACGTGAGTATCAAACACATATCTCTTAAAAATGTCCGAAAGATAGAGGGAAAATAAATCAAATCAGCTTGAGAAAAGATTCTTTTTACTTTGTGCCCGGATCTAGTTGAAGATGGATGTATGCTAATGAGAGTCCCCGACATTTTTTGACCCTCACATTCCAAACTAAAGTTCTTTTTTTTTAAAAAAAAAAAATAGCAAGGAACCCTTCTGACAACTGTTGTCAATTTATCCAAGTTATTGCACTTTGTCGATAACTGAAATGCCACTCACTTAACTAATTAACAAATAGAAAATTGTTTGAGTGTCTCTGTGCTGTGATAGAAACATGAAAGACGTCATTTCAACCAGAAAAATGCCTAGTCAAAACACGAGGCGTAGCTGAGTGTTTTCTTGTATTTTTCTTGTATTTTTCTGGTATTTTTCTGGTTGAAATGGCGTCATTCATGTTTCTATCACAGTACAGAGACACGAAAGCTGTTTTCTGTTTGTCTTATAAAATAACCAAGGTTTTCTCGAGTTTTCATGACGTCATTCATGTCTCTGTACTCTAATACAAAATGAAAATGACGTTAACCGTGTCTCTGTACTCTGAGAGAAAATGAGGCTCGCCCAATCAGAGCGTGCGTAGGACGCATATTATTTTATAATAGCTTATTAAGAAAAGAAAATGAAACCAATTAAAAAGGATAATGTTCATGTACCTTTCAAAAGCATCACAGAGATCTTTTGCAAGAGTACTCTTTGGAAGAATGAGATGAAATGGTGAGACTGCACTGGCTAGATAAGAAAACAAAATGGCATCATACATTATCATATTTCATGCCTTCTCTCCAAAAATCCAGCAGCCAAGATTACTTTTGACATAGGAAAATGGATCCACACAAGTTGATTTCACATTCTGTCCTGGAGAATTCAACATCTGACATTCTTCACAGACAAAATTACACTCAGAATTGGTTTACCTCGGGTACTTCCTTACCTTCAGGTAACTCAGATACTTCATCATGAATTGTGAGCATGGTTTGCCTTTCAGTGCTAAAGTAACTGCACCTAGGGGATGGAAATAGAACAATGCATTTGACTGAATCCAGCTTTTTTCAAGAACTCATATTATGACTGCAGGGGACAGCTAGAGAAAGGGTTGAATAGTGTGATCCCTGCCCTTTTTATGGGAAATATTACATGTGCCCTATTAATGACAGCCTTTTTTCATCATTTCCTAAAACCACATAAATCTACTTCACTCAAAATGATCAAAATCACCCCAGTAGTGCCTTAATACAACTATCCACTCCCTGCCCTTTGAAATTCCTTGTTGTACCCCTGTGATTGACCATCAAATGCTCTGTTTTCCTTATAACAGGTCAAGAAACAAGAGTAAATGAAATGTACAAGTTGGCTCAGCTGATAAACTTAGTTCTGCTAGTGATATTCTTGGCATTATTTTTGTAAAGGTTTTGAAACAATAAACCAAGGCATATTTAAATATATACAAACTGTTGTGGGGTGGGATATGATGGGGTATGGGAATCCAGAATGGTAAATGGTGAGCTGGGGGATAAACCAGGCATGACAAAAGGATGCTCAGCTGCATGCTGTGTGACAAGTGATAGGTCCATTTTGCCTTTCAGCTTTGTATTCTTCTATATTTATGTGTAGCTATCGCATAATTCATCAGTAATATTTGATCAAAATTACATTGCTGTCCAAATTACAGGTACCTCAGCTCCTCATGCTTCAAAGCAATGGAGATTTTTTGTGCAAGGTCATGGTAGCATTCACTGACAGAGGGCTCAACATCAGCCTTAAAAACAAACCAGATAAAGTTTAAATATTGACCAAAAATTGCAATCTAATTCTAATAATTATAACACAGCACTTATAAATTTTCACAAGTACTAGTAGTAACCTTGATTGACCTTGACAATAAAATTGTAAATTTGAGCCATAAAAGAAGTTCAGTAAATTTTATGAAACTATACCCCAACTGCAGAAATCTTAGTGACACAAACCTGATAGGGGACAATGCTTTAAACTATATTGACAACATATTGTGTTCATGCTGTTACAATAGTTCAGATTTCAAAATATAATAAAAATAAACAGCAATTCTCTACCTGCAAGGCAAAGACAATGTTAAACAGTTTTATGGTAATGCTCTCAACTTTGTTTTGTCCGTCATTTTTCTAAAAACAAAAGATGAACTCATTATACAGTAAACTATCTTTCTACTGAGCAGTTAAAATAATTCATGGCCATAGTTGCCATAATCACAAAGACCTCTTACCTGATTTTGTGCTTCACATGTCACTAATGTGGGATGGCCAACAAACAAAACATCATCAATCCTTAATTCAAATTTTTTCCCACAGAGTTTTTCACGTGGTGTAAGTATATTAGCAAGAGTTTTATCAGAATAGCTAAAAGAAAACAAGTTTTTTTTAGTGTAAATCTAATATTATAATATCAGGAGAATGAGGTACTAGATATCTACCAATGAGTTAACTTTGTATCAAAAAATTCAGTTAGGAGTTATGTTAGGAGTTAATTCAGTTACAAGGTTTATCTGAGGCAAACTCACTTTAAGCATCCTTTTTTGATAAAAGATGAAGATCTACAAAAACAACAAGAAGCAGGTTAAAAGAAATGTGCATGGAATGTTGGTACCATAAAAAGGTGTTAGATAAGGCTGGTAGATAATGAGAGTATAAAATAAAGGAAGGTGATATACTGGACATAAGAGGGTGAAAGACCCAAAGGCATGGCCAGGATAAAATAAGTAAGGTGAACCATAGTTGAAAAGTTATATGAACTATGAACAGGATCATGGAATCATTTTAATACAACTTACTCTGAAGACCTTTGCAAGATAAATGAGGTATTTTAAGTCTTGCAACCACTATCTTTTCATCACTAACAGAGTCTAATGAAGAATATTTCCAAAAATATAAAGGATATGGACCTCCATTCCCCTCTGTGACTAATTCAGTAAGTGGATCAGAAAGGGTCTGGTAAAGAAGAATCATAGAGGTTTCAAGAGTGAAAATGAGGCAGTTGGAAAAGAAAGGAATACAAACAAGGACTGAAAATGGACTAAAATTTATGTGGATGAGCACCTGGACAAAGTCAAGAGAAAAAAATGAACAAGTTAAGAAGATAAATGGATAAGGGAAGATAACCAAAAGGACTGTCAGAAAAGCAACTACCAAGTAAATGAATTCAAGGAAAATAGGAAAATTCTGTGCTGGTTGGCATGAAAAATGTAAATGGTTTGCATGTAAGACTGCAATACTGCATCAACTGCAACTTAGGTACAGTGGAAGGATGCATAAATACAAGCAACATGAGAAGGAAATATTGACCAGTCTGTCCTAAAGCATACTGATTACATGGCATCACAAGTAAATTTTACTTGCCTTGGTTCATAATCAATCTTTTTTTCTGAAGTGCAAGAATTTTGGCTGTCCTGTTCAGTTCCTAACAAACAAAATGCATCCATATTGCATTTGAAAATATTTGCAAACACCTTTGGACTTCTGCTGTAATTTTGTTTCACTTGCCAGGGGGTAACTAAGGTTTGCTAATGTGGGGGAAATAAAAAACCAAGTTCCTCTTTAATAGAGACATTGTCAAGTGACTTCCCAGAAAAAAAATTCTTATACAAGACTTGAAACGCTGAAGAAAATACATTTCCTGTACCAAATATTGATAAGTTCATCAGATAAAACAAATGCTATACTTCTTGGGAGAAAGTGCTGTCACATCATTGGGGGGGGATGTCACTGTCTCAATTATTCCGCATCCTAGGGTTGCACCTCCTCCTGTTTGTAAGCTTCAGTGATCTATCTACGAGGACTACGTTTCAAATTTACCATCAACCTCCACATCGCTGTCCTGACAAAACGGGTAACGGAATAATAACGCTTCACCTCTACTACCAGCTGTTACAAGGATCACACTTATTGGATCAAGAAGAGACATAAAAAGGCAAATTTTTGCCGTCTTATCAGCGGTAGATTTCACGCATTCGTTCTGTGCAAGAACGTCAAAGGACATCTGGGAAAGGCGAAAATATGAGACTAAACACCAATAGTCCAGTTCATCCCTTTATGTTTTGTTTACTACGGTATTCTTCATGCACAAAAAAGGCATACGTTAGGATAGGTTCTTCACGATGGATATCTAATTATCACTTGTTAAAAGGCCAGGCTAACATTCCTTTGAGGGAGAAACGTTTATTACATTTCCTTTATACATGGCATTGGTGCTAATATAAGTTTCCAGAAAAAACATATAAGTCATTTGTCATCCTGAATTATGAAGTTAAGCTTAGGAGACCCCTGCTCTGTTATCCTATTTGTACTTAAAGCGGCGTGAGTTATGCAGTGGTATTGGCTACTTTTGAGATGAGATCCTCTTTGCTTTGATGACTTCATGAATCTTTAACGGTAAAGCTTTAAACTTCGATCGGTGTTCGTGACTTTTTAAGCCGAAGAGATCGATATGTCGCGAGAAGACTTTGTTTACATGTGCATGCTTTTTGCTGCTATTCCGTTCGGCCACATCGTTAAAGTTTCTGGCTCTCCAGCTAGAAAGAAACTTATTTCATTCTTGGCTGGCTTAGTGGTGCTATTGTCGACTACCGGTGTGCGAGGAATCCCGCACTCGTTCGTTACAATTCTGGGAACTTATTTCATCATTCGAACATTTGGTCGAAGGTAGGGTTAAAGAAATGAACAAATGTACTTGTAAGATATTTAGGGCATGTTGGTTACTACACCTAATGTTGCAGCAAACTGTCAAATCATAGGAAATTTATGTTAATGTGAGTTTATACGTGTTTTGCTCTTTTAATTTATGTATGTATGAACACAGAAAGATGGCAATATAACTTGAGTAAAGATTATTTAGTTTGAGCACCGTGGACGAACACAACCACAGGTCGTCATGTAACACGTGTTCCTGTCAATATTTTTTTTGTAGTTTCTTTGTGGAGCTTTGTAAGCGGGGAAATTACCTCGTAAATTTATTTTCATGAAATTGCGGATCAAATGACAAATTGAACAAGTATTATGTGCTATGTATAAATCTGTATCTCTGATTAGATTGGTTTTATTTCTATCCTTAAACGCGATCTAACTCATTTTGGATGAGTAAGTTATACTTAGGCATGCAACCTCGATCGGTATGGTTATTTACGGTCCCCTACTTTATACGTTCCGAGAAATAATTTTGGTTATTTTCACATCTTTAGAGATTTACTTAATGGATTTTTTTTTAGAGATTTACTTGATGGATTTTTTTTTAGAGATTTACTTAATGGATATGCTGTAAATTGTGGGTAACGTCTATATTTCGTTCAACTTAAACCCAAAATATACTATGTGATGCCAAAACGACAATCTTCAAAAATTATATTGGGCTAGACTCCTTGTAAATAATAAAAGCACGTGGTTTGTGTGAATCATTCTGGTGATATGAATTTTAATTAATCAGATAAGGACTGATTACTGAATGAGTGGCCATTTAGTATTAGAATATACATTGTCTTTATATCTTGATGTCACTCCCTCCTTTACAAGTATAATTATCTGGAGTTAACCAGAGTAGAATGATAGAAGTTTGAATCAATGATCCAAGCAAGAAAGAGTTAATGAAGCTAAATATGCATTGTACAGTATTCATCTGAGGAATTGTATGTTTGAGAAGCTTCATTGAAACAAAAGATGTTCATAAACTCTCTTTTAACAAAAAGAAAGACTTTAAACCTGAACTGTTATTCCAAATTATTCATAAGCTCTGGAATAATACAGTCGCCGCCGCTTATATGCAAATCCTTTTTGCCAACTCAATTTTTACATATAAACGGATTCGTTCCCAGGATGCACATTCAACAAAATCATTAGCATCATAGAAAAATGACCAAAGATTAAATACCAAAACCAGAAAAAATTGTATTTATTAATAAACTAAAATATACAAGATAGCTGTTCAATGTTTCTGAGGTTTATGTCTGATGGATGCACAGTACAGTTGTCAACTATCAAGGGGACTTTTCATTTTGCCTTTTGTAATTCGTTGTCCCATTTCTTGATTCAAGCCTCGAATATTTTGCCAGTCATCCATGCTTGGACGTTCGAATTGTACGTACACAGTATAGTTTTGCAACCATGCAAGCATCTTGGTTTTCTACTGTTTCCAATCATTGAAACATTGAAATACTTTTGAAAGGAAAGGAGGATTTGCAGCAATGCAATGACAATTTTTCTTTGCATAAAAGCGATTTTAGCGCAAAGTTTTCAATTTTTCTTTTGCATATAACCGACTTTTGCATATAAGCGATTTGCATATAAGCGGATTAAAAAAAGGAATTTTCTTAAGGTTTGGTTTCAGATTTCCCAAATCTTTGCATATAAACGGCTTTTGCATATAAGCGACTTGCTTATAAGCGACTTGCTTATAAGTGGCGGCGACTGTATTTCAGTTTTTGGACCAACAAATGGTATACTTTTTTGGTTCTGTGAACTGACCTTGTGTTGTCATGACATTCATTGTTCTGTTCTTTCTCAAATGTGTTTTATCTACTTCCACTTACTTTTCAAATATATAATGCTACAATGACAATCAAAATTTTTTTTGTCATATATTGTAGGTATGGTCCTTGGTCAGCATTTATATACATCTTCAGCTATTTGTTCTTTTTTCGAACATGTCATTGGTATGGATTTCCCAAGCCTCCTCCATATTCAAATGCAGTTCAGTTGCTGGTAACATTAAGGGTAAGTATAACCCTGCTTGAATAAAATGTAGTTTACTCTCAAATTCTTCTCTTTGGTGATTAACTAATAATTATTCAGACTTATTACTGTGACAGGGTCCTTAGACCCTTGGGCAAATTTTCCAGTTTTTTGAAGTCAAATATGGGTCAGAAGAGCTGATATTACTCAATACATCTCTTAAACCTGTAGTTATTTAAATATTGTTTTGTCAGTTATACTATGCAAATTTTCATCCTTATAGATGTGCACAATTGCATTTGAAGGCTTTGAGATCAGTTCCCAAGGACCTCGCAAGCCTGCCAATAGTGGAGAATCTGCAGACTCAGACCTGAAAGTCTCCATCTATGATATCTTTGCATATGGATATTGCTATTGTGGACTGCTGACTGGTCCATATTATCGCTTTACAACATATGTTGACATGCTATACCAAAAAAACCCTGAGGACATTCCTACATTTAAAGATGCACTGAGAAGACTCAAATATCTGCCTTTTTATGCTGCAATTTACCTACCTCTGAAAACTTTCTTTCCCATCAGCCACATTATCAGTCCTGAATTTGCAAACCATCCGTGGGGGTTCCTGTATCGCTTTGGCTACATTATACCGACATTCCATTGGTTTCGCTGGAGGTTTTACATTGGCTGGCTACTGGCTGAGAGCAGCTGCATAAGTATGGGGCTGGGAGCATATCCTGAGGAATGCAAATGTAAACCTGGACAAGGACCAACTGTTGACATCAGCAGTGAGGATGCCAGAGACAAAAATGTTCAAAAATACAAGTACGTGAGGCTTTTTAAATGTTTAAACCCTTGTCAAAATGGAAACTATGAGTCAAGTGAAGGAGAATCCCTTACAATTAGACCTGAACGTAAACATGCTGCTAGTTAGTGCCAGCTTAGACTTGCATCAACTGGAAAAACTGTTTGACATGATGTAAGACATGATGTAAGACATGATGTAAGACATCACATTATCTAAGACATTGTAATGTTAGTCCAGTTTGGGGCAAGCATTTATCAGAGGTTTGCACAAAAATGTTAGCCACAAAAACTTTAATACATACTGACAGACTAAGAAAATGTTAATAGTGACAAGAAGGTATTAAGTATACATGTACAAAGATTTCCACTTGGGAAATGGTTCAAAATAAAAATCATGCAGTTGAAAGGCAGTAATTGGGCAGACCATTTTTTCCCCACTAGTCAAAATGTATCATGTCAGCTTTCTTAAAAATCCTACAAATTTATAATGATAAATCTGTACAACCTATTTCTCCTGTGAAAAAAAAATTTCAGGGAGTGATATAAACTTTCTTGTTTGCTGACGTTTCTCCCGTCAAAGTAGGGAAATTTGCCATTTTTTGATGTATGGTCAGTTGCCTTGGGCAAACTGGCTTCTAAACTAAATTAATGTCTCAGCAACTGAGTAGAACATGACGTGGAAATGAATTTATCATCAATCATTCACCGATGAACTAATGTTGGAGATAAGTTCGTAGTACAAACAATGCGCAATTTTGACGTAAAAAATCTGTTCATGAGTGCAATGAGGTAACATCTGATTGGTGATTTAAGTGACCGGACTCAGTGTTCTCCAACGGTTGTGGCTGCCTACCTTACCTTTTAACCTGTTCAGGTCGCTTCATGCATGTTTACATTAGTTAGCCACTCGTTCTCTTCGTTTTTACCAAAACGTTTGTTGAGAAAACCAAAATATGTGTTCGAATACATTCTATTGTTCCGAAACTGTCAATGGATATGCAAGGTGCACTTTCACTTGTAGTTCAATTTTCCCGCCGAAACATCGTCGTCAGAACGAAGGGTAATGCGCATGGGCAACCTAGAAGAGTTCCGTACCGCTGAACTGTCATACACACCAATCGTATTGCGTAATTTCATGAAAAATTTCGCCAGCCATATAGTGATATTGTCCAGCTGGTTTAGTACCGCCTTCCGCCCGTTTGAGGTGAGTTGTGGCAATCTTACGGCACAATTCACCTTACATAAGGTGAGTTGTACTTTTATAAAAAAATCAATATAAAAATCTATATACTTGTCAAGAACGTATATGAAGAGATTTTACTACATAATATCAAACGGATCCGAAGGGGTGAAATATTTCTTCAGTAGAATCACCAACCATTGGGGTTAAGACACGTCTTTTGAACCCTGATCAAATCCGATACGAAAACAAGCCTGTTGGGTAAACCGAACGGTTTAGCTCATTTTGGGAGTGGCAGTAAAGAATCTTGGCAACCTTTCTGCGTTCTCCATCAATCTTCGAACTCGTGAAAAACGAACTTATTTATCCAACTGACCGTCTAAGATTGGATCAGGTTCGAAAGCCACGCAGAGGCAAGTCGCTTTTTTATTCAAAATTGATTTGACTGTCTTCTCTTATTTTTGTTCCCCAGCTTCGATACTATTCACAATATCAATGTCTATGGTGTGGAGTTCGCTCCAAATATGCGGTTCACTATGAAGAACTGGAATATGACTGTGCAGTGGTGGCTTTTCGCATATGTGCACCGAAAATTGCCGTTTAAGAAATACAGGTAAGTCACGCCAGGGCGTTTTATGAGACGTGAATTTTTAAACGGGCATTTTGGGAGAGATGGGAGTAGAATGTGATAAGTTTTTGAGATCCCTCGTTCTGTGCACGTGTGAGTGGCTCTAGAACACGTCTCAGGAAAAGAGATGAAGACATTTTAGAAGATTTTAAGTTGAACATAAATTCATGCTTCTCGTCACCTTCGTCTGTGACTTTCACGACTTGAAATTAGCCGAGTATCTTCACTTATCTACGCTTCACAGGCACCCTCCAATTACAAATTTATCACAAAAATCCTTACGAACAGCTACCTTTTTGGGAGACGTCACATTCCACGACCGGCCCCAGAAGCATGGTTCGCAAAACTTTCAATCAAAATACAAGCTTGCTAACAGTTTAGACCAGAGGTAGATGAATGATCTTCAAGCTCGATCATCTACCTTAATATATCCAAGCTCTCACGTTTCTCAAACATCAAACAGTTTAGACCAGACATAAGCTGGAAGAGCTTGATTGTAAGAAATGATCAAAGTTACTTAAAAGTCAGCATAATACGAATTCATTCGCAAATATTGATGATAAACTGGTGCAATTGTCTCTCAAAAGGCAGGTCTCGAGTAACCTGTTTTTCAAATTGAGTTACGAGGCTGACAATACACCTTTAATTAAAGTTGGGCAAAGATGGAGTTCGGGCGGACATTAAAATGACAAAAACAAACTGGAAGTTGCTTTGAAGGACACTTGACAAAATTGTCTTAATTTGTCAAGTGGTCTACGCCAGTTCTCTCGTTGAACTCTGAAAAGACTAGAACGATAACTCCGTTTAAATCCGGACGGAAGGGATAAAAACCACTATTTGAAGCTAAGACAAGACATTGTTGTTAAGAGTGCAGTTTAGCGGACGCTGACAAACCGCTGACCTTTTAGGGTCAGGGAGAAGTTTCAGTGAGTTGAACCCGCGATTACCTAATTAATTCAGGTGCATCCGCTAAACTGGACTTGACCCCAAAGCATTGTACTTAAATGTACAGTAACCATCTTTCTCGATACCGTCAGTTGTAAGCGACGAGTATTTATCTTACAGGATGTGGGTGGTTTTACTTGTAAGCGCTTTCTGGCATGGTGTTATGCCTGGCTATTACCTTTGCTTCATGGCGGTTCCGTTTGTGGTCATGGCTGAGTCACGTATGGAGCAAGTCGTTCAGCCTTCGTCGAGTGAAAAACTAAGGAAAGTCTACGACTGGATCAACTGGTTCTTGCTCTATCGAATTTTCGAATACCTAGGATGCAGTTTCATGCTGCTTGAAATTGGAAACGTCTTGAAAACTTGGATTCAGTTATACTTCTACATGCACATTGTCATTTTATTTTTTATTGTATTGCCCACTTTCATTCCCAGAAGGAAAGCGATGGAAAATGGAATGTTTGCGAAGACGGAAGTGGAATCCTCGAAGAAAAGCACTTGATACATTTAGGTTCTTGTCTAATTATAGCCTCATCGGGATGTGGAAGCTAAGAATGTTTGATTTTAAATTTTCAGAAAACAGTAAGACGCTCGGAAGCTACAGGGTGAAAAACTTGAGAAAACAAAATTAAATTTGGCTTTGAATTGAAAAACTGCAATAGAAAATTTTGTCGTCAATAGGTTCTTGCATATTCTTTTTAATTAGCACTTCGTTCATGTTATTCGTTGCCTGACGAATTGCAATAAAACCAGAATTGTATCACGGTTCGAGGCCAATTGTAAAGCGTTTCGTGACTGAACACGTTATAGCCCCTCCACACGCGATATGTTTCAAAGTAAGAAAGATACTCCGATGAATAACATCTTGTGACAGCTCAATATTTGAGTTATAGACTAGACGAAAATGATTGCGGTTGATGTTATTCATCGGAGTATACTTCTTACGCTATTTCTTGAATTGTCGGCTGGTAATGGATTGCGATCTGTTTTGCTTGACAGAATCTTTGTTAGTTTCACTTGTTCGAGGGTACAACAAAGAAGTTTCTTCAGACAAATTTCTTCCACAAATGTCATTAGCTCGTCTTCAAGGAAGGTGTGTTCCTTGTACTTGGATGAGTTTGCAATGGTTACGGGATCCGGGAGCGTAAAACAGTGAATCGATTTGCTTCGTGAGATGTTGGCCACGTCATGTGCATTTTGTAGAAGACTAGGAGCTCAATCGTAACCTCGATCTGGCCATCATTTCGGTTTAAACCCGAACCGTTTTTAGATCAACACAACTGATCGAGGCACAGTAATGAGTTTAATTCTGTCATTTCTATTTACAATTTTAAAATAGAAACCCGATTTCCTTGCGGGCCTCTTCACATAAGAAGTGACGTCTCGGGGTGAAGGAAGTTTTTTTTGAGTGGGGAAAAAAATTATATTGCCGGCCTCTAACTGACATTGCATCAAAAATCTGAAGAGAAACTTTAGTTTTGAAAACTGTCCTAGGGTTAGGATTGGCATCAGGGCAATCGTAAAGTAGTCACCTGATGTCACTCTGAGGCCAGCGAAATAACGTCTTCCTCTGGAATTTAAGGGCTATCTCGGCTGGTTAGGGATATCGGTTTGGGTTATCTCAAATGTCTTGGTGCTGATCAATCTCCCACATCTTTGAAAACGGACCGTTCATACAAGACCAAGCTACAACATATATGTTGGAAATGTGGGAGCTTTGAGATATCTTGAATGAATGATTCATGAACTATCGCCAAACCCTTACCTCAGAAAAACGGTTTCTGAGCCCCAGACGGGGGTCAAACCCGCGACCTTTCGATGAATCACATTAATAACATTATTAACATATCGTTACTGCCGCTTAGGTCGCACATATATCGAACCTGTACCTTAGCTCGCCATCCGAGTCTTGGTAGCTCAATGGTTGGAGCGTCTCACCGGTCATCAGAACGTTGTGGGTTGGATCCCTGTCTGGGGCTCAGAAATCGTTTTTCTGAGGTTAGAGCTTGACGATCGTTTATCCATCGTTCATTCAAAGCCAAGATATCTCGCTCTGAGCGGTAAGGGAATGATGAATGTGGGAGCGAGATATCTCTGATTCCACTAAAGCGCTACCACTCAAAATATTTCGGACAACTGAAATAGGACTGGAAATACTAATATTATTGCAAATTCAATATTGTGTTGTCTTGAATACCTTACACAACTTGCGCGCAACTTCCCGTCCCCCAAGATATCCCAGTCCGTTCTAAATTGATCTGTGCCGATCCTGAATATCCCAGCGGGGGACGCGGTTCTAATAGCAGGCTCCCGTTATTACGTCAGCTAAATACAACTACCAGAATACTTTGCATTTTTTTCATTTTCATGCAACCACTGAATTCCCGAAGCAAATGGAAAGACAATTGCTCCGACTAACATTACAAACTAGCCATATCTTAGAGAAAGTGAGATACTGCGAGGTAGGTACAGCCATGTTTGCAATGTACGAAGTGTCACTAAATCGTTCGTGACCTCGATGAATACTTCCATTAACGAATAAAGTTAAGTTTGAAATTATAATAATAAGAGACTTACCTAAAACTGACACTAAAAGCAGTGCGCGTGAACTTGCGCATGCACAAGACGACAGGAAGTACTATCCGCCGCCGACCATACGGTCGCGAGGGCTCAAAATTGTTCCGACATACCAAAATCCTCAAATTGAGAATTTCGCCGGCATTCAAATGCACAGGAAGCCCAACCTCAAACACAAGATGATTATAGCCACTCGCCTAATGGCTCGCAGCAACAAGATTTTCAAAAGGCATTCTGGTAGTTCAGCAGACGTATAACAGGAACCGGCCACTCACGTTTACTTTGCTAACTGGTTCACTTCGGCAATCGCGAATGGAGTCACTAGAGATTTTAGTCGAGCCGGTTGGGCGTGCTGCAATAACGTCATAACTATCCATAATAATGCGAAAAAATCGACAGCCGACCCGCGGCCAACTAGAACAAAATGGTGAATCGTACTTGGGGATGTCGGACCCATACATCTAAATTGCTAAGCAACGCACCAGGTCTTCCAAGATGAACTACCTGTCCTTTCTGCGATTACATCCTTGATCCACGTTCTTGCAGAGCCTAAAAGGGAGAGAGATTTTGATTGGTGCGACTGAAGTCAAGAGTATTATAGTGGAAAATCCAGTGCAGGAAGAACAATGATCTTCTAAAATATTTCTAGTTGCTTGATTACTTTATTTACTTTAATAAGCACGCTGGGCGTTTGATAAGTTTTAAAGTTAAAGTGTCTTTATTTATATCGAATAACCCTATCAGCTAGCTAAGCTGTTCTTCCGAGAGGTTAAGTAAGGGCCACCCCTCACGGGTCTACTCTCACTACAGGAGGAAAGTAGAGTACCCGGAGAAAACCTGCGATGCTTGGTTGGACAACTAGACAACACTCTTCTCACAAGAGGGAGGCGTTCAGTTGGGACGTGCACTCATTTTGAACTGGATATAGTGGAGGACCTCATCCCCAAGACTACGCTGTCGAAAATAGAAGATTAAATCTAAGATGCTGATAATATATCAGAGAAGCTCCCTAGAGAGGGATGCTCTAGTGCAGGGGTCACCAATTGGCGGACTCCGGTCCGGATCCGGACTCTGAGAGGCTTTTATCCGGACCGCTAGACATTTTTTGTGGTACTAATATTAATTTATAGTTTCACTTGAACAACATTTAAAAAAATAGTTCTTTAGGGAACTGGAAGCAAAGTATATTTTGAAGATAAATGTTTAGGACTTTGGGTTATCAAGTTCCTGTTTGGAAATAAACTTGTAACTAAGAAAAGCACAAAAATGTTTAATAAAATGTTGAAGTTGCCACTATATTTTTTCCATGGATCATAGTTACGTGTAATATCTCGTGGTTACGGACCCCACAGAGGGAGAGAGTTGAGTAGCTGGACCCCCCTGAATTTTAGTTGAATACCTCTGCTCTAGTGTAAGGATAAGTTGTCGGAAGACTCTGTCGCACACTTAAATGAACAAAACAAACATACTGTTCCCAATTGACTACACAGCTCAACTAGGAGACTACTGGTCCGGAAACTAGAAGATGCCAGTTCGAATCCCGTTCAAGTCAACTCAACTTTTCTAGTTGACTTTCGCAGTGTTAATCGTGAAATTTTCTATTCATGTTACCCAGACGCTGATTCTGAAATCAACTGAACTTGCCGGTTGACGTTCGCAATGAATAATGAAATTTTCCTATCATGTTACAGCAAGGATGTTAATGAAACAGATACCCTAGCTCGTTCACTCTGGGCTCCAGGTCCTGGCTCTTCAGAATCCGTGATATCCCGTGAAACGACACAGAGAAACTCTGCCTGATCTTCCGCACCATATTGGTAATTACTGCCCACACTTATTAATTGTTCAAATCGCCATCCGTCCGGTAGTGAAGAAACCATCTGGGTTAGTTCGTCTTCGTGATACTGAATAACCCGGTACACATGTTTGCTTGATCGCATCTGCAACGACGAGAAAGGCATGTGTTGAGAGGCAATTTGGGAAAACGTTAATACATTTTAAATCTATGTAAACTTCTAATTTAACTCGTGAAGGAGGCAAAGGCACTTACTAAACTTTACTCTGGCTAATGGCAAACGATTTTACTCATCAAGCCCTGTCCCTTAATGAGTTAACTACCAGGATGAACGGGATTCTTAGTAGTACTTATGGTTGTAACCGATCTTTTGAACTCTTTTAGCAATCAAGGGGTTGGCAAATTTGAAAAGTCACATATATCATAGAACTAGTTGACATAGCAACCACAGAAATGGCCAGTATGGCTGAAGAACACTGGTTTTGGGACATGGACACGGTACAACTGCAGAAATTTTTCACGGAAGCCAATTTTTTTCATGCTCACTTTCAGTAAAATGCAATTATCTTATCATCACACATTAGTGCAGTTTTTATTCATATAGGTATATGGTTATTATCTTGAGTTCTAACATCAAATCAACCATAATTAACTACAATACTGTGTTTCATGAAGAGCTGAATTGATGTTCATTATAAAAGAAAATTATCAAAAACAGAAGTTACCGTAGTTGCAACAAGCTTGTAGCTCTGCAAAACGCAGTATATGAATATCAGTGCAATTTTAGTGCTGTGCTAATGCTAGATAAATGTATTTCTGGTCAGGACAATTCCTAGCATGAGTGGGTTCTGACTTGACATTTTCAAAGAGATTTCCCAGCTAACTGTTTTTAGGACAGTTCCTAGAGAATTGCCATGAGAGTAAACAAGAGATGTCAATTCATGAAGTTTTCTCATCATGTTACCCTGACGATGATTCTGAAATAGGGTAAACAAGTGTATTGCAGATTAAAGAATGAGACTCAAAAAGCTTGGTGCTCACTAAAAAGGAAGACCTCTGAAACAGAAGAGTAAAAGTGTTTGTAGTTCTAATATACATTACTGTAATATGTGAACCAAACCTTGTCAAAGTGTTTGGAAATTCACTGCCCTACCTGTCTGTTTTTCTGCAACTTTTTAATGTGGTCCTTAGTTAGCTTTATTAGTTCTGTAATATTATAAAACTCAGCTTCTTCAAGCACTCCTACAAATGATAAAGCTGCATCAACACAGACTATATCTGTTGTCAAAAGAAAGTTAAATGACTACATATGATAACAACTGGTTTGAAATAGCTACTTAACCCATTAATGGGCAAGGGTGCACTTTAGTATTTCACAGCACTCTGGGGAATGCGATATAATTTTACTCATCACAAGGATAAGTCCTGGGCATTAAAGAGTTAAACACTATCTCCGTAACCCATTACAGGACACAGACACACTTCAGCATTTTACTTCGGCAAATGACAAATGATTTTACTTATCACAGAAATAAGCCCTGGGTGCCCAAGGGTAAAGTACTGTAGGTCATGTCAAACATCATTGGAATGCCTAAAGTAACCTAACCAGAATTTCAATTAGAGGGTCACCAGTCTCAAACAAGCAATGTGGCCATTGAGTTCATGGGCAATTTTCTTCTATTAGTTTTATGTACCCCCCACTCATTGTCATGTTGATTTCTTGTTGATATTATCCAACAGAATACAGTTGAACCTCTGTTAAGCGGTCACCTATTAAGTGACCGCTCCTTTTTAAGTGGCCAGTTATCATAGTCCTGAAAGTATTGTCAGTATAAATATTGCTTATAAAACCCCTATTTAACAGCCACTTCTATTAAGCAACCATGGACACCTTTTGGCCATCCCAATAACAGTTCTGTTGTTTTCACCTCTGTTAAGCAGCCATCTGGAATTTAATACTCCTAGTTTCACCCATTCTTAAGAGAGCTGATGATAGAAGAAAGTCTCAAATAGAAGGCAATGAATGATAAAAAATTCAAACATTTATAGTTCTATTGACCAAGAGTGATAATTTTTTTATTATCAGGCAATGCACTTTAAACCATAATTACTTTAAACATATAAATACAGTGTAGAGTGCCTCAGATAGGAAGTCTGTAGACTGTCCTAATCTAATGTCTGTAGTCAGAGGTTGGTTAGATCAGTTTGATCAAAGTCCTTCATTTGTAAGCTTTCTGTTCAAACATAGGATGGAAAATTTGTTCCAGGAAAATTGGCATTCCCATGGAACTTCCAAGCTATAGCCACCTCCTCTGTTAATACATTTACCCTTAACAACTGCATTGCTGGTATTTTGTTGCTTTCTATTATGCACAATTAACAGTTCTCACAAACCTCCATGCCACGAATATTTGTTTCCAAATACAGTGACTTTGTACCACACCTTGTTCTAGTCTGTGACAAGTCCTTGTTAAGTGGCCAACCCCTTTTAAGCAACCACTTGCCATCTACCCGAGGATGGCTGCTTAACATGGGTTCAGCTGTAGTTCCTTTCTAATGTCAATAGAGTATGCTTGCTCAGTTTCTGTCCCATTTCTTGAAAGTAATATATGATAAATGTTCTCTTGAGAGAGTCAGTTGACCCCTCTGATCCTGCAATGTTACTAAGACCCTAATCTACAAGACATGAACATAATAATCTTGGAAGGTCTGACTGGAAATAAGTGGAAGGACTGAAAAAATTCAGGTGACATAGATGGTTTTCATGCTGGTGGTACATAACCTGCCATTATGGCTGGCATGCTGCAGATACACTTTCATAAAATTATTGTATTCGACTACTGCCATCATGATGACAGCAGCACTAAAAATGTGGGACTCATTTTAATGTAACTCTTAAAGTTAGCATTGTTAACAGCTTGTTTTGGAACAGAGTTCATAGCCCTTGACTTGAATTTTCTTGTAGGACTATTCAAGTATATTTCCCAGTAAAATAACACACCAACTAATCAAAACAACCTCCACCAGTTCCATATAACCAGTGGATAAACAGGAACAGCTAAAGACAATTTGAATGCTACCTGGTCTTTGATATGCTGATGGTAGATAGGATAAATAAGAAACAAGAAAGATCAGACTTCCTTTTTTCAGACATAGCTTTAATTTTTGATTTTGAAGGACTTCTCAAGGTTATTTTGGATATATACTTTTAAAGAACTTTCCATAGCTTTTTGATGTTCCCTAAAAAGTAAGCTTTTCTAAAAGCTTGCAAGAACCACTATAAATCTTGTGGAAACATCTTATATCAGTTTTAATATAGCAGAGGTTCAATTTCAGCAGCCATAATTGAAAAATCAAGCGAGAAAACTACCATTCGAAAGCCTAATATCATGTGGTCAGCTAACAAAATTTGAATGGAGCTGTTTCCCAAGACTGTGTGACATGACTATTAACTGGTCACATTGATAAAAACATAGTTGAAAGTTAAAGAGACTCTACTTTTCCTAAAAATGTCAACATTGAAATATATTGCAGTTGATATTTTTATAGATTGCCTTAAATTTTATTTCATTTTCTGTCTGTTTTTATCCACTTGGTTCATTCACTTTAGTTCGCAATAACAACTGAGAAACAAGTTCATCATAATTTGAAATTCAAACAACACAAATTGAACAGAAAAAGAGAGACAGTGATAATGATCAACAAACCAATGACTTAACTTGCAATTTTTCCCCTGAAAATCTAAACTGGCAAGGGGACAATATATGAAAGGAAGAAATGGGACATTTAAATATTGCCCCTCCCCTTCAAGGAGATATGGGACAATATCAAATTTGATCCAAATGATCAAGGATTTCAAGTTACAATCCATCAAAACTGTCGTTTCCAACTTCAATCTCGCTACAGTAAACATTCAAGTAGAATTACTTTTAATTCACAGCTAAAGGTCTATTTTTTCCACGAAATGTGGAGGCAGAAATCTCGAAACAAGAATGCTTTACCTGCAGTAATCAAATGAACAATTTTTAAACGGTTAAAATTCTAAAAGTTCGGGGAAGCTTATTCAATATTCGTAAGCAAAGCTAAATTCACGAACCTTCTTCGGACAAGCCTTTGTCAATGATGAGTTTACCGTGTCTAAGATAGTTCAATACTGGCCCAAAATATTTGGGATCTCTGTCCACCATATACGCACCCACCTCGTCCTTTGAAATATAGAGTGAGATCACATCAGTTAAACGATATTACTAACCATGTTTAAACTGAGAACTGGGGCTAAGATCCGTCAGACAAAAAGAGTTAATGACAAAAATCCATTTACTTTGTCCGAGGGCAGCTCAGGGTCCTCAAGAATTAGCCGAGCCAAAAAGGACTTTGGGTCTCGGCTTAACGTAGTCTTTGTCGTCAAGAAGCGTGTACCACCTACATTTAATTTTACCCAACTTTTGGATCTTTTCTCGCCTTCCTTCTCCCTACTGTCCGCCATATTTTCGATTTTTAGTCCGGGAGGGAGCCTGCAATTAATTGTCCTCACCTGCGCCTGATCATTAGCTAATCCAGCCCAACCTAGTAAACAGCCCGCGTCGTCAGGCCTTTCCTGGAAGATGTGCAATTTCTCGGATATGTTTGGCCTAGATATGACCGTACGTTTGCGCTGTCTTTCCTGTTTAGCTCAACATATTTCTTCCACTTAATCTGCTACAAGATACTGTTTTTGTCTGGCACGAGGGAATAAAAGCAGCTTTGCCTTGTGCGCTTTATTCCCTTGAGTTGTTTTCTCACAAATTACTGTTTTCGTCTAGCACGAATTGATAAAAACATTAGCGTATGCGTATTATTTCCTTGACCTTTTGTTTATTTTAGTTCCCACTCATTGGGTCTTCTGTCGCTTCCTCCTCCAATCCGTTCGTTGATCGACGCTTAAAATATCATTTAGTTGGATATTTTTGTCGTCAAATGCTACTTTCAAATATAAAAGTATCACCAAATTTGTGTATTACTTGAAGTTTCACTCTCCAGCAGCATTAGCGCTTATCTTCGCCGCAATCTTCCACTGCGATAAAGCCAGAAGTTAACAAAAATTCTGTTGCTCAGGCCCTGGGCAATCTAGGTGTAAATTAGAGTGTACAGCGAAGTCCTGAGGAACTTGGCGGAAACACTATTTCTCGGGGAGGCAAACGAGGAAACAATTTTCCTGAAAAATAAATTGAGGCCAAGAAGAAAAAATGTTTCTAAATTCACTGAGAATCATTTTTTTTTCCACGGCAGAAATTTTGCTTCCGCAACAATGTTTCCACAGTTGGGTACTGGGCAAACAAAGAAACATTTGAGGAAACATCGAAACTCAAAAGTTTCCGCTACAATGTTCCCTCGTTTGCCCAGTAATTTATTCTCGCAAGGATTTTATCGACGTTTATCTAACCCCTTTTTAATTTATGTTTGTCGGCTAAATGCATAAAAGTGTTTCACACGCCCACCACTTTTTGATATACAAGTAGAATTCTGCGTGGACATCACTGAATGACGTGTCAAAAGCCAAAAGCAGAGGCGCAACTACCAGAGGTGGTGCCAGGAATCCCCCGACACAGGGGCCAACGTCCCCGACAGGGGAGCTAAATCAAAGGGGTCATGACCACGCCCCATTTTAAATTTTGTTATTTGAAGGTCGAAAACACTATGTCATTTTTCGCAGGAGTAATCTCAACTTTTGACTAAAAACAGTTTTTAGATTTGACATCTTTCTTGGCTAAATTAATGACAAGTTCTCATAGTTTGTACAATATATATGCGTTGATCAGTGATAATACCCCGACGGATGTTTAATTTTTCTCCAACAGGGGAGGCTAAGATTCCCCGACGGAGGGGCTGTAGCCCTCTCTGGTCCCCCGCTGGCACCACCCCTGGCAACTACGGGGTGGTCGTGGGGGGTCGCGACCCTTTTCCTTTTTGTGGGAGGTCTAATATGTAACCTGTTATTGAGCGTTTTTTCCCCTCATTCAACAAAACCACGTAGACCCACTTTACTTGAAATTATCAAAACTGTCTCGAGGGTGCCTTGATGCTCCCATCCGAACCATACCCTCCGAAATTCCTGGTTGTGTGTCTGAAAAGGGTTACCGAACCTTGGGATGTTAAATAATTGTTATATTCGTTGTAATCCTCTCTTCTAAATCAAACTGGAAATAGTTTGGCGTCACTAATCATCATGCCCGACATAGCTTGCGTTTTCGTGTCGAAAAAATTCCAGGACAAAACTAGAATTTTCAAACACTGGACGATGTTTACACTCTCAAACCGTTGCAGCCTTCGTATGTGGACAAAGTTTGATCAACTGCGTCACTATACATGGGCGGGAGAGTCGGCGCGATTAATGCCAACTTGGTCGCACTAATTATCCAACTGTTTCATCAATTAAATCATTCCAAACATTAAACTACCATTAAAATTCTTGATTTACAACATTACGAATTTACTCAATAATACGCTGTAGTTGAGATGCTGGAAATTGGAGAAATAACGCACACAGAATTTTCACCAACGTTTGACAGAGGATGCCTCAAGATTTCCCAGAAAGGGCCTCGCTTTGGAGTTCACAAGACTTCCTCAGCCAATATACGTAGCACGATTAATAAAATGCTTCCGCCGACTAAAGTCCAGGCCAACGCTTCAGCTACAGGATACCGGTCTGCTAAAAGAACAAGAACAAAGAGTTTTACAAAGAAAACATAACCTCCTTTGCTCTTTGTAGGGCAGTATATATTAATATTAGGCCTGATCTTCACTGTAAGATTGTCACATACGATTATTCATTCTGATGTTGTTGAACAATCACGCGGTCACGTGTAATGGAATTTCACTTTGTTTTTATGATTGACTTAACTGTTTTCAAATCGCAGACTAGAGTTTTGAGTGTAGACCGTAAGGTTGAGTCTTACTCAGTTGAATCATTAAATATTCAGAAATTAATCGGAGTTACATCTAAATTACAACAAATGTATACGATTTGGTCACTAGAGTCTGAAGGACGTATTGCAAAATTTGCTAGCGAAAGGTAAACTAGGATTGTGCACTGGTGAGAAATTCAAAATGGCATAGGCCAGAATGAGGAATCGTATACGCCAGTCGTGCGCGTAGATGAGGCCAAAGCAAATGTTATGAATTATTTGCATATAAACCAGGATGGCAATCCCAAGACACGAAATCGCACGTAAAATATGCCTTAACTGTACTCCAGGGACTCGTGGCGGCGCTGTTGTTACGTGATTTTCAAATTCCATTTCGAGTTCGAGTCATAACACTGATCTGGAAAGGTTTTGTAGAAATTCTTGCTACCTTCTTTTAAGTACTCTAGATCTACGTTAACTGGTAATTCTGTTTTATAAACATCTGTTCGTTGAAATTTTACTGGGAATCTTTTGTGCCTATGACCTAATGTTAACAACAGTTGAACACCGGGGCGGAGGAATGCAATCCATGATTGTAATGTTATGCACCATTAACCACATATCCGTTAAGACAGTAATATCTTTTGCCAGTAGAATTACTGGGTAATTTTCGTCTCCTTAACGAGGTTTATAAAGACTATGGAGTGTGCATGTGAACACATACGCTTTGTTAAAGTGAGAGAGAACGCTGAGGACTGCATTATCACATGTTGGATAGAGAGTTGCCCGGTGTGCTTTATCTAGAAAAGAGTAAGTTTGAGCATTTCTTCTACTTACTAACTGAAGTCAGTTTCTTCAGAGGTCTAGTGGAGTATTTGTATACGTTTTAATTGATGCCGGTTTCACGTTTGGTTTTTTGTTGGATGGTTTTCACCTCTTCAGTTTGTGTTAGGCTAAACCAAGCACAAGAGCTAGAGTCCAGTACCTTAAAGTGACTGCATCCAGTAAAACGAACTATCCTAATTTAATGTTAAGGCCTATTTCCACTTGCTACTTTGCACGTTGCGATTTTCATTTTAGTGTATGTAATAAACTCAGGACAGTCTGCAGCAAGATATCCGCTTATAATTGGCTACAGTTTGACCTCGACTTTCTCTTCAGTTAAACACATACTCCAAGGTGTCGATCGTAAGGCACAAATCTCACGTGTAGACATCGAATGTGCTTTCAGAGACAGGATGTCCGTAAGAAAACGTTAACATGTCACCTGAGGGGTAATCCGTGGGGGTAGTGATTTATGATGACATGCACAGGAAATCTGGAAATTGTAAAGTCTGCAGAAAAGGTGCCATTTTTAACTATTCCCGTGATAAAATTACAGCAACTCTGTATCCCATCGGTGCGTTGAGCGTATGCACTTTGCTTTAGAATGGTCTTTATCAACCGGGTAGTCTAGCACCTGATTAAATTTCCCTTCGCTCACTCATGATTAAACCAAGCGGATGACGAACAGTGTCCCTAGCAGTATCCGTTTGGGCGACTTGAATTTTTAGTTAAACTCTTTCCATAGTAATTTAAGAAAGCTGAAGACCATTCATGAAAATTTTTTTACTTTGCGATGTATGGACTGTTCATTTTCTAAGAGTGTATTTTCCAACAGGTGTGTAAGTGAAACGACCTCGTGACAACTAGTCAACTCTACACCTATTTTTGGTCTCAGCGATAGTTCCGTTCTAACTTCCTGTTTCTATTGACAACAGTGATATCGCGTCAAAGAGCACAAAGAATGAAATGCTATTTGGATATTTAGTTAGGTGTTTATAAGTACTCACGACTTGGATCGGGAATAAGGAGAATGAGTAAGTTTTAATCCAAGATTACCAGACTTTTCTCAATGTCCTTCTTGTTCCTTACACCTTTAGAGATATTATTTTCAAAGACAACTTGTTAACACAACACAACATAGAAAGATGTCGTGTCGGTTGTTTTGAAAGACTGTGCTAACCCACTGGCCAGAGTTACTCAGAACTGTTTAATATGAGGGGGAAAAAAATTTAGAGTTCAATGCAACTTTGGGGTGCGTGGTTTTGTTCAAATGTGAACATTGGCTTTTGTTGTCTCAGTTTGTTTGAGATCCCTCAGTGGATTGCAAGTAGAAGCTACTGGTTAAGGATTAAAAAGCGGAAACAACTGCTCAAAGTACTCGATCGAACTTATCATTTATTTCACTTTGGGGATTTCGAGAATTTGGTGTACAGACCTTTTACACAAAAGCCTGATTCAGAATAAGCTACACAACGAAATAATAACTGGACGAAGCAAAAGCAACAGACATTCAGTTTCCATCGATATGTCGATGGTTTAAACCAGGCTACATTACGACATAATAGGGTCACAATGATATGGAAATAACGACATAAGGAAAAAGCTGATCGCTTCATGTCATTATGTTCATGTCGTTATGCCCTTAGTGTGAACTAGACCGAAGAAGTGCCAGTTTGTTGTCAATCCAAGATGACCATTCCCAACTTTACTTTAAATTCACCGTTCAGTCAGAACTTTCTTTCACCTCTGACGATTCGGGATCCTTTCAAGCTTTGATTGTGGGAAAGGTCCCACAGGTCCATTGGGGCTCTCAGGAAGCAAATTCAAGTTGGGAAACGTGAGCTTTCAGGGTCACCTTTGCGAACGGAAAGGGCATGCACAAATGAATACTATTTGACCACATACCCTCCCGGTCAATGATGGATTTCTTAAAAGAAAAGAGCACGATGCACTATAAAAAAACGACACTTCTATCATCCTTCTAAAAAAAACGTCAAGACAGTATGTATCTCTAAAGCCTCCGGTTTCTTCACTTTCGAATAACTGAAAGATATCTTGTCCATTCATGACTGTAATTCCTAGAAATAACGTGGTTTCCACACATTGCGGTTTAAGGTCGAGTGTATATGACATCACTTGTTATTTACAAGTAACACATGGAATTTATACAATATACTATAATTTATACAATATACTATAATTTATACAATATACTTTCCTGTCCAGTGGTCTTTCTTCGGCGAGTGAATTCGTGTAGTAATAGTTAGAGTAAGAATGCGTCGTTAGCAAGAGTAAATCAATAAATAGGATCTCTCCGCACTGAAAGAAGTTAAGTGATAATGTGAAGGAAGGAGAATAACGAAACAACAGCCCCCTGTAAGACCTAAGATCGGTAGCGAAAAATGCAAAACCTACCCAAGGAGTGATAGCAACTGCTCGAGTCTAATCCATGCAACGACTGTGGTCGAACATGCACGTGTGGAAGGAGGGGGGCGTCAGAGTGTGTGTGTGTGTGTGTGTGTGTGTGTGTGTGTGTGTGTTAGTGTTGCAGATAGTAAAAATTGAAATGAAACAGATGAGTCTTCTATTGTTTGGAACCAGTGGGGTATCTAGCTTTAATGACCCGAGTTGGCAAATTTCTAAAAAATTTCCTAAATCCTCCTGCTTTGCTTTCTTCCTAGAATTATCCTAAATTGCTTCATAGATTTGTATTTCTCCCCCCCCCCCCCCCCCATTGTTTCTTAAATCCTTAGTTAAATTCCCTAAATCGTCTTCTTTCTAAATGTCTTTCTCACTGTATCATTTTCTTTGTAAATCCTATCCTTTTCAGATTACTTCCTAAATCCTTCCTACATAAACATCTTAATCCTTCCTAAATCAATTTCTTCCTAAATTATTTTTTTCCTAAAGATCTTGCTTTCCTTGTAGAAGTCCTTCTTTCCTAGACGTCTTCCAATCTGCCTAATGCCCTTCCTGTCGTCCTCAAGCTCTTTATTATTTTCCTAAATCGGTAAATCCTAACCTTCCAAAATTTCTTTGTTAACTCTCTCTCGATCTTTTCCTTCCTCCCTTCGTTCCTTTCTTTCTTTCCCTTCTAACTTTTCCTAAATCATTTTCCCGCCCACCCTCTAGGTAATCCACTATTTGGGACTTAGAATTGAGAAGAATGGGGAAAAACTTAGACAAACATTGCGAAATTCTAATGTCATTGTGTTCCTTCTGCGATTCCAAGAGTATTTAACTTCGACGTCTTAGTCAATCATCACCGGACGTGAGTAAGGGCATTGTTACGTTTTGGTGTAGACGTAATTCCTTAGAATGTCGAAAACGGCAAGGATTAACCTTACTACAGTGTTCTTAAAACCTCCAAGCTCTTGAAAAATGCACTCAGATTTCGTTGTAACCACCATGTCTTCGGTTTCTTTCAACGACAAAATCCATGCTTCTTATCCAACCGACTTGTTTGTCGCTCTAGTTTGCTTTTAACTCGGTGTAAACTCCATGAACTTCAATTCCTACCACTCCACTATGAATACATATCGATTTCTGCTGTTACTGTATCAAAGTCTTGGATTTGATTGTCACTTAATAATACACTTATGGGCTTGAATTTTATGACAAATATTCCAGTCTCTTGGTTGCTTTTTTGTGAACTTTTTATTAACATTTAAAATACTGCATTTCTTTGCTACCTGACTGTCGTTCCTGAGCTCTCTGGCCACTATATTCCCATCCTTTTTTTTCTCCCAATCTTTTATCGCTCTCCCCAAGTCCTGTTCGCGTATCACAGGCTATGCATGATCGCCTTTTACACTCAAACAGTGGCGTTGTCACGATGGACGCACGAAAACCAACCTATTTCCTAGACTGATGATCTTATGTGCTATAAATATTGGACAAAATATCTTAGAATGATGCCTAAATATCAGTCTAAGAGGCACCAAAATACAAAATTTAAACAATAGGCGCACGTCTCCAGCCAGGATTCAGAACTGCGAGTTGCACTCACAGTAAGCTTCCAAAAATAAACGTTCCAGACTTGGCCATGCTACTGCGCTGAATAGACATTCAGCTGCCACGATACGTATTCCAGGCGAAGTTTCGTTCACTCCTATCTGTGGAATTCCCAGTGGAAATTACATGACTCATAGTCTTACATCATTTCAAACTATATGACGTCAACTGTGGTCTTACGAAAGAGGTAAAACTTCATTATGAGATGCAATTCTTGTAGTGTTCTGATTAAAATAACCTCCTGTGTTCATAACTTCGTTTACACTAAATATCACAGTTAATCAATGTGGTGCCTTTTCATGCCATTTATTCTTAATGCCTCCCTTGGTTTGCCTGGTTCGGGCTGGTCCAGGGCGGTTTAAATGAAATCTATTTCCTGTCAGGTAATCCCACGCGTAGAACAGCAATGACGCACGAGAATGGCATATTGGTTTTTCTAGAATACATTTCATCCATGTCCGCAAAAATCATGAAGAATTCTCAAAACGTGTTTCTAGACGTGCGGGAAGGACAAGAAATTACGTAGTGAACCTTGGTTTACCAAGAAAACAAAAGGCCGTCTTTGCTCGGAAGATGTTTTGTCAAAATTCCAGGAAGCCGAACAGCTAGAAACAGGTAAAAAACCCCGAAAATGACAGTTTTTTTAATCGGAACGTTAGCTCTTGAGAAACGCTTGTCAAGACAGCACCATTAAGTGAGGTAACATACTAGATATATTTTGAAATGGTCTGCAGCAATAATTTGGAGATTTGGAGTTCATCAAAGACTCGTTCAGATGGCCAAGAATACGGTAATTTTACATAACGTCATTTTAGAGCATTCGTTGGAAAGTATTACTCTTACGTAAGGGTTTTAGTAAGGGTTAAATTTTTGGGCTTCTTAATTTTTTGGTTTATTCCTGCATTGAAATCAAATTTTCAATACTGATGTAACAGTCAAAGCGTAGCTTTACTTGTAAGGATAAAGTTAGCGTTGCTACTGAAGGCTCACGAGACACGACTATGGCTGAGTAATTATGTCGACCGCTAACAGTAGCGAACAGAAAATTCAAATATAGCTGAACTTCAGTTTGGAAGAGTTTGAAAAGCTTTATAAGTATCTACAGTCTAAATGAGAACTCTGTTGCTCTGAGCAGTGGGTACTACAGATAGCTTCTTCATGAACAGATTCACAAAGACTTCTGGACGTGCGGGCTTTCTTGATTCACGACGATTAAGTTTCTTCCCATCAGTCAAGGAGACTAAAGAAACTGTCTCTGAATGGCTAGCAAAGTGTTTCCTTGCTCTCGCAACATATTGCCATCGACCCAATTTCGATATGATCCGAAATGTTTTTGATTTAGGAGACGTCTCGGGTCATTAATTTGATGAGGACAGTGCCGCGCTGCGTTGGTGTCAGGTTACTAAGAACCATACAATTGAATAATATTACGTTCGTATAACATTTCGAGATTCTATAAAGCTGTTTAAATAAATGACTACAGTTGTTTCGTTGCAAAGTTACGCAACTTTCGTACCACAAGTTGTAACTTACAAGACAGCTAGGCACAGTGCATTTTCAGTTCTTAAGCTCAGCAACGAAACTCATTGGATTCAATATCCACGTAGAGTTTCGAGCATAGGAGTATTTAAACGCTTAAGGAACTTACAAAATATTTTCATTGTTCAGAAACATATTCTCGAATGAGCACAAGCCAGCTGTTTGTAGGAGAGGAGAATGTTCATTACATATTCATGAAAGATTACATTAAGGTCTACAGCCACAACACGAGAAAATTTATATCGTAACGATATATGTCGAAGCATAACTAACAACTGGATTTTATGCTGACGAACACTAACTGCCGAAATCATTGTGCTAATCGCTTTTACATTGTATATTACCCTTTACCTTAATAATTTGGCTTATAACGACTTTCTTTGCACGCTTTATGTTAATTGATTTTGTTGTTGACAGGTTATGAGCCGACGCAGACCTACACGTCTGCTTCCAGCTCAAAGATAAACATCATTTCATGACGCAAAAAACAAACAATTTGCCAGCCGTCGTACAGAAATATGTGTTCAGTGATTTTCACATCGGTTATCGATTCCTCTGTGTTTTCAATAACTAACATGCAGCCTGGAAACCTGTAGACTATTACCCAGATTATTTTATTAGATGAGAGAAACCGACAAAGCGAGAATCCCTTTCTTGGTGTTGTGTTGTTGCGTCGCTGCCTACGCTTGCCCAGCCTTGTTGATGATTTTTATGTGTATACCAGTGTTGTACGAGTACTGCTTAAAAAAAAATGCCGAATAATTTTGGAAATGGTATATAGGTTTTCAGTCCATGTGCCTTGCTCCACTTTCGATTCCTGGCAGCATTCTTCCAGGAAAAGTATTGTCAAGAACGTGTTCATTTTCTAGTATTAAGCATGTCACAGGGGAAACCACATTTTGAAAATTGGGAAAGCAAGGTTATAAAAGCAGAGCTATTTTTGAAAACGTACCAGTTACTGTGAGAGGATAGAAATTTGAGAAACGTGGCCGTGACCAGCGCAATTTGTTTCCAGCACAGCTTCAGCGTCTCATGCATGATTTACTCCAAAGCGTGGTTCATACCAAATGATACAACGACATAATGAAGAGGTCAAGCGAAAGCAAAAGACACTCAGTTTACGTCGATATGTCGACAGAGTGAACAAGGTAGTATAACGACTGCCTTAACGAGAGCACAATGGCGTGGAAATTACGACATAAAGAAAAAGCCGATCGTTTTATCTTCAAGCAGTTATGTTCACTTCGTTATTTCATTTTGTACCTGATTACTCAAAAACGAAACTAATTCAACGACACCTATTCATTTTGTCTTTTAGTGGTTAGCAGCAAACGATCACCCAGAAGTATGTACGACTCAAGACCCCGAAGCAACGATTGCGTACGGAATATGTTTCACATGTCACTAAATCGACTCGAGGACAGCGGATGGTACTGGGGCCAATTGACCAGGCATGACGCTGTAATGCTTCTAAAATCTGCCGAAGTGGGGACGTTTCTCTTACGGGACAGTACAGACGCACGGTATCTTTTCTCGCTCTCAGTGCGACTGGAGAGCAATATTATGAACATTCGTGTGCTATTCTCTAATGGGAAATTTATGTTCGAGTGCTGCGAGACAGAACCTTGGGAAACGCCGAAATTCGACTGCGTTTTGAAGTTGATTTCCTATTATGTGACTGTTAGCAAGAGAGACGATAACAGGGCCGTGTGTGCTCGCTCAGACCTTGGAGACGACTTGCTTAAATTGGAGAAACCGCTGTACCGTAAAGTGCCAACGTTACAGCATCTCTGCCGACGCGTTATAAACATGACTTTGTCGGCTGACGAACAGTTTAATCTTCATTTAGCGCCAAGACTTGAAACATTCATGAGGAAATACCCATTTACAATATGATCCGGAGATCTCGGAAGTCAAAACTTCATTCTGTTGTGCCACGAATCAAAATCAAACTTTCAAGCGCAGAAATTACTTTTGGGGTTTTTCGCCGAAGCCGGAAAGCCTCCCGCAGTTACAGCGTGCCGAGAACTAAGTCGACTGCCAATTATAAAACGTTCTAGAATAAATTATTTATGTTGAGTTAATTCAAGAGAACTGAATCCAAACAGGTGTCAAATATACAGTTCATATATGTTGTTACGAAGTCTCTTATAGAAGTTTGTTGTAAGATAATTACAGACGTACAGAAAGTTTAACGGTCAGTATTTTTATATTATTTGCGAAAAGTTTATATTTTAAATATTAATATTTATTGTATGCAGTGCACTTTGTAAGAGAATTTAAAATCGCATCCTAAATGTTTCTAACAAGTTGACGTAGTTTGTGCGTCATTAGATTAACATATGAAGCAAGTTGCCACTCTTTACAGTAAAGAAAGTTCCGGAGATACCACACCTAAAATAAAATTTTGCCCCAACCCCTTCGAATACCAGAGAAAGTTCCTACAACAGCATTCTTAAGTGGGTTCTACAATTATCCCGACGATTAGATCCTCCCTCTCTTCCGTCAATATTTCTCGAACTCCTTAACATTATAGAGTACAGTAGTGTGTCTAGTGTCTTGATATAGGATCAAACATTTGCATCGATGAAGCAATGTTTTACTTTTGTTTACCCGACTACACTTATCCAGCTGTTTTGATATTTCAGAACTGCTCTTTTCCTTCTATTCGCGCATACAAACCACACTACATATGATAAACCATACCACAAGAATATTTTAACTTTATCTAATCCCAACCGGAACTATTTACCCTAATTTCTCAGCGCTACCTGCAATCATTTGCGAGTGATCTAGTTTTAGATTACGTGGTCAAACCGATGGTACAATTATCCTGATGTAGTGAAAATCTTTGTTACCCTATCCCGAGCATTTGCCAGGAGGTATTTCTTCTTGCAACAAACACCCAGGCCCTTCCCTGGGTGAGAGGTCGGCTAAAATGCATTGTCAACTGACGTCACCGACTACCTCATCTACGTATCAAACAAATCTAAATATCTCAAGAACGAAGTGAATTACGGGAGAGCTGGAACCGCCCATTCTTTATCAGTTCAAGAGTTGTATCAAATTAAATACACGTGATGCTACTGGTAGCACTAGAATCTTTCCACATCTAAAGAAATGGGGCATTAACGATTGGTTCTAATTGATCGAGGTGCGAGAAATTAAGTTCATTAAATTCTTGTCCTTCGCCATGTGACCCCCTAAATCCTGGCCAAAATTCTGACAAAGCCGCGTCGTTTTTTACATACTTCTCTATGCTTTACAAGTAGACTAGTATAACCCGTGTTTGATAGTTGCTCACAGGAACAGCGGAACGCTCAATTCTGTTTCAGCGAAAAGGAACCTTCCTTAGTCATGGAAATTTCCTTACATTCTGGTTCCATATCAAAATTTCGATTTTCTTGACTTGATAAAGATTTTTTTTTTAGAAAATTGTTGGCCGACATGGTTCCTTTTGCGTTTTTGAGCTCCAGAGGTGTAACGTTCCGGTAGACAAATAAAGTTAGTTTCCCATGACATACAACCTGTTTTGGCGTGTTCAAATGTTTTGAATGATCAACTATGGGCATGCATTAAGGCAATCACGTGCCGTCATGACAATGCGTTCTACTTTACAATTGTTGTATAGCACGTGTTTCCGTCAATTCACTTGATTAATCCTACCGACGTAAATCTACTTGGATCACACATTCCTAAACTACATAACACCACTCACTTTAAGGTAGTGTTATAATTACATGTGACGATTTTTACCAAAGATTTTTAGCGTTAAAAATCATTTGTAAGTGGCATGTTACACATGCATCAGTTTTTCATGCAACATTTGTTTCGTTAAACATTGTCGTTAAAAATCTTCCTGTGTAAAATCACTTCCAGAAATCTGTCGTGGATTAGTCACTGATTTAATTTACAATTCACATGACCAATATTAACTCGAAGTTACCGATCCTGGCAAGACAATTTCAGTCTTATATATTTAAAGTAATTAACCTTGGAGAGAAACGTTCTTGAAAAAAATGTTTCCAGCAGATGTAGAGTTAAATTTGAGGAAATGATAATGGAGGAAACAAATTTCGAAGCGTTAAAAGACGGTTTAACACCAAGTTTGGAAGTTAGCCGTCTGAGGACGGGTGTTTGTGTGGTAACATCGTATTGTCAGATTTAATTTCTTAATCAATGATGTGATTGTGGTAGCTTGGTAATTATATTCCTAATATGCACGCTCTCAAGCTGTTCTCTCAGAAAAACTTTCTAAGTCCCTGACGGGAATCGAACCCGTAACCTTCTGATCGCCGGTGAGATGCTCTAACCATTGAGCTACAAAGACTCAGATGGTCTCACCAGCGATCAGAAGGTTACGGGTTCGATTCCCGTCAGGGACTCAGAAAGTTTTTCTGAGAGAACAGCTTGAGAGCGTGCAAATTAAGAATATAATTACCAAACTACCACAATCACATCATTGATTAACATAAAAATAATAGACGACATATCGAGACTTGCAGACCGGCAGTACATATGTCTACTATGTATACGAACCAGTACACAAATTTAACCTTCGCTAACCACCTGAGTCTTTGTAGCTCAATGGTTAGAGCATCTCACCGGCGATCAGAAAGTTACGGGTTCGATTCCCGTCAGGGACTCAGAAAGTTTTTCTGAGAGAACAGCTTGAGAGCATGCATATTAATTCCTAAAGCCTGGTTCACACTAGCGGCGCAAGCATAAGGACAAGATCAACAAGAAAACCAAGCATATCTCCTGTGGGACTTGCGAAGATAAAACAACAAGAATATTTCTTTGTTTCGTCTTTTGTTCGGCTCTTGGCTTATGCTTGGACTTAAAAGCCTGGTTTAGACTTGAACATAAGCATAAGGACAAAACAAAAGGCAAAACAGAGGAACGAAGTCGAGCCTACGATATAAGAATCGTCGTAAGTATAAGCATAAGATCATAGTCCAAGCATAAGCGAAAAGCTGAACAAAAGACGAAACAAGAAAAAATTCTTGTTGTTATGTCTTTGCAAGTGACAGAGGATATGTCATGCTTTGTTTTTGTATTGATCTTGTCCTTATGCTTATGTTGCTCGTGTGGACCAGGCTTAAAAGCTGATAGGTGAACAAATTTCAAAGGAAATGTGATGTTGAATTTGAGGAAATATTAATAATAGAATTGAAGTTCTCATCGGTTGAAGCACCGTATAAGAGCAAAGCTGGAAGACATCCAAGGGAGAACGGTGTTTCTGCGGTAACCATCCTCCCAAAACTAGCCTCCAATTTTGGTCTTATATGGTGTTTCGACGCTACAGAATGTGATATCCGCTGTTAAAATTTCTTCATATTCTCTGTTAAATTTCCGGGAAAACACTTCCCCTGTCAGCATTTAAGGAATTCATCACTTCAGGGCTAAAAAGCACATGTAGTGTCACGCGATCAAAACTGTGAACAAATGCATGAAATGCGGACATCGCGAGGTGTAAGTCAAGATGGTTATCATTAAGAGATGCACATTGAGGTACGTTTTAAAATGATTTTCGACATCCTTATTTGATGGTCAAGAAAATAATGGTGATCCGATGAACTTTATGCGTTCCCCTCACCCAAAAAGTCCGTAGATGAACGAAAACGCGGTGTTGTACGGTGTCATCGCGGTGAATCATTCAGTTGCTCAAAGTACAGCTAAACGTGCAGTCGACATTTTGTTGGAGAGAACGTATCAACAACACATCCCGATCCGTTATCCGTTGTTGCTGGTGAAGAACAGGTCAATCTTAGGTTTATAGCATCTTGTGAATGTTTGTAACATTGGTTTTACCTACCCAACATCTTGCTGTAGTTTACCGCTTGTGAAATCTCACTGGAAAATCAGCCAGAGGTTGACCGGACGGCGGGCGAGAAGCTTAGCCTTGTAAGTACAAGATAAATACCAAGAACGGAGGCTTTAAGCCAGAGGGGCCGAAGGCCCCGAGGGATTTATCTGGCTTAAAGCCGACGTTCGAGGTATTTATCCGACTTAAAACACGATTAAAGAGGTTTTCTTAAAGAAACCCCAGGGAATAGACTTGTGGAATGTAATATACATATACAGGGTGTCCCAAAAAAACCGAAAACTATTGAAATCACCAATAACAATTTAATTGTTAGAATTTGAATGCCTTAGCACTCTGTTGGTCCCCACGAGTGCATTTTATAATTTGCTTTAAATTCCCACGGGCTAAAAATCGCGCACTTTACAAGGCGATTTTCTTACCTAAATTTTAATACATGCACCTTGTCAATATTCTACGCATCATTACGT
Source organism: Heliopora coerulea (assembly GCA_030142905.1). Classification (NCBI taxonomy): domain Eukaryota; kingdom Metazoa; phylum Cnidaria; class Anthozoa; order Scleralcyonacea; family Helioporidae; genus Heliopora; species Heliopora coerulea. Next base: position 1,730,172 of record JASJOG010000035.1, on the reverse strand, counting down.
TCAGCTTTTTCGTAGGGCATTCAAATTTTAACAATAAGTGATTTCAATAGTTTTCGGTTTTTTTTGGACACCCTGTATATTAAGGGTGTATTCAATTTTTTTCTTCTTTGACGTGGGATAACGTAGACGGTGGTTGATGGAAGACGACGAAAGTGACGACCAGATTTGGATAACGCAAAGCAGGTGGTCAAAAACTATAAGTGTTAGTAATTTTAACGTGGCCATTCAAAATGAAGTAGGCTATGATAATGATAATGATGTCACGATTGGTAAGGAATTAGAGATTGTAAACTCTTCATCAGGCGCACGCATCAGTGATTTAGCCTTGCATGAAAGAATTAAGGACAGGGTTCCAAAAGCTACCATCAGCAGCAAGAACTGGGCTATCAGAGCGTGGGAGGAATGGGAAATGAAAAGGAATTATGAAGATGTTAATTGGAACGATGAGTTTGCCCACGTTCCACTCGACATTGTCGCAATACCTGATATAGAACTCCACTACTGGCTGTCAAAAGTTGTGGTTGATGTTCGAAAGAAAGGAACTGGCGAGGTCTACTGAACGTTGTTACTTTTCAAAACTGCACTATGAACATTAATAATTTTAACGTCTAAGTACTTCATATGATTTCGTAAATGGTATGGGTTTAATAGTGTGGGTTAATTCTGTCGAGTTGTAAATATCTCTAGCAAGTAACAAATTTAAGAAACGTTGTTTTGTGATTTTGCTTGTTTGTATTATTATTTATTTTTGTTGTTTGTATTTTTTGATCGAAGTTTCAGGGATTATATATATATATATATATATATATAGTCCCGGGGACTGTATATATAATCCCAGATACCAATGTAAAACAGCTAATCAGTACATTAACCCCTCTATTTCCCCCGGGACAATTTAAAAACCTGCCGCCAGCTTTTAAAATACTCTATTGTTCTTGGCAAGTTTATTAGGCAGATAAAAACCTGGAAAGAACAAAGAAAACCGACTTAATCGTGTTTTAAGAAATATTAACGCCCAGCCTAAAATGGGCAACGAAAGAGAAAGAAATATAAGGGATATTAAAGCCCAGAATAAAATACGCAAATAAAGCCATGATAAAGTTTTGTTCTGAAGTTTCAATGACTGCATCACAACATCTTCAGAGATACCATTACATAATTATCTAAGGTTAGATATATAATTACAAGGTGTCATGAATTGACCAATAGGACAGCAGTATTAAAAAGGACAGTCGCAAATAAGGTCAATTCATGCACGATTCATGACACTTGAAAATATATATCTGTCTCCAAAGACGTTGCGATGCATACAACGAAGCTTCAGAGTAAAACTTTATCATCTTTTCACTTCGCGTTTTTTATACTGGGCTTTGATATTTCTTACAAAGCTAAGCTTCCCGTTCGGTCAACCTCTGGCTGATGTTCCATTTAGTGCTTCATGTGCGGTAAGCTATTGCAAGATGTTGGGTAGGTAAAACCAATGTTACAAAACATTCACAAGATGCTATAAACCTAAGATTGACCTGTTCTTCACCAGCAACAACGAATAACGGATCGGGATGTGTTGTTGGTACGTTCTCTCCTACAAAATGTCGACTGCACGTTTAGCTGTACTTTGAGCAACTGAATGATTCACCGCGATGACACGTTACAACACCGCGTTTTCGTTCATCTACGGACTTTTTGGGTGAGGGGAACGCATAAAGTTCATCGGATCACCATTATTTTCTTGACCATCAAATAAGGATGTCGAAAATCATTTTAAAACGTACCTCAAATCGCATCTCTTAATGGTAACCATATTGACTTACACCTCACAATGTCCGCACTTCATGCGTTTGTTCACAGTTTTGATCACGTGATACTGCATGTGCTTTTTAGCCCTGATGTGGTGAATTCCTTAAATGCCGACAGGGGAAGTGTTTTCTCGGAAATGTAACAGAGAATATGAAGAAATTTTAACAGCGGAAATCACATTCTGCAGCGTCGAAACACCATATAAGACCAAAATTGGAGGCTGGTTTTGGGAGGATGGTATCGATTTATCAACACCGGAAAAGCTTCAGACGATGAGTGAACGTTAATGTGGATGACGCGTCTAGCCGCTTCTGACGTAACAGAGATTTGGGCGCAAGCCGATCTGCGTGGTAACTCGTCAGAAAGCTTCGAAGAAGTAGATCCAGTAGTTGGCAGTAGCATTTCGTCTCATTGATGAAAGATGCGCATACGGAGGGAAGGAATAGCCCAGTTTCGTTTGTCTGGACATTTTGAATGAGATGCTTGTGGGACTTACTGACCAAGAGGTCCTCTTAGCCAGGGATGCCATGACTACTAGGCAGACTTAGGAGGAAGCCGATTGGACGATATCATACACAATTTAGTTTATACATAAATCGATTCTAGTAACCGTGCAGCTACTTAGACCAGAAACCTACACTGGCTTCATAACATTATTATTATGTACCATTACCACCTAATAAACACATTTTATGCAATGGGTTATATCCTATACGACGCAGTACATTTTGCTCAAGGCTTTTGATGGTGATAAAACCAAGTTTAGATAAAGGGGAGGTAAAATCAAGGCTTTTGGTGGTGATAAAACCAACTTTAGCAGATGAAGGGGAGATAAATACAGGAAAGATCTAGCAGAGATGTGAGAGAACAGAATACTGTATATACAACAGTGCGATAGGTGCCTTAGATACGACACCAAGAGAAAATCGTACCATGAACAATACATGCCCGTAACATGGCAGAGTCCTGGCTACGTTCTAAACACCCTTACATGTCCCTTCTGTACCAGCATTTCACCAGTTCCTCACTGATCGGAAGATCTCATATATTACGAGACTTCCTCGATTTATCTCAGACCCTTCCATACCACCAACCACTGTCCGTCCACAGCTCTTTACTAATCACAAACCTTAATTTATCAAAAACCCTTCGTTATAAGCCCTTCTCAGGCGGCAGCTGTTTAATTGTACTAGCAACGATCTCTCATGTCTCACCAGTCTTATCTATCGTCAGCCTTCATCACCTTAAATTTTATCCATACGTTCAGTGGCTCTCCTCTAAAAACGACTTTCTCTAATCATTATTCTTTATCTATGGCACCGTCTCGCATAGACTCATAATCTCAACGGCCTTCATAATACCTAACTAGCTGCTCCCTTCCTTCCTCTCTTGGGTGAGTTCTTCGGTGATTTAAACCAGCCGGTTTTTGCTTTCTTTTTCATTTTATCTTTACTAGTATCGTCTTGCCGTTCATCTCCTGAGCTGTAGTTTTCTAAGTCACTGGCGCATTCTAAATGCAACGAAGGCTCAGAAAGAGCATTTCTGTCAGCTAAGTCGCCTAATGTCCATTCCACTATGCGAAATTCCGAGGTCGTAAAACGCCGCTGACCACTAGGAGTGGCCGGCGCGGACGGACATTTTGGACCAGGCACGTTATTTTCGTGATTTTTCTCATCCTCGACGGGTTTCGCACAGTTATTCCACGTGTTCACGTCAAGAACATCGGAGGCCTCTTCAATAACCTCATCCGCTCCTTCGCCTTCCTGCTGATCAGAAATCTCGAGGACGTCAAGCCTTTCGTAAACCCGAGGCTTATCACTGTCTTCTGCAAGAACGCTTGCAAGTGCCCGGGCTTGTTCTCCGGAGACCTGGGAAGGGTGGAGGCAAGATTCCGGTGCAGCCATTCGGTGAACATCTTCCGAATCACTGGGCAAGTTAGAACTGTCGCGACTGCTTGCTGTCGATAGATCCTTGTTGGAAGAAGCACTTGCCGAGTGATTTGATTCCTCCCTAACACTAGGTGAGGTCACGGAAGGTACGGGAGAAGAGACGGGTACAGCGCTCCCCGGCCGGCTTCTGAAACCTTGAGGGCTTGCACCAGCAGCTTGCCCATAAGACGACGGAGTAAGGGTATAAAAATGTTGCGGTGGAGCGGCCATGACGGGGAGTTCCAAAAGTTGGGCGATCCGTTGAAGTTTGATGTGTCTCAACGACGTGCGCCTGCGGTGTAGTCTTTGCTTTGCCGACATACAGCGGATGTAGTCGTCGAACATGAATTTGGCCGACATCGTGGGACGGGTCCGTACGCGCGTGGATCTCGCAAACGGCTGGTGAATCGTAATAAAAAGCGAGCGGCTGTCGTCCTTTGCCGGAGATGTTTCGACGTCCTAATTGGCGGAAAAGTTAAGTTGGAAAAAAACGCCATTAGCCGGATGCCAATAAATACGACGTTGAAACGACGCAAATACTTAAAATAATTAAACACGGCGTGTGAAAAGTTTTAACAAACAGTCCGGCCAACAAAAGCGGCAAAGGAGCACTTCTCCTTTATCTTTAAAAAGGAGTTCCAAGGTCAACATTTCGTTATACGACTGCCTACAATGCCTAAGGAAAAAAGAACAAGTGTTGCCTTTGCTGTTGTCGTGCAATGCTTCTTAAACTTAACTCTGAGCTGGAAGGTTTTTCAGACTTCACGCGCTTCTCGGAGGATGTGACAGAATAGGTTTGATGGATTGGGCGGATGATGGAATAGTTAATAGTTATTTTAAATGGACTTAGCAAACCTGGAGAAGAGCCACAAATTTCACAACTCCCCAACCAAGCCTCGAAGTGTCTGGTTCCACCAATATAAACTGAGCCTCGTCTATGACGAGAAAACGACGTAATGTTCTAAATAAATAAATAACATTCGAGAAAACACCTCGTTAAATCTAGACCAGTATGGTATTACTGACCCCTTTAAACACTTTTGATAACCCTTGCAGTCACTAATAAACGCTACCAACATATCAAATTATCAATGCCACCACAGAGATCATCATGAACATATGATTAGCATGACCAAAATGCTCGCTTTTCCTCACTTTTAAAAATATCGAAACCACATCCACTAAAACTACCTATTTGTTTTTGTACTATTGCCATCATTACAGCCACCGCTATGGCAACCACTATCGTAACCACGTGATCATTAATTACCGTCTTACTCACTATTACAATCGCTATTACAGTCACAGTCGACACCAGTGTCCCAACCATCATTCTCCCTGTCATCATCACCCTTTGTATGACCATGGCCATGAGCACGAGCAACCAATATCTTGATCACCAGCAGTCACAATCACTATCACATTCTCATCATCTTCTTTATCACAATCACAAAAACGATCACCATCGTGATCACCATCACCGTCACCATGACAGTTACAACCACTATCATGATAACCATCACCACAACCATAAACTTCACCATCAATCGCGGTTGCGATCACCATCAACATCGCCACCACTAACACCATGAACTTCACTATCACCATCACAATCATGGTTACGATCACCATCATGATCACAATCACCATCATGATCACAATCATAGGCAACAATTACCATCAAGATCATCACTAACACTATGAATTTCACTATCACCATCACAACCACGGTTACGATCACCATCATGATCACAATCATAGGTTACAATCACAGTCAAGATCACCACCATTAACACTATGAACTTCACTATCACCATCACAACCACGGTTACGATCACCATCATGATTACAATCACCATCATCATAACGTATACCATGTGAATGAAGACCACCATCATTGGTACAACCTTTTTCGCACAATCAATGGTGTATACAAACAATCATACCTATTTTCTTCCACAACTGTGCATGAAATAAGATCACTGTTATCTAAAAGTACAAAGAAGGCATCTGTGAGCATCGAGCATTCGTTCACAGAATATGAAAACATGAACTGGGATTGTGATCCTAAAGACAATACTCACTGAGGTCAAGAACTTCGTTTTCTTTCACGGAATACTCCACTTTTGATAAAGGCAGTTGGCGTTCAGGCTCCCGACGTACGGTCAGGCTTAACTCACGGACCATTAGAAACACCCGAACAGCCTACAATTTTCAAAAATGAGACCAGTAATGCGGTTAGTTTCTCACACCTTTTCCGCCGCAGCGAACACTTCATAAACCACCTTGAAATAAGATGTTTTAGACTTTACTACGATAACAGGATCTTCCCGTGAGAGGTCTGGGAATTGTAACGTAAATATTGGTGAGTGGAAAATCAAACCCGTAAAAATAATAAGTATTAGGTGATAACTATGACGAAAATATGAGGCAAACATTCTCCGTACTAAGGAAAATGTATTATACACTGATTTCACACTGGGTTAAGTAGTGACCTCTAATTTTGGGGTCGACACCAGGTTGGCAAAGTATGAAAGAAAGACCGCTGAATTTTGCATTTGAACTAAACAGCAAACGTGCATAACTTTACCCGATTAGTGTGTTCTACTTCACCACACGCCAGACGTTTGGAGAACTCAATACCGGTGAGAGGTGTTGCTGTGGCAGGAAGGAGCAGCGAGGCGTCCATCATAAGATGTTCGACGTTCAACGGTTTCACCTTGAAACAATCATATTTAATTAAGACGAAATGGTGACAACACACCATGTATACAAAAACAGACAAACAAACAGAAAGACAGAAAGACTGACAGACACACACACACAAAGGTAAGGCTGGCAGCTGGATAGGCAGACAGAAATAGACATGACAGACAGATAAGATAGAAGGTGAGACTGTACCGAACTGAATTGTACTTTGCCTAAATTTGCCATTCCATCAATCTACTAAATTACTTTCCATGAAAGCCCAAGTTCAATGATAAAAGCTAAATATAAATATTAGTTACCGTAACCAAAGTGTGATAAATTTCGTTTGAAAGATAACAAATTTGTCGACAACTTTGGTTCTCTAGCTACGCTATTCCATCATTTGCTTCCATCATACATGAACCTATTCTTCATAATCATTTGTGCTTGGTATGGGCAAACAAAAAGACAGACAGACAGATCGACAGACAGATCGACAGACAGATCGACAGAAAAGACTAATAAAAAGACGAAAATATGAGCAGTCCAAAAAAGTGACACATTTTATACAATGCTAGCTGTTGAACCGTTTTCAAAACAGAAGCATACGAAATGCGGAATACAAAGTAGAAAGCGGAAAAAAGTGCTCATTAACCGGCAAATATTATTACTAACCGGTCACCATGATCCACCTTCTGGGCAAGGCTACCAGGTATGATGGAATTCACGCAGCTAAATCCTGAAGTCCCACCTCTAGGGCCACATACCACTTCAGAACACTTCATTTTGTCTGCATTTGTTTTTTTTTTTTTTACTTACTTTCATTTGCCTGTACTCTCCCTCAAACATATCCAAGAAGATATCGTCACTCTGAAGCAAAACAAAAGCACGTTATTTTTTTAACGGTTATAAAACAAACTAACATTGTCAAGAAAAATACTCGCAGGAGTCGGCTTTTTTACCTTGTAGTAATTTCGAAGTTCCAAAGTTGAGGCCTCACGAACACTCTAAGAAACGACGAGATGAAAATTGAAAAAAAAAAACGTACTGATTTATTATTGCTATTTTTATAAAAATATATTCGTTTTTTACCTCAAGTAGGGCAAGATGGGCGTCTTTCAGAATAGCTTGCCCTGGATGACCGTTGTAAACTAGTTGTTTAAGTAAGATGATGCTCATTTGAAGCGTAACCAAGCGTACTTTACTCACTGTGAAACAACAAGGAATAGAATTTAATAAGGAAGGAAGCTTACAGTAAACCAGGCAAAGTAACAGGATATATAGCTGCTCGAAGGCTATGATAACAGCACATAATAATCTTAGAGGAGCGCTTATGTTTGATAAACGTTATATCAAGCAAAAGGTGGATAAACAAAAGGGGAACTTAGGTACGTGCCCCAAGGTTTCGAGCTCGCATGAACCAACTCCAAATCGGAAATAAACAGAGTACTTCGAAACAACAAACGAAGCACTGAGCGAAAGACAGTTGAATTCTGTGCGATAAAAAGACATTTACTGGAACAGCTAGTCTCAAACTATACTAAAACGTAATTGTCAAGTGACGTTACCGTGTTTTGACGCTTGCTCCATTATTTTAATTAGGGCTACAATCAGGTCGTCATTGTAGGTTTCTGTCGTCTAAAAAGTAACCCAAGACGATATCAAGCATAAACTACTAATACAAGAAAAATGTTTGAATGACAGATAGACGTTCGTCAAGTTCTATCACAGAAAAATGATTTCTGAGCCCCAGACGGGGATCGAACCCGCAACCTTCTGATGACCGGTGAGACGCTCCAACCATTGAACTACCAAGACTCAGATGGTGAGCTAAGGTGCGAGTTCGACGTATGTGCAGAAGGTTGCGGGTTCGATCCCCGTCTAGGACTGGGGAGAACATACAACACGTTTCATCGATCTAGACAAGACAGTTGATTGGCTCCTAACGATGCGTAACCATAACAGCGGGTTTACTACGCCGCTGACCGCATGAAAAAGACAAAGAAAATGAAAGGGCGTAAAGGAAAAATCGCAGGGCGCTTACCAAAACGAAAAGGCACTCGTAAAAATGGAAGTGTGGAGGGCCTTCTTGTTTAGGCATAGCTGGGCATAATAATTTCACTATATGTTAATCATTCTGTGCGACCCTCGCACATCTCAACCTTACTCTAAAGAGAAACCGTACTTGCAAATATCTACATTTGAATCACGTTTAGAAAGCCAAAAGGGTCGGGGAACTGCCAAAACGTGGAAGAGAAAATGCTGACGTTTCGAGCAAAGGCTCGTCGTCGGAATGAAACGTTTTACTCCTACCGGGAGCCTTTGCTCAAAGTTTCAGTATTTCCTCGTCCGAGTTTCAGCGGTTCCCTGAGCTTTTGGGACTTTTACACGACATTCAACACTGCCGACGCAACTTTCTATATTATTATGTTGATTTAAATCACTTGTTTCAAAATATTGTCGTCTATTTCGTGGACTAACCTGACCCGGAAAAAGACCAATAGCTCTTAAAAGATCGGGATCAACTCCTAAACACAAAACAGACAGCAGAACGCAACATCAACCGAAGACAAAATTACAATAGGAACTCAGTAAAACATATATCTGAGGATTTGAGAATACGAAATGATTCATCAACTACAAAACGCAACTTCAAAGTGTAAATCTTGGACAAAAGTGTAGAAAACCTGGATTTTTGATGAGCGAGTGAAGTAAACAGAGTGTGAATAACGCTTCTCTGTCATCTTTACTGCAATCCAATGATATTACCAAAGTTTCGAAGTAGATTCTGGAAAACAGAGTGCAAAGGAATTCTTTAGGAAATCTTATTAAAAAATGCATTACTAGGTCAACTTCGGAAAGGTTTGCCGGTCTTGGTTCTTTTATTTTCTCGACATTTTGAATGGTGACTACTGTTCAATCGAAACTGTTGAATCCTAAGTTAAAAAAAAACTCCTAACATTTTCCGTAGTTATCATTGTTGAAGATTTATTATCGTATTACACTGATGTTCCCGCAATTTTCGCTAATGCAGCCAAGAAGAACGACCATACAAATCTAATGACCGAGAGAAGTGACTATACTGCGCGAGACGTGTGCTAATAGATCACCTCATCCTAAAAAGATAACGGGGTAAGAGAAGATAAAACACTACCTCAGTGCATCACACCAAATCATACAATGTTACATCGCAGCACATGACAAAGACTGGGATATCTTTCAGCAAACAATATCAATCAAACCGCTACAAAAGTTGTCAGCAGTGTTTACAAAACATTCCCCATTATGTGGAAAACCGATGTGTGAAACGCTAAAATTGAGTCTTCAATTGGTGTACACCAATACGTACGGAAAATACAGGATAAATCAAAAATAGAGTTCCTGACTGCATGTATTACCTTTTCGGTTGAAAGTCTTTTGGCCGTACCAGGAGGCTCTGAACAGGAAAAAGGAAACAAAACCACTTTACTTTTTTTCCTCCTAAAACAATAACCTTTTAACTTTTCATCTTACCTTTGCAACAGGAGATTCGTAATTAGGAACTCTGACATTGTTCGGAATGGCTGATTCTTCGGTTGTCAAACCTGCAAGAAATACAGGAGTACCGATATAAAAACAGTGAAATTATAATCATGATAATGACGATAGTTACGATATTAATGTCGATCATGATGATGATGATAACAATGATTATAATGATCATGACAATGACAATGATTATGATGATGATGATCACGATAGTTGTGATGATTATGACAACGATGATTATGATGACCATGATCACAACCACGAAGTTAATGATGATGATGATGATGATAATGATGGTGATGACGACCAATTTAGTGTTTATGTTGATGAACACAGCACCTATGAAATTAATGCAGCCTACAGCTATGATGTTACCACGTCCATCTGTACCTTTCACTTCGCTCGACGTTTCTTTGGTATTACTCAACATTAAGCCATCTCCGTCGTCGTCGTCGCCAGTCACTCTACCAAGTGGAGTATCGCTCATGGAAACAGGACGAGAATTGCTTAAATGGCCTGAATGGATGTTTCCAAAAAGAATGTTAATATTTACGAATCTCACAATACCATTGTAGTTTTACACATGCAAAAACGCGTAACGAACCTGACATCAGTTCTGTGTACAAATTGCAGCGGCCCTAACTTATATGGCAGTATGATGGCTACCGAGCGCCTTAGCAGTGGTCTATCAGCAGTGTACGATAACATCGTCAGGGTGGCTGATGGGATTTGTCAGCTGTCAGAAGCGCCTGTTTTAAATTTTCAATTACATTTTGAATAATAAAAAGCATTATAAACACCCGTTTCTACAGAAGCACCTTGTTTAGTTGTATAATGTAAGGAGCTTGGGGTGCGTTTGAGAGGGCCGACTAGGGTGGCTTCAACGGAATTTGCTCCGGGGGAATGACCACCTCGGTACAGTTCTGGGTGAATAATCCGGCCCTAGGCGCAACACTAAACCACAGAACCTCATGTCTGTCTTAACTTGTGGAAGTTTACCTTCACTTCCCGACGCCTCGGCATTCTCTCTGCGAGCTCCTTGTCTTTCCTCGTCAGGTCTGTTTCGCCTGTTTTGCCCACGCCGCTCTAAAACAACAAACACCAAGACAATAACTGCAGAATACAATATGGAAAAGGCCTAACTACATGTTTTCTCCAAAATTGTCGAATTGTCACCTGCATTGTCGACGTAGATCGTACCTCTAACATAAAACTTTGAATTGGCAACATGTCGTGATCGTTGTCTCGCCAGCTCACTAAGTTTGTTGGTAATGGTGTACCCCTCTGTGTTGATACCTGAAGCTAACAGAGATTCCTCTAAGGTGTCTTCTGGCGCAGCAAAGGTTCGCACTGCGTTTGCACCGCCATTTTTCGCTTGCCCCTTCAAGAAACAGAAAAAGATGAGAAAAGTCACTTCCTTGTCAAGGGAGTACGTCCTGCCACAAATATCCCTCGAACACGATTCAACGCACATGGCGAACTCACCCTCTGATGCAGCATCAGTGCTCGACCTTAACTTTTTCACTAACTAGTCCCTGGGCTAGTGACATCTAAAATTTTACTAGCCAAAAGGCATCACCTGGTAGCCAAGCCCTGAATTACATGAGTATAATATCAACTGATGTTTTTTATTAATTTCTATATTTTGTTAAATTAACTTTGTTCGCAAGCAAACATAAAACGTTACAACGTTGTTATAGTTTTTTGCATCTATATGTTTGATTTATTGGTGAGATTTAAATAATCATATGTAGCTTGTCTTTACCCTGTTGATTTTCCATGAGCGATTACGGAAAAGGAAGATATTCAGCGAGGAGTTTAAAGTAGAACTATATGCTGACTGATAGCGGGAAAATAAAATAGAATACAAGATTAACCAAATAAAGAAAATATCATGATTTGTGGGAAAACAGTTTATTGATCGAATAAATAAACAGGTCACAACTATTAATGAATGGAATCTTAATATTTACTTCTTTACTGATCTATCCAAAACCTCTTCTAATAGGACTAGCCCAGTGACTAGTAGTTCTCAAATTTTAGTAGCCCAAACCCAATTTTTGCTAGTCCTGGACTAGCGGACTACCGCTAAAGTCGAGCAGTAAATTACCTTTCTAGGCGAAACTGGTGACTCATCGCGTGGACTTCCCACATCAACCTCCTCTCCATGAAAAATAACATCTGCCAAAGTAGACACTAAAGGTGGATGTCTCATGATCAGAAATATCTAGAGCAAACAAAGAAGGTTTTGTCTGTTTGACAAACTGACGAGGCCACGGGAAGGACTGCGATGGAAATGAATCAAAGCATTCATATGTTTCTAAACAAAAATAAAGGTATTTCAGCCAGACCTGTGAAAGAAGATAGAGACAAAGCAGCTTTCCCACGTAAGGCTTGTCCCGCTGTAACAGAAGAAAAACTGCGGTTACATCTTTTTGTAGTGATATTTTACTCTTATACATAGAATGTTCGGGTATTATTAATTCGGATCGGATTATTTGAAGTAACTTTCCGATCTAATTGGGCATGCATAAGAGATTGAAGCTTCGGAACCTATCGGATTCGGATCGAAGTCTACGGCAAACCTCGGGTTTCTGACTGTCAACTCCATCCGATGCACAGCTCTAGGAAGCATTATCAGCACTACATTACCATCAACCCCCATCACCATCACCACCACCCACCCACCTAACACCCTCAAAATAATGATAACCACCATGTCCATCACCCTCGCCATGATCGAATCACATGATTACAAGGCAAGAGTAAATGTTATTTTAACACACCTCTGTGGCCTCTTCTTTCCTCACCAAGGAATAAATGTAAAGCGGGATTAGCAATCGGTCGAGGAGATACTCGGTCAAGATCTCGCTCAGCTCAAAGATGTTTAAGCAAAGAATGTCGTTGACATAATGAAGGTGATCAAGATGATCAGCAACCAAGTCTTTCAAACGTTCACAGTGTAAATGGCTAAAAAAGAAACAGGAAGAACTTAAAGTGAATATTTATCATCCCGGGAGACAATTTAACGAGTTTCGTAAGTAGTTAATTCTACAATTAACCTTGATTTTTATGTACTTACTCAGAATCCTTTATAGAGCATTCGTCCAGTTCAATGGCATGATTGCCAATGTACCAGATGAGGTTGCAGAAATAAGGGTCAGCCGTTTTGTTTACGATAAAATTCAACATTGCTTTGTCGTTGACTAAAAATAGAGATGTGCCGTAAATATATGTAGTGATTTTGAAGAAGTTCCAAGGTTAAGATAAGCACAGACTACTTCATAGATATTGCATGTATACAATTCTTACTCACGAGGTATGAGGGAGCCGAACAAGTCTTATGACGCATTACAACGAGTTAAAAAATTGTAAGAAACATTTCCATGATGTATTTTTCAACCTAAGTACTGATATTTCGAAGTAAATGTTCTCGGGAAACCTACCGAGAACAGTCGACGAAATAACCTCACAACCGTGATGACATTTACAACAAAGTTTCTTTGGAAAGAATGTGGATTGTTTGAAAAAAAGCTTTTCTTGTACATCCTAGCTTTTGCAAGAATTATCCACAATTAAGTTCTTTTTCGTTTTGTTTGCAAACTATTGAAAATTGCTGCTTCGAAGTGAGTTGACCACAGACGATGTTGTGGCGCAAAAACTGTTAGCCAATCAGAAGGCTGATACGACTTTTCAACGAATGAAAAACAAAAAACCGTATCACGAGTCAGAACGCCGATAGGACACTTTTTACTGGTGATAAAGGTCGCAGAGCCTACGGCAATATGAGCCTTCAAATTTCGAGCAAACGAGATTTTTAATGAGTAAGATTTTTTAGTTACAAACTGAGCTGCTCCCGACTTTGTCCCCTATTTTCGTAAGGGACTGAAAGGAGAAGCTCAATTTGAGAGGACAAAAGAAGCCATATGCTAAATTGTAAAAATAAGTCGGTTTTGGAGCAAAATATCACGTATCTTTAGATTGCAAAAACAAGCAGAAACGTTGATTCTCAAACTTATTAATACTTCACGAAGAACACAAAAATGAAATCAGTACCGAGACTATGGTGTGAAAAGGTGATTTCACTATGTATAAAATTTCGACAACTATAATAATGATTTTATCTTTAAATACGGGTTCTTTCGAGAAGGTATATCATGCGCTTCTAAAGTAGTGCTTGATCTGATTTTCCAACATCTCAAAGTTGGTTGAAATACTCGGATGAGGATAATTCCGAAATAAAAGCGAAACACTGTACGTCCCCACGGATATAAAGCGTCAGGTTGTCTCGAGAATCTCCCGTGTACTTAAGATGGATTAAATGAGCATACTGTTTCCAATTGACCGATAGCTCAATTGTTAAAAATACTCGGTTATCATCTCGTTTTTCGACAAACTTCTTGGTGTTTGGAAATCAGATCAAACACTCCTCGTACGTGATATATTATAAGAAAAATACAAAAGCATGCACGGTTAAGTAAACGAGGTTGAAAAAAATAATATTGTCGATAATGGAAAAAAAATTCATTACCGGTAACATCACGATCTCTGGCAACCCATTCACTCACCTTTGTAGACATTCAAAGTCAACGTCCTGACAGCAATACGCACCATATTCTCTTTGTGGTCAAAAAACTTAAGGGCTTCGGTGTACAGGGCAAAATCACTTTTGCGCTGAAAAAGGAAAACGTAAATTTTGAGAGGACAAAACGGTGGATAGCGGATGACCATTAGAATTCACAAAGAAATGGAGCATAAAACAAAATGAATACCTCATTGAAAAAGAAATTGATCACATGTCGGTTTAGTTTGAGGGATAATGTTTTGAGAAAGGAGATGTAATATGCCAAAATCTAAAACGAAGAACATCACAAAAATCTCTTCAAAGGTTAATTGTGGTCAAGTTATGAAGCATGATTGCGTGGACCTTCAAACTTTGTGAAGGTTGAATCAAACATTTGAAGGTTGGCCACAACCTTCAGAAAAAATGTCTGTAAATGCATAGTCTACAAACTGCAAATAATCTACCCCCCTTGAACCACAAAACAATGCAGGAATTCCTTGCCAAAATCTCCATGTTTAAATAATAAACTCAACTTGCATCTTATTTCTGTAATTATGCACCTTATATAACTGATAAAGGAACCACTACCTTTTAAAGAAGTAGAATAACCAAAGGATTGGTTGACCACCCCTTCTTCTCAAAAGCCTGGAACTCCAACTGGTCTGACAATGCCCCTCTTCCACAAAATCCTAGATGTGCCCCCTGTACCTACTCATGGTTTTCAACTTGGTTGCAATTTTGACAACTTACACAGCAAATTTGGAAGAGGTATATTTGCAAAGTTCCTTTGAGACTTTCTGAAGTTCTTTAGAAATTTCCTGAACTTCCCATTGAGAGTTTCAAATAGCAGTTCTGTGTTGCATGTTGCCATTGGTTAATAAGAATAACCTCTGCAGTAGTAACATGCCGCACACAAGAGGAGGGTGGGGGCTACTAAATGGGTAAATAAATAGAATTTATGGAATGCAAGAAATGTCTTATGAGTTTGCAGATGTTCTTGGGAATCATTTGCAAAGTTTATATTGTGCTAGTCCATAATTGGAAGTACTTTCAGTTAAAAAATCAGTGAACATACATGTGTAATGGCAGGGGCTTAGCAGAATTTTGTGTTCATGAAACTGAAGGGAACTGACTGCCATTTGTGCAATTAATTATAAATTTTAAGCTTATTTTGCACCATCTTTCAATCTTTGAAACTGATGCAGTGTGTCACACTTTCAGTACAGTTGAAGAAGTTGAAACTAGATTTTTGATGAAGTTTTTGTCACTTTTATTTGGATCACTCCAAAACTGTATTGTTCTTCATCTTAATTCCTTGCAGGCTCTTGGCTATATTTCTTACAGATAAGGTTGCTCTTATTGCAAGAGCAATGGTGCTATGAAATAAAAGTTGGCCTCATTCTACACAGTAGGGAGTACAACATTAGCATTTCATCTTTTCATCCTTACCTCTTCATTGGAGAAGTCAAATTTATGAATGATAATGGAATTGACATGATTATTGGACAGTAAATAGTCTGTACAAAAATAAAAAAATAACATTACTTATTGTTTAGCAAAACCTGTTTTGCAGTCCGTATGAAAAATGATGCTCACAGACTGATGACTAACCGGTCACAATTCAACAATACTAGCAAGTGATGGAGATAAAAATATATGTAGCTGCAGACATGTACTGTTTGAAAGTCTTTAATGAAAACCAGGGCTTGAGTTAAGCATTTTGATTTCCATTCACACTTTTGCATCCAAAGCAAGGACCACGTATTGTGAACGGTTTGTTTACATTAAATTTCATTTGTTTGCTTGTGATATTGAAAATATACATAAAAACCAACAGTAAATTTACACCAAAGTTCCAGCATGAACACAAAAGAACTAAATTTCCTTTGTTAACAGGTAAAAGGGGGTAAAAACACCATTTAATAAAGAACCCAAGTTTCCTCAATGCCTACTAAGAAGGCTTACATCAACAGTACTTACATAGAGAAGTTTCATGCCTTATATTTTCAAAAAGGATGTTCAGAGTCTGCAGCAACTGAACACAAACATAAGTCCCTGGATTTTGGTTCAAAATCTTCAGGAAGAATAGAAGCATATTCTTTTCCAGGAAGAAACTAGAAAGAAGTTAAATGACATTCGTCATGGAATTGTATTACAGGCATAACATTACATTTCATTTTGGAGGAAATCTACAAACTGTTATATTTTTTTTTTTGGCAATTCCAAAATTATCATAAGATACACTTGAATTGATGTCAACTTACTCAAAAACAGTGCTATCATTTTGATCTCCCCATATGAGAATCTCAGCAATAGAACGGAGGGTTTCCACTAATAGTGCCCGATTCTGATCAGTCACTACAGCATTCTTGGTGAGTATATAATGATGGTACCTGGTATTAAAAGAACATGAAGGTGGTTAAATAAAGCTAACATATCCCATACATAAAAGTTACCAGTGTTTTACCAGGTGGAAAGTGAAGTCATAATAAAAAAATTGAGAGCCCAGCTCAAGATTCTCACAGAAAGAGATATTGATTAAAAATATATTTTACTGACGTTTCGTCACTAGACGCGTGACATCTTCAGAGTAAAAATGAATAATGAGAGTTAGCATACTAAATTATATTTACATGGTATAGGATAACACAAAGCCAATGAGAAAAGAGGAAGGTGTGAGAACAGGAAATAGCGATGAGAAAAGAGGTATAAATCAAAACAAGACAAGGGGAACAGAGTGGATGGTTTCATTGAGTTCAGGTTTAAATTTAGAAATGAGAAGGCTTTCCCTAATTAACAATTCCAAAGCGGTATTGCAATAGGACATAATGGAAAAGTCGTGAAAGGAAATGGGGTGGCAAGTTGTTTTGGTGTGAGCTTGGATGGCAGAAAGAGACAAACATGTCAGTTTCTTTCCACTCAAAGGTGAAATCCCCGAGTGTTCAGAGATTCGCGTGTGTAAATAGTGGCAAGTTTGGCCAAAATACAGTGCTCCGCAGCACTGACACTTATATTTATAAACCACATGCGATCTCATTAACTTTGGGATGACGTCTTTGAACTGAAAAAAATCTGACAGACGCCTGCCTGGCTTAAATACAATGTGAAGGTCGATGTCAGGAAAACAAGAAGATAGAAGTTTAATCAATTGTGTACGGATCAGTAGTTCTGTCTTCCTTTTACCAGTACACACTCACTACGGATCTGTACACAATTGATTAAACTTCTATCTTCCCTTTTTCCTGACATCGACCTTCACATTGTATTTAAGCCAGGCAGGCGTCTGTCAGATTTTTTTCAGTTCAAAGACATCATCCCAAAGTTAATGAGATCACATGTGGTTTATAAATATAAGTGTCAGTGCTGCGGAGCACTGTATTTTGGCCAAACTTGCCACTATTTACACACGCGAATCTCTGAACACTGGGGGATTTCACCTTTGAGTGGAAAGAAACTGACATGTTTGTCTCTTTCTGCCATCCAAGCTCACACCAAAACAACTTGCCACCCCATTTCCTTTCACGACTTTTCCATTATGTCCTATTGCAATACCGCTTTGGAATTGTTAATTAGGGAAAGCCTTCTCATTTCTAAATTTAAACCTGAACTCAATGAAACCATCCACTCTGTTCCCCTTGTCTTGTTTTGATTTATACCTCTTTTCTCATCGCTATTTCCTGTTCTCACACCTTCCTCTTTTCTCATTGGCTTTGTGTTATCCTATACCATGTAAATATAATTTAGTATGCTAACTCTCATTATTCATTTCTACTCTGAAGATGTTGCGTGTCTAGTGATGAAACGTCAATAAAACATATTTTTAATCAATGTCTCTTTCTGTGAGAATCTTGAGCTGGGCTCTTATTTTTATATTATGATATCCCATACATATTTTACATATACATAAATAGGTGTAATATGCTGGAGTCAAAGTTCTCAGAGTCAGTGTTCTGCCCATGGTGGGCAGTGCTGGGCAGTAGCACCCCACACTCAACAGTGCCACCTAACACTTATGCTAAAGCAAACCCTTCTGCTTGGCACTCAAAAAGTATCATATATGTGACAAGAAAGTCTCTAGTGATCTTTTTTCTTTTTTTACTTAAACAATATTGACCATTATTTGGTAAAATTTAACACCACAATGTGCACACAATATATTACTCGTGATATGATATCCAGGTTGTCTGATGACTTTAAGGGGTATGACCTTGGGTCTGCAGCTACTGGACACTTGGATGATCCTGGGCAGAACCCCACAGAGTTGTATCATGTGTTCATCTGTACAAGAATAGCAACATGCAGTATGCAATTGTTGTTGACAGTTTTTAAAACATTTTCATCATGAAAGCAAGCAAGAAAGTCCATAGCTTACAGAAACCATTAGCCAGGATTTTAATTACAGCTTGACACTCAGAAACCTACCATTATGGTGACAATTTAATTAAGTTTCACAGCACTGTTACAGAGTTCTAACTTAGTTCAGATTATTTAACCCTGCTAAAGCCAAATTCAAGTCTAAATCTGTCAGTATATATCTGAATCCATATCTGTCCTTAGTATTCTTTATTCAAGTTGACATATGAGGCTCAAGGGTATTACCTAAGGTGGATTCATTTTTTTTTTCTAAAGAGATTGCTTTATTGGTCTGATTATGATATAACAGGACATTTATACATGTATACTGTAACTGGGCAAATAGCATCATCTGGGATATAGACAGTATTTATAATGACCATCAGTTTAAAGATTTTTTTATGCATGTCTTAAATACCCCTACTCACCTCACTTAGAAGTAAAGATTCTTTTAAATTGCTAATATAAGGACAAGGCCACTGAGGCTAACTCACATGTTCATAAAAGAACCCTTTACATAGCAAAAATCATGAACAACATTTAGATTTTCAACAGTTATTCATATGATCCTTGGGAACTGGGAGATAGTGAGCTGTTATCCAACCTAAATTACAAGTTTCTGCCTAAAATGTGGCATGAAGTTATGTGTAAACCCTGTCTCCATTCTAAATAACTAATAGAACAAAACTTCTGGTATTGAACAAATAAATACAACAAATTTTGCCAGAGTCACACTAGTACTTTATAAGGGATGTGTCTGTCAGTTCTGACTAACTGAGTCCACATTCAAGTCTTAGTCCTGTTCAGTCGAGTCAAAGTCCTAACTAGATGAGTCTAGGTCATGAACCAGAGTCCAGATTAGGACTTGACTCTGGACCTTTGCACCATAATACTGGTATACCACATCAAAAATTGCCAAAAATTTAATATTATTGGTATACAAAGACATGCTCTGAACATTCTGATGTCTATATGCCAATCTATTAGTATATAAATTTTATCAGAATATCGAATATCTTATCTTTTCAAATCAGTTTCCAATACCATTTATCTTGAGAAAAACTTAGGTAAGCTTTTTGTAAAAGCTACGGTACTTATGTTAAAGTCTCAATGTCTGCCGAACCATTGTAGGAAGTCGAGTGACGACCTTGTGTAGTACAATCGATTGTCTGTCAGCTGATATGACGTCGAGTTGCTGATCTATTTGATTTTCAAAGATCGATATAACAAAATACCCTCTCAAAGAAGAGTTTAAAATAAACTAAAATTTCGTTTTGCTTAAATACTTTAACTTAGAGTCAACCACCAAACAGACACATATTGCTTTATAATAGGGAATATTGCCGGCACAAATTTTTTACAACACGCCAATGTATACAAACAGGTCAAGATATCACGCGCAACAAGAACACTGGAAAAACAAAACTGCAAGAGGGCTGAGTATTCTCAACGATAACAACAAAACAATTTCATCCTGCACTTCTACAAAGCCGAAATTATTAAAAATTAATTTGAAAGAATTTTTGTCATGACGACGTGTCACGATCAGCTTGACCCTTCTTTGTATAAATGCTAAATAAGACTTACCGTAGCTGCTCTAGTGAATGAGCTTTCTTAGGTTTCCATATAACTTCTGTCCACCAATTCCTCTGTCTCTGAAACATTGTGCTGTGCAGAAAAAGTTAGCCGGAGCATTTGACGGAGAAACGATGGTTGTTCTTTACCTCGATTACACAAAAGAACATTACGGAATAGTGACAAGAAGCCATCTTGATTACCAAATTATCCTCGTCTCCACACCCCCGATGGCTGACCGTCATCACGTCCATGGGCGTATTTTAGAATAATTTAGAGGGGCATCGGGGACGCACGTTCCGCTCCTCCGGCCGTTCTGTGCCACAAGTAACTTTCAAATTTTATGGCGGTATTTCCGGAGTAACATTTTGGCACATCTTGGCCAATTTGCAATTTTTAGATACAAGTTCAAAAAAGGTTTTCAACCACGGCTGTTACTATTTATTTTCAGCTTTCTTGACTGCGATGACCTTATTAAAACCCTCCGTTCTTAAGTTTGAATTTGAGTAAAAACTTAAAGAGCGTAAATGGACAGCGTACCCGG
The DNA here is from genome assembly GCA_030142905.1 of Heliopora coerulea. Taxonomy (NCBI): domain Eukaryota; kingdom Metazoa; phylum Cnidaria; class Anthozoa; order Scleralcyonacea; family Helioporidae; genus Heliopora; species Heliopora coerulea. The sequence continues at coordinate 1,709,195 of JASJOG010000035.1, read as the reverse complement.
CCAAAGACATCCCTACCTAAACGGAGGTCATTGCATGTCCTCTCTTATCTCAAAGCTGGATTCGCACCCTGCTAGCTGTACACGAACTATGGTTCCATTGCTTGAACCGAAGTCTCCATATGATAGTAGTGATCGCTACGGGTCTATAGTTGAGCGATATTGCAATGACCAGTTTGCAAATGATCACTGGGTTACAATCGCAAATATCAAGACTCAAATCTTGGGTTTACAGGATGTTATTTTTCGGAATTTGCTTTATTTTTAATACTTTTTGAAATTGTCGGCTGGTAATGGTTATTAAATTGTAATGCTTAGCGATAAAAAAGGATGAATACAAATTGACATTTTGGTTACAAATGAACAACAGTCAAGCCTTTCCTTATCCTGTTGCCAGGAATATTATACGTGACGTGTATGGTGAGGTAAAGCAGCTATTCAAATTTATTATAAGTTTTAAAATTGGCTTACTCTAATATACAAATATTTTAAGTCGATATAAAAACAAAGAATTAAAAATTTCAATGTGAATTCAACCAAATTAAAGCCTTTTCTTTCATATGACAAATTGCAGGATGGAACTAACAAGATTACAAGGCATAAAAGTTAGAGACAGTTTGGTCGTTCTGGTAATTTTTTTTATTGATTTTTATCCTCGTATTATCATTTGTTAGTATTATTTACATTTTATATTTTCTTTGTTCCCTTTTCCAGACAATAACCGTTCCCTAGAATCAAAACAAAAAAAAGTGTTTTTGGAGAAATCAAAAACGACACAGAAACATGTAAGGATGTGCATGGGAAATGGTGGCAGAGTGATTCAGCAGTGAAAATTCAGATTTCCTATCTTTAGCTAGTAAATTTCCTGATTTCTGAAAATTAACTTCGTTGAATTTGTTGAAAATGTTCATGGTATGATGATGGTCTCATGGACTTGGCACAAATAAATGATTAGCCACACACTGATATCTTACTGGTTCGTGCTTTAATGACTTAGCGGCCGACTAGGGATGGCTATAGAAAAAAAAATCTTGTCTAAATCTAGCTTTATGAGTAGTTCTGCATTATTTTTATTCCGCCATTCACAGCAAAGCCGACGTTTGACATTCAGCAGAAATTTGTTGTTGATCATCACTTGACCCTGAAGATGAGTTGACATTAGCCGAGGCAGTCCAAAAGTCTATCAGAAACGACAATCTTTCTCAAGACTACAACAGCCTTATCGGTCACAACTAACTCCCACGTATACTCCTAGGTTAAACCTTTTACATTATTATGTTTAATATGTAAGTGAAATTTTTCCTCTTCTCACCTCAGTATCACACGAGGCGAGTAAGCTTTCGTCGTAATTCCAGCAAACGTCCAAAACAGGAGCGGAATGACCCAATAGTTTGTTAACGCAAGGTTTCTCTGCTTTTTCCACGTCAAAGAAGTAAACAGCCATGTCTTCACTCCCCGTGACTAAACATTGATCGAAGCAAAATTTGAATCATCTAAAAGCGCTAGTTAACGTGGCAGGCTAAAATTAGTATATCATAGGCAACGTTCACCTTTACAAGCCAACAGATTTTCCTCCGTGCTGGATATGCTCTTGTTATCAAGTAAAATTATGAACATTTGGGTATATTCTGTTTCTTACAGATGATCGGCATATGGCAACATTTATTGGCCAAATCATTAATTTTGCCAATCGGTAACCAGCACTGATTTTGAAGTCCAAATGTTTTAATAGGTCAGTTTTATAGCAAACATACGACAAAACTTTAAACCCTTGATTGCCAGTATCGGTTTCATAGTATACGGTAGTATTAACTTAATATTCTACCAAATGAACTGCACTCCACTACTTAGATTGGTATACCATAAATGAGGAATACAATTCCTTATAAACTGATGACAATGACAAATGATATTAATGAGGTTATTCTGGACTAAGTTGATGTCGTTGCACTGGGTTTTGGGACAATTCCGGGATGTCATCTATGGCAACCAGGCCTCAAAACTAAACCCAAACTCTAATCCTAAACCTGACTTTAAACCTAACCCTGATCATAGTCCTCAACTAGTTGTAACTCAACAGCTTTGAAAACGTTTCTTGACGTCATCGTTTTTTGAGTGCAATCCGGGCTTTTTCCTTTTCAACAAACACCCTCATGGTATATCAGGCCCATAACTTTCAGAAGCACTTGCTTGAAGCAGAAAGAAATTTTTCCGAGCAAACTCACCTACACACGCCCCTTGTCTAAACGACATGAGGGGACAGAAAGAGCTACGGATACCGAGAGATTGATGTCGAATAGAAAACGACCTTTTCAATTTCAGTGCTCGTTCTTCATTCGTCACTCTGTAAGAAGAAGAAAAACAACATGGGTGAGAAGGTCGGACGCTTGCCCTCACTCGACACTGTTGTCAGGAAAGGAGCTGATTACATGTTGAGGTGCTGTTTCACAGGCGGTTGTGGCTCTTGCGATTGCCATCCCGGTACAATGCATTTTTATTAAATAAAACGAGTCCTAGCACGCTCTGATTGGACGAACCTCATTTTCTCTCCGAATACAGACACACTGACGTCACCATAGGCGTCGCGAGGGGGGGAGGCAAGAGGCCTTGGCTACCCATTTCATACCATGAATTTCGTAAATTGCCACTTTGATCAACGACTTTTGTACGGAAATGCGCATTGGATAAACTTTATCATTAAAACACTGTAAAACCTCACGGTATGGACAATTTTGGCCCCCCAATAAAATAACTCTAGCAAAGCCACTGAACGTCACTTCATTTTGTTTTAGAGTACGGAGACATGAAAACGTCGCGAAAACTCAAAAAAACCTCGGTTATCTCATAAAAAAAATAGAAAAATAGCTTTCGTGTCTCTGTACTGCGATAGAAACAGTCTCGAAGTCTTTTAATTAACCGGAAAATTACCAGAAATACCGTGTTTCCACTAGGCATTTTTCCGGTTCAAATGACGTCACTCATGTTTCTGTAACAGTACAGAGGCACTCCAGCAATTTTCTATTTCTTAAAACTCACGAGAGCTTCGACGACGAACTGGAGCGAATCATAAGCAGAAATCGTGCTTCGTGGACTGTGCAGAGGTGTTTTGCATACACCAGGATTACAATCGCAAGACAAAACAATCGCTCGTGTGAGAGCGGCTTCAGCTATAAGAGTTTCGTGCCCATATGAACTCACATCGATTCTGTTGTACTCTCTCTCTATCTGTGTACGTGATGCGGGCGAAGGCTCTTTGTACAGGGGTAAGTTCACTCCGCTATTTATAATACAACGAAAAGCTCATTCCCATACGAAATCGTGTACCGTTGTCACGAAAAGCTGGAGCGAGAATTCGTTCTAGTATGAAACAAACTGCGTAGGGAGCTGAAATGTTTCGAAAATTTCTTCTTACTCGTTCGTATTCGAGATATAGAGAGAGGAATACAAGTGCAGGAATTACTGCGCCAAATTCATTCAATTTTAGCCGGATTATTTACCGATATTTTAGAAGAACCAGTGTTTCCAACTTACAAATAACAATTCGAAATCATCACATGGAACCCACGACAAATCGCAACGAGACAACTGGTTCCTATCGATTGTATCTAATATGGATGATTGTCGGATGTTCATCAACCTCAAATCTCAGAAAAACGATTTCTGAGCCCCAGATTGGAATCAAACCCGCAACCTTCTGACCTCACTGCATGACCTTCTCGTCTCACCCGTCATCAGAAGGTTGCGGGTTCGATCATCGTCAGAAGCTCAGAATTTTTTTTTCCGAGGTTTAAGCTTGACGAACGTCCAGCTATCATCCATGAATCTCTCCAAGTCTCCAAATGTAAAACATCTGCCTGGAGTAATAACTTCGTCCTCGTACTGACATTACCTGAAAAGACAGAGTTTGTTGTTGGCGACATTAATGAGGAGGGACGGATCTCTGGCTTCGCGGTTGATCCAACTGCGATAAGATATAGAGGTGATTGCACATCCATCTGCAACCACGACGCTACAAGAAAGAAATATCACGAGATCATATGGTGACTGACTGGTGCATGCTTAATTCCTTCCTAGCAGAACCTCTCCACTTGATGAGCAAAATCGTCTGACGGTTGACAGACTAAAATAACAGAAGACTGATCCCGCAGGGAGAGATTTAAGCCACTCTTGATAAATGGTATATTTCTCATACCCCTTGAGAAAGGGATTGAGAAACTTACTTTGAAGCTTTTTAGAAAAAGATATTCCACGCAAACTACGGTTTCTGAAGGTGTTTCAACCTACAGTTGATTCGGACTTGAGAGATTCAAGATTTGTCAACATAGGGGATGAGCTTTCTTATGACATTACACTCAAGTCACGGAACAGCATAAACAGCTTGAGCAGAAAGCGTTCTACAGTAACGGACGGCGACTAGACTAACTGATAAACAACAGCGCTTGAGTTAAGGGCGTTTTTTCAAATTTGTATGGCATGTTCCCTCAAAAGAATATTTCCTGGAAACGGAGACGATGACTAACTCAAAAACCCAAGAGAGATCTCATAACGTCCGACAAGCGAGCCCACGACAAATGTAAGCAAAACGTGTTTACGTTGTGGAAGAGGACAATGTCTGAACAGTTTCATGTTCAACGTTGTTCTTGGGATTTCAAGTTACTCGTTTTCTCCGGGCTGGATGAAAAATTCTTTCGAAAGAAATTGGTGTCAGCGAGTCAAAAACGTGTAGTGCGAGAACTTTCTAGTATCAATACATTATATCGAGCTATAATCGTTATCTGTTGCATTTTCAAAAAATCGACGATGTCCAGTTTAGATACCGACACGGGTATTATTCAGCATTTCAATGAATGTGTTTGTAATTTAACTTAGGTTAACATTTAACCTAAACCAACCGTTGTTCATACACAGTAAAAGAACACAACTGCACCTTCCCTTCAAAGAATAACGCCCCACCATCTTTTGAATGGACTAGGATTCTTACCGTTTTCCTTTTTGAACTCTCCCTGTAGCAACGTCAAAACAGAACGACAGCACACAACCCTTAACAAACGAAATATTTGCAATGAGAACCTCGAAATCTCCAAAGAGAGCGGAAACACGAATGCGCAAGTACATAAACGCATTGCATACGTAATGTTTACAAGTCATACGTATACACCACCCACCCTAACCCACCCTACTAACCACTCACTCATCCTTCTACTTTTGTACCTACCTACTCGCCTTTCAACCCTCCAATTTTTCTACCAGCACACGTACACTCCCATCCACCAATCCAACCGCCCATCCTTGTGCACACCCATTTACTCATTCATCCACCTATCCACCAATCAGCTCGTCCATCCATCAGTCCGTACGTCCGTCCATCTTTCTATTAGTCCGTCTGTCCATCCATCCTGACATGTTCGTCCGTTCATTCGCCCGTCCGGCCTTTCGCTCGTCATTCCTTCTATTCGTTCGTTCGTCCACCCATCCACTCATCCATCCTTCCATCAACGTAAACAGAAAAACAGACAAATCCAGACACACGGATATACACTTATTTACGAATGTATGTAGGGGTGATGTACGCATAAGATATATACATATAAACAATTTTCTCATAGTAATTATTTAGAACTGCTTCACCTTCTCGTCTCCAGTCCACAGTTGAGTTCCCGTGGAATCAAATGCTAAGGCCTGGACTGCACCAGTGGTTCTACCACTTCCACCCTAATAGTAAAAGTGGCAAAAGTCAAATTATAGTTTGAGAATTATAATTCCTATACCAAAGCAAAAAAATACAAAAACCAACGAACAATTAAGTCTGTTTAATAATCTTACAATCAATACCGTACTATGGCTACTTTTGATGTGGGACAAACATGATCAAATACTGGAGTAAAGCTAGCGTATGAAGGTGAACTGACAAATGAATCGTTCATGAGAGCGAGCGAAAAGATTTAGGTAAATTTGACATCGATTTCAAGATTTGGATTCACAGTGCTCCGTGTTTCACTTTTTTTGGTCCGCTTATATTAATAAAATGGTCATCATGATGAAAATTTCGCCCCTAATCATTGATGCACGACTTAGCATTTATAGCTGATTTCCCGCGGGAGTTACACTGTGAGAGATCATTACGGGAACTTAATATTTAGAACGGCAACAAGGCGGTGATGGCAAAGATGACATTGTAGAATGGCACAGGTCTTGAGCATAACGTCCGTAAAACACGTCTTCTTAATTGTCATCGTTGATCTGGAGGATCTAGAACATGTGAGACGCTACTAGGTAATCAACTCCCGAGGAAACTAACTCAAATTATACACAGTTCTGGGAAGTGTAGTTGTCAGGTTCTATTCTTACTAGGCACGGCAACAAAACATTCGCAGCTCGGAGCTCTGTTGCAGGATTACTGTTTTCGATCTTTACCCTATATGGGCAAGTTATACTAAGTACCAACTCCATGGTTTCATATAAGCCACCAGAGACGACGGGTAGCAAATTATGAAACTTTTCCACATTCCATACCATGGTTATTCTAATGTTCCTACCTTAATGCACTTCCCAGTCGATGTATTGTAGACTTGGATGTGACCCTTCTGGTTTCCAGTCTGAGATAACTCACGTTAAGAAATTCTTGTTGAATAATGTGTTAATAAAAAACGACTGCAAAATCAATGAATTTAGCAGAAGTTCGAGAAGAATTTCTCATTTAGGTGTCATGAGACTACGAATCATTAGAGTTAGTACGTTTATCTTTGACTTTTTTTTTGTATGGGCATGCAGTTTTCAACAAATATTTCGTAATTACTTATTACAAAAACTTGATTTTCTAGGTGAATAAAAGAAATGGAAAGCTTTTGAATTGATTGTATATTACCAAGTTAGTCTAAATTTATTGGAACATCAATTCATGGAGGGTAAAATCATTAATGTTAAAATTTTGTTGACACCTAACCTTATAACTATGAAAATAGAGGTTGAAGTTTTGCAGAAGATAATAAACAATTATCAGCTCATATTTTTTTATTTTCTTTCTAAGCAGGCCGTTCAAAACTCAGAGCCAACGATCACTCGGCGGAGTTCTAAATTCTGTTGAATTGCACAGTTGACTCAGAAACAGCGGAAGAACAGATATGAATAAGTAATCATTTATCCTTTCTACGAATCCCAGCTACGGACCACAAAAGGATACCACAATCATGTTGTTGTTCAAGGGCTGGAATCGACATGACAGCACCGGGCATGACCAGGCGTCAGTGAAAACTCGCAAACACTGACCAGACGAAGGATTCCAAAGTCGTGCGGAAGTGTCAACTGAAGCAGACACAATGAAGTCGTTGGCTAAAGACCAGTCAAAATCTGTAAACAGGAAATGTACCATCTGTGAAGATTCTGTGAACTCCTTGACTGCGGGTACATCTTTTATTATCTTATCTTGACTATTGGTGGACGATTTTACGCTGCTCTTCAAAGAGTTCACTCACTCAAGAAGTCGATTGAAACTTGAATAACGAATTCGTCGCATTGCCGTACTTAAATATCCCTTTATAACAGTTTGGTACCATGGTGAATGGTTAATGTAATACTGCTCTAGTACCACCATTCACTTTTATTAACGTGTTAGAAAGCACATTTAAAATCCTGTCATCGATGCCCTTCATTTGTTTATCTTATTTTCATTTTAACAGATACACTGCATCTACAGGCTATTAGTTTTCTAAAGCTGATTTCTCCTATATCAACTTTTTCATAAACTAGAGGGAATCTGGTCGTTTCGTCCCCAACTTTTTCGTCCCGTCGTCCCAAAGTAATCGCACGTAACTCATATTTTGGGTTATTGTTAAAGACCGAATTCGTTATAAATATTATTTTAGTAACGCAACTAACTCATCTTCTTTGGGTTTTAGTTAAAAACCGAACACCGACACGGTCGTTGTAAATATTATTTCTGTGACGGACATAAGTCACATAACTCATATTTACGGTTGTCAAAAACCGAACGCCGAAACGGCGGTCTCTGATTTGTTGTAAATATGATTTTGTGAGTTAAACGCACATAATATTAAGGAACTTACAGCGAAGTGATTTGGCTCTTGAACTCCGTCAACCTCCGTCAACTTTTTTGCGTCAATGTGTATTGCTTAGTCAGTCGTTAAAGATTTCTATGATAAATAGTTCTGTCCTTTATTGCGTAGGTTTGATATCAAAATATTATTTGTCCTACTTATTGCGCTTGCACATGAGAAAAAATCTCCTTGGTCGTTTTTCTTTACGACCAAGATTGGTTGGGGACGATACGGTGCAAGTAAAAAGAAGGAAACCGACGTTTGACGAGCCAGCCTTGTTCCACTAGTTTAAAAGACCATCTTTCTTTCGCTGAGTATGGGTCAGGTACGTGCACTGTAAAACAGTCATGCATTTTTTAATTCCTTACCTTTGACTGGCGCTTTGTGTCCTCTTAGAAAACAAGTGACAGAGGCAGGGGAAGGAACTAATTGACAGACAGAAATGGTACCATCTGCCGAACTACATGCCAATCGGTGTTTGTCATCATGGGCAAACTTTATGGAGGTCACTTTGATAGAAAAAAAACAAGGCAAGAAAAAAAAAACAAAAACAATATAAGGGTGGTATCTTTCCATATATCTACAACTGCTGTACAATAACAAAAACAACAGGAACAGCAACATCAGGAACAACTACAACACCACCAAAAGAGCAACAACACCAGCAACATCAACAACAGCTCCTGCAGCAACAGCCTCTCCATCAACACATCATCACCACCACCACCAGTAACAACAACAATAACAAAAACTAGTAATAAAAACATTATCACTTTACCTGCTTCAGCATGCTGATCAAAAATATGGTGCATGCCAGCAAATGCATAATTCTCACCAAGACTTTTATTTCCACCCATTTTTCTATTGAAAGGTTACAGATTACTTTCAGTCTATTTATGACAACACAAACAGTTTTTATGCTGTATTTAACTAAAAAGCCCACGAACCAAGAGATCCAGTGTGGGTCACCCCTCATGTGTCCAGTGTTACTATGAAAAACTACTGCAGTGGTACTTGGTTAGAGTCAAACTGGACAATATTCTTCTTACATGTGACCAAGGTAACTTTAATCAAGACAACTATATGCAGCTGGAATCACAGAAGTGAAAGACACATGCACTATGTCAGTTTTGTTGGGTTTTTTTCAATGGTTTTCAGTTTTGGTTTTTTCAAAAACTGCCTCACAGTATGTTGTTGTCATATTCATCGGTGTGGATACATTATTATTACTGTATTATTATCATTAATTTCTTTCCTAGGAAGTTATTGTGGTGTGTAGTTGCTTGAACTAAAAAGGAATGCTAGTTTTTTTGTGAAAGACAGAGGTGACAATGATGTTGGACAAATTATCTACTAAAACATCAAGAAAGGGGAGTTTACCATTTAACTGTTTTTCATAAGTGAATTTTATGTTGGGATGTTGAGCATTGATGTAATCAAAGAATAACATAATGTCGTGTTCGTTGTCAAATAAACAGAAAATGTCACCAACATATCTACCATTAAGTTGAAATTTTTGAATCTTTGTAGTTTTCAAGCCAGGATTTTCATTACATCAACACTCAACATCCCAACATAAAATTCACTTATGAAAAACAGTTCAATGATAAACTCTCCTTCCTTGATGTTTTAGTAGATAATTCGTCCAACGTCTGTGTAACTTTTGTCTTTCACAAAAAAAACCTATATTGGACTTTTAACAAATTTTTTTAATGCTAGTTTTATTTTAAAAAAAAATTTAATTGACTAATGTATTTAATCAGAGCACCTGCTTGCTTCTGCAGCATTGATGTAATCAAAGAATAACATAATGTCGTGTTCGTTGTCAAATAAACAGAAAATGTCACCAACATATCTACCATTAAGTTGAAATTTTTGAATCTTTGTAGTTTTCAAGCCAGGATTTTCATTACATCAACACTCAACATTCCAACATAAAATTCACTTATGAAAAACAGTTCAATGATAAATTCTCCTTCCTTGATGTTTTAGTAGATAATTCGTCCAACGTCTGTGTAACTTTTGTCTTTCACAAAAAAAACCTATATTGGACTTTTAACAAATTTTTTTAATGCTAGTTTTATTTTAAAAAAAAATTTAATTGACTAATGTATTTAATCAGAGCACCTGCTTGCTTCTGCCTTCTTGGTAGGTACCAGTCCATGTAAAGCATGGTCATGCATTGTGGGTGGTAGATCTGATGGTGGAACAAATTGAAAGGAACCGGAACTATGGTAGCGGTGATGAGTTTTAACTGTGGTTAGAGGGCCATGGTCATCTACTTGCAGAGAGTCAAAACTTTGCTGAAATGATATTTCGATGTCTCTTACTAAAGATTACAAAGGAGTTACTCTAAGTATTCAATGAGCACCCAAAGTACTTTATCAAAGTCAGTCAATAAGAAATACATAGTGCTACTGTAATGATAATGAAATTGGACAGACCTACAGGAAATTTATATACAAAGAAAGATGAAAAGGCTGAAATAATTATTATGTTTGAAAATAACATTACAGGGAATCGGTTACTTTACTGTATTTTCATGACTCGCTAAAACTGGGCAAACATAATAAATATTACTAATAAATAAGAAACATAAAATTCATACATTTGGAAGTAATAATTGATAAAAGAGGTCTCAGTAATTATTATTATTAATTATATGATGATACAGTAAGAAGTGTTCAGCAGCTAGTGGAAATGCTCATGTAGATTAATCATTAAAATGAAAAAAGTGTATGTCTTTGAAACCAAGACTCCCTCAACAGTTGACTTCAGACCAAGACACTCAGTCAGAATATTTACACTTTTTAACCTCAGTAACACTAGGGTGTCTTATTAAAAAATATATGACTGAAGACTACCTTATTAAAAGATAATTTAACTACAACAGTACCTCTAACATATTGTAATAATTGAGAAATATTGCACTGAAAATTTCCAACATTGTTTACAATACCTCCACTGAGCTGATTCTGCTGGGAATGCTTGTGCTTCTACTCCTAGTTATTAAAAAAAATATCTAGTATACTGGTAGGTAAAAATTGTATAAATAAAATTATCACTGAAAGAGTCAAACAAATACAGACTGATAGAAAGTGCTAAATTATCATACTTTAAAAACATATTTTTGGCTAATTGGTTATATGCATGATTGGAGTCTGTAAAAGTACCTTATGGACTGAAGGTCTGCAGTGGCTCCATGCTGCTTACTCAAAATCATCTTCCTTAAATGGAGATACTGACGACGAATGCCATGATCAATCTTGAATATTCAAAAGTAGTAACAGTGTTATTGAGCAAGTTGTACAGTACAAGCAGAGAAGAGGATTAAAAAAAAGAAATAAAAATGCAAGTAGAATCAGGAGCAGGAAGAGGCAAATTGATAGTTAGAAACATGTAAGTCTGGACTTTCAGTGATAGAAAAGGCATTATTGACAAATCTGCAAGTAAGTCAGAGTGAGAAAAAGAGAGAAAAGTGAGAGATATCAGAGGAGATGGAGAAACTGAACAAAAACGAGGGTCAGACAGGGGAGATGAATACCAGTAAGGGAGAAAGGAAGAAAGAAAGGAAGAGGACAAGAGACAGGAAGGTAAACAAGGTGGGAAGAAAAAGAATAAGGGATAAGAAAGAAACTGATGGAAGGAAAGATGAAGATCTAAATAGCATATCACATATGACACTTAATTAAAATTTTTAACCAATGATTTCCCACGAGTAGTCATAAATCAAAAAATTTTTGACTGAAATCCAATTGTAGCAAGCCTGTAATAATTTATTTTACACTGTACATCTCAAAATGTCAATTTAAATTCTGAGCCTCTGGCAACTTGAACTTTTAAGACCAGTCCTATTGTTTACCCCTCAATAAGAACTAATGGAATATATTGTTATTGGCTGAAGGACCTGGGTTTCTTAATTACTCACATTTTTCTTTGCATTTTCTCTTAGGAGCTGGCTTCTTCTTCGTATATATAGTGTTCCTAGCGTACATAGCCACAAAAAACAAGATGATTCTACTCATCAAAGATATACAACTCAGACCAGAAAGAGTTAAGTGGTTGAAAGAGTCATAATCAAAGCAAAACCAATCAAATGCCCTGGGAAATACTTCAGTCAGATTACAGAATATTTCAATATATTATTGCAAAAAAACCTTTCCTAACAGTCACAAGTTAATTCTTCATATTGCCCAAATTATTATCTGAAACTATGTTTTGCATGCAGATGCTGGCTCAGTAGCAGAAGAGTAATTAAAGTCATTCCCATCTAAAAAGCAGAAAGATGTTCTCGACTAATAGTTTTTACAAGCATACACAAGTAAGTCAAATCCCAAGTTCCAAAGTCTAGAGTCTTGTTTGAAAGGCAAACAGACCATTGTCAGTCCTCCAAATACCTGCAGCAGTATACCGGAATTAGGGCCCGTTTGTACCATATGACTGTTACATACAATCATTCATTCTAATGTATCTGATTAATTCACTAAAATCTTTTGAACATAATGCAACATCAGTGACTCAAATGCAGGAATTGTGCCTTTGAGATGATAATACGTAACCCAGGATGAACAACTGCATATGACTATCATATCATGTAAATGGCCATTAAATGTTTGACTCCAAAGAACATGTCAACAATTTAGAAATTGTTTGAGTTGATGTCAGATAATTTTATTCAGCTAAGGAAACTCCAGCAGGCATCAAAGGGTTAAAGAATTCACACATCACAACCTAAAGTTTGTCCCCCAGCTAACCAACCAATAGGTAGCACTTGGTTGTTTACCCACCACTGCCTGAGAATATTGCCTCTAAGTGCAACACCCTCCCCCCAGAAAAGACTTCACATTCTCGGCAACGCGTTTTATTCTGCCAATAAGTTAAAAATATTTTTGAAACTAGTTAATAATTCCAACACTTACTGTACTGGGGACTTGACTGCGCTCTGTATGCATTAAATCTAGCATCTAGTGCGAGAATTTGCTGGGAAACGTTCATTTCTCACCATGAGATTGAAAAGGCTGTTACTACGGAGTATGTGAAGTAAGTATGACAACGAGCAATCGCTACATTGCGAAAAATTTACGTATATATAAGTTACAAATCTAAATTCTTCGCGTTTTTATACAAATGTAGTAAACACCAAGATGGCTGACATCTTCATCGGAAATGCGAGACCTCCAAACGGGCACTCATCAGGCTTGGGTGTAATTCTAGGAAATAGACCATGTTTCACGATCCTCGCGGGGTGCATCGGGAGAGTTAATTGACGGTTGGGGTTTATGCGTTAAAGGTTCAGGTTTAGAATTATGTTTAGGCACAGATCTCTCCTCTTTTTTGTTTAGGGTCAGATCTATCTTTTTGCAAGTGGGAAAGCCATCATCCTTCCAGAATAGTGATGATTTACCACCTGCAGGAAGGGAAGCATACACCTAATCCAAGATCAAATCCCAAAGCCCTAAACCTGAAAAACCTAAACCATTTAACAATTAGATTACGAGTAATGAATTAATTGAGATAAACAAGACCGAGCAAGAAGATGAAGCTATTCTACATTCAAATCAAACGGTACCACGAGCTCAACCAAGTCAACAAATAAGTGAGCAGCTTGGTCGACAAACGGAAACTAGCAAACAGCGAAGACAAGAAAATCAATATAATCAACTTAGGAATAAATTTAAACGTCAAAGGCCTTTAAAGTCAAAAGAAACTGAACTTTCTGACATTCGTAATACATTCGGTAACGCAACAGATTCGCCCAAACATGATTTAAATGGTAATAAACGGGCTAAATCAATTGAACGAATGGCCATAATTATCATTGGAGACTCAATTATAAAGCAGATTGATCCAAAAAAAATTATCACGTAGAACAGTACATAAATTCACTTATCCCGGGAAAACATGTGATGAAGTTCATGTGGCAATTGACGATATTCAGGAAACACTTGACCCTTCGCATGTTATTATTCACTGTGGAACAAACAACTTAGTTACTGATTCTGCTGAAGTATGGGCTACTAAAATTGAAAATCTGGCTTTGAAGGTATAAAGTAAATTTCCTAATTCGAATATCGGAATCTCAGGACTAACTTATAGAGGTGACGTCCCTTGCAACCAAGTGTGTGTAGAAGTCAATGAAAAACTTAAGAAGTTTACTGTGGATCACGATTTTTCCTATATAGGTAATTCCATTATTGACAAAACCTGCTTAAATAGAAGGAAGCTTCACCTAAATGACAAAGGATCTGCTTTATTGGCTGTCCAATTTATTAAATTTTTAAAACCAATTTCTAATGACAGTCAACGACTTAAGAATCGTGAACTGGGTTTTCTAATGGTTTTTCAAACAGCTGGAGGAAATGCTAATGAAAATCGGGAATTAAAGACCTATATAACCAAGCGGAAATGCAAAAAATGCGCAGTCGACATGGTTCTACTGAAGGTAATGAAAAAATTTTATTGCATAACATTGCTAATATCAAAGGCTTTAAGCTTGCTTGTATCAATATAAATAGTTTATATAGACATATTGATGAGATTCTTTTTATTTTGATGGCTACGTCTTTGGAAGTGCTAGCCATTAATGAATCTAAACTTGACGATACTATTTCTGATGGGGAAATATACATCCCTGGATGTCATAGTACGGAAAGATCGAAATAGATATGGTGGTGGGGTAGCTTTATATATTAAGGAAAGCCTGTCTCAATCAGTTAGAGCTGATCTTGTGCCTAATCGACTGAAAATGCTCTGTGTAGAAATTAATCTCCTTTACAGTCGTTCGTTTTTAGTCAGTACGTGGTATCGACCGCCAAGTGCAGGCATAGATTTATTTGATGACTATATTAGATTTGTTGAAAAATGCGACTATACTAATAAAAAATTAATTGTTATAGGGAATATGAATTGTGACTATTCCAAAAGTCCATCTGAGCCCCATACTCGAAAATTACAATTTTTATCGTCTACGTACCAACTACAATAACTGATTTCGGAACCGACACGTGTGACAAACACGTCAGCTACTTTAATAGATCTGATATTTACAAATGAGACAAAAAATATAGCAACATCAGGAGTGATTCATGACAGCATGCCAGACCATAGTTTAATTTATGTTGTTCGTAAGTGTATTCCACCTAAGCGTAGACAGATCACAAAAGAAGTACGAAACTTAAAACACTTTGTGAGGGAAAACTTTATTTATGACATACTTAATACGCCTTGGCAAGAAATAAACTATCAATGATCCTAACTTAGCTTGGAAAGTCTGGGAATCCAATTTTAATGTTATACTAGATAGACACGCTCCTATAAGATATAAGCGTATAAGACAATCCTCTATTCCATGGCTTACCCCGAACATTAAACAGAAAACGCGAAATCGTGATTATCATAAAATACAATTTGTTAGGCACGGCTCCAAACATCATTGGAGACTTTATCAAGCCGAAAGGAACAGAGTAAATATTGAAATGTGGAAAAGTAAATTGCGCTATTATCGTCAAAAAATTGGAGAACGTAATAAAATCGACCCGAAAACTTCTTGGAAATTGATTAATTCCCATACTGGTCGGGCGAGTAAACCAAGCGGTCGTGTAAATGAAATCGAGATTGATGAT
This sequence comes from Heliopora coerulea, assembly GCA_030142905.1. Taxonomy (NCBI): domain Eukaryota; kingdom Metazoa; phylum Cnidaria; class Anthozoa; order Scleralcyonacea; family Helioporidae; genus Heliopora; species Heliopora coerulea. The sequence continues at coordinate 1,693,522 of JASJOG010000035.1, read as the reverse complement.
AAAATTATTTCTGATGATGAAAATATTTCGGAATCTTTTAATGATTTCTTTGCTAATATTGGACCCAAACTAGCTTTTGAATTAACAAAACAGTCAACTAATAAGGTTGACACTTATTTAAAAAGCCATTTTGATTCTAATACCTCATCATTCCGCTTTATGTATATTCCGGTTGAAAATGTTTTGAAAACCTTAAGAAATTTGAAAATTTGCAAAAGCACAGGTCTTGATAAAATTCCAGCAAAGATGCTGCGAATCGCTTCAGATATTATAGCACCTTCCCTGACTTTCATATTTAATTTATCGCCTTCAGCTGGGGTGTTTGTGGATGACTGGAAAAATGCGAGAGTAACCCCGATATACAAGGAAGGCAACAGACGAATTATGGGTAACTATAGACCTATATCAATTTTACTAATTATAAGTACGGTATTCGAAAAAGAAATTTTCCAACAACTTTACTAACACTTAAATGATAATTGCCTTATATCTAAATTCCAGTCCGGTTTTCGGCCAGGACATTCCACACTTACTGCTTTAATTCAAATGTGCGAAGCCTGGTTTGAAAATCTGGACAACTGCAAACTAACAGGGGTTGTTTTCCTTGACATTCGTAAAGCGTTTGATTCCGTTGACCATGATATTCTACTTGAGAAATTGGCATTTTATGGAGTTTCCCACACGGAACTTAAGTGGTTCCATTGATTCATACATAACAAATCGATATCAACAATGCCTCATAAATGGCTTTCTTTCTGGAAAAGGTAAAATAATACGTAGTATTCCGCAAGGGTCAATACTTGGCCTTTGTTGTTCTTAATTTATATCAACGATTTACCCAATTGTCTTAATTTAACAACACCCTGTTTATATGCTGATGATACACAAATATTTGCTTCCTCGTGTGATCCTGTTCAATTAGCCTATAACTTGAACTCAGATTTAGAGAATATAATGGATTGGTTAACCTTAAATAAACTCCAATCCCATTCCTCAAAACCAAGTTCATGGTTATAGGATCTAAACCTAATTTGAGATCCAAAGTTGCTGATTTACACTCCAGAATAACCATGAATAACAATTCAATATTGCCTGTTGCCTCTCACAAATGTTTGGGAGTCGATCTTGATGAGACATTGGCCTTTGACATTTATATTGAAAAACTATGCTTAAAGATTTGTTCTGGCATAGGTGCTTTGAGGAGAATTAAACCATTCGTTCCCTCATGCTTTCTTATCAAACTGTACAAATCTTTAATTCAGCCATATTTCGATTATTGTTCTCCCTTGTGGGATACATGTAATAAGACATTAAAAGACAAATTGCAAACGCTTCAAAATCGTGCTGCCAGAGTCATTACAGGAGCAAGATATGAAATTAGATCGAATGAGCTTCTGGAAAGCCTACAGTGGGACTCTCTTCATGTAAGGCATGCTAAATTGAAGAGTGTCCTGCTGTATAAGGTTCTCAACCAAAATACAGTACAGTGCTTACCAGAAAGCCTTGTTAGACTTAGAGATCTGAATAGAGGGTATGACTTACATAATGTTGAAACTGATCTAGCACTTCCAAAGCCGAAAACCAATTTTCTTAAGCAAAGCTTTAGATATAGTGGCTCAATGTTATGGACTAATCTTCCACTCGAGGCTAAAAAAGCAACTTTGCTTCATCAATTCAAATGTAGCATTGCAGACCTGTCTTTCACATGAACCATGTTGACTTGAATATAGTAAATATACAGTTTGTAATTTTATCTAATTTTTATCTAATTTTTATCTAATTTTATCTAATATATAATTTTTTTTAACTATTTGGATTAGCTTCTATAAATATGTAGTGGTAGTTGTAGTTAGTATTAGTTAATTTGTATTTGTAAGATATCACGCCCCTCCTGTAAATCAGCTTAGTTTTTAAAAAAAGTTGAGAGGCTAGCGTGTTTAAATAAAAGCAATGTAACAATAGAAATCTCGAGCTCATAATCTAATTGTTAATTAGTAGAAACACTTAGCAAAGAACATTTTTTGTCTCCTCTGGGATTGCACTTTCAAGTAGGCAATCTATTTCGTCTTCAGAAACTTCACAAAAACGAGAGGCGGAAACCATTTTCGCTACTTGCTATCTATCAACAAATAGATAGCGAGTATGTTTTTATGTTCACAAAAATTTCGAAACAAATATTCAGCAATCCAGATGAGACACATTATGTAAGCTACATCTCACTTCAAAGTAGTTTTGGCCTTTTTATTTTATTTTTTTAAGTATTTTAACACACATTAGCTTCTTGAAAGCCCAACTGCAGCTCAGATGATGAAGTTCTGCAATTCACTAAATGTCAGCCTTAGGTATGTGATCACAAGAAATGTATGTACTCTTTGATTTTTATCAGTGGTACATACATTAATATTACACTTACACCAAACTTTTTGTCCATATAAAACAAGAAAAAATTATCCATGATGTCAGTAACATGCTAGATGGCTATAAGCATAATTTAAACTGCTATATATTTTGAAATTCATGAACTATTCCTTCAAGGTGATTCTTTGCAATCCTTGTGCCTTGGCAAGTCAAAGAAAAGTCCTGTATAAACATAAATAAAAAACCATTAAATAACATTGGTTGTTAAAGATCTGTAGTCTTGGACAAAAATGATAAACCCCTTAATTTTCTGGGTGACAATATGCATTAATTTTGGACCTTATTCATAATAATAACATTTGCAAGACTATCTACACAATATGCACAAGTTGAAAAGAAAGCACAAGTTGAAAACCAACTATATCATTCATTATTTTTGTTGAAAAATCTTGGAAAACACCTAGAAGAATCTTGTCATATACATAAATATCATTACTTTTTCAGCTCCATATATTGATCCCTCATGGGGTTGTCCTGTGGCCACATCAGAAAGATAATTTATTTGCTCTAAAAGACCTTTTTCAACTCCCTAAAAACAAGAATGCATGAAATAAAATTATGTGGAAACATAGGACCTTAAGTATGGCTACCTTCCTGACTTTTCAGGGAACACTGAGTGACATTAATCAGGAGGGTAATAGTAGCATACATTCTTTTAAAATCTTGGAAATTATGTGTTGGTGGTGAAAGACAAAACATATTCCAAAAAACAGTGTCATCTTGTATACTCAAGATTTGAATTATGTAAGAGATGAAAATGAAATGATAATATTTTGATTTTATTACAAAATCATCTTCAGACCAATCAAAAATATTACCCTTAAATAAAAATAAAATCGAAATATTACCATTAAAATATTACCATTAAGATAAAATCGAAATATTACCATTTTACTTTCGTCTCTTATATAACATGAATCTTGAGTTTACAAGATGACACTGTTTTTTGGAATATGTTTTGTCTTTTACTTTTTGAAACTGTCAGTTGGTCATGGATGTGTTGGTGGCATACTCACTGGGAAATACATTGGAATTAAAATTGATCAATGCTGCTATAAAATAAACCAAACTCTAACATATTTATTAACCCACATACACTTCATCAAATATCAAAATAAAATTTTCTCACTTTAACCAGAACGAAATTTTTCCTACATAGAATCTTATGTTTTTACAAGTGAATTGGTTTACAAATAAGTCTTCTGTGCTGCATGGTGTCACAGAAGAACTCCCTCCCCACCACTACTTTTCAATATGGATTTGGAGAATTTCACCTGGTATGTCCAGGTACGACAAAAGTGCCTTACCTCAAGTGATTTAACAAATTCTCTGGTTTTCATGTTAATGTAGTCATCAGATGGCTGTTCCTTTGACAGTTCTTGGAGAGCATAACCAGCGCTTGAAACAACTTTAACGATGCCCTTGAAAGAGAGGAAGCCTTTACAGAATCAAGAATTCTGTCGTATCTCAAAGCAACCAGGCTGCATAAACACCGACAAACAAGCAAGTGAACTGGCACTCGAAGATCAGAGTTTTAAAGAAACAGGACTTCGTGCCATTCTGTAAAAAATATAAAAAATTGTTAAATTTTGCAGAATACACTCACCTTCTCAATTTCTTCAAGTTGTTTCAAACGATCTTGAGAGTTTGACATATCTCATGCCAATTTATTGCTCATGTCATGTAAATGTACCGAATAAGAATAAAATTAGCCGGACAAACAAGTTCTCAAGAAAGTATTAAAGATTGACCACGAGATCACATCAGCTACAAATACATCACGTTTCCCGTAAGTCTCCGAAGAATAATCTCTAGTTGCGTTTATGCAAATAAGCAAGTTATCTAGGAATATACTCTGTCACAATATAAGGAAGTCGTTTACACGGAGTTTGAATTCTTTTACTCTGTAGCAAATCTGAAATGGTTAGCTTAATTTTGACCCATGAAATCCTCCAAGATTTATTTGTAATCGATAACCTGGCAACTTACCCTATGGTGATGCTGGCAAAATATTTAATATTGCGCCGATAGTAAACATCCACAATATGAGAGACTTACGGATTGAAGCGAATGTAAACGGCGTTTAGAAATGAGCATGGAAGAAAAAAAATTGTTATTAAGGACGTTTGCAGACGAGTCACGCGAATTTCAACCAAAAGCCATATAAAATACAAAGGAGAACACCGTTCAGCCAATCACTGCTCATGTTCAGCCTACTTGAAAACATGACAATCCGGAAGCTCCTCCCTCGAGTCTCTTTTTAACCATTGCAAATTTCAAACTAATTTGCATTTTAATAAATTCTTTCTGATCTAATCATCGGTGAGACTTTGGCATGAATTCATTCGGTTTATTTTCTTTCGACGTTGCTCCTGTTGTACCATAGACGTCCAAGATAGCGTAACCTAAGTGATGAGTTTGCATGTATTGTTTGGCGGAAACCACAACGAATTCTGGACTGATTGAACTACTTTGATTACCAAGGCAAGAAAAATACTTCACGGAGAACCTCTTCTTCGGCACCAAACTCTCTTTCAAGCCATGTTTGGGCAAAAACTTGGAGCGGTTTTTGTGTATACAGTACAAATACTCTTATGTGAAGTTACAAATCAAGTCCTCAGTGCTGAAGGTAAGCAGAACGGTTTCCCTGTAGGCGAATACTAATTCCGTTTGATACTACACTGAGCACGTTATTCATATAAATAAAAAATAAAGTGGTATTGAAGTAATCGTTCAACTTTTCTTGAGTGGAGAAGCAAGTAGTCATTTGGTTACACTGTGGCTCAAAATGTTCAAGAATTGTATGACTGAAATCAAGTTCAAATTTAAACGAGTAATTTCTTCCAGTGGCTAAACGTTTGATTCGGGAAGCCGTCATGTTTTCTCAATTTGTGACCTCTTTCAAACAATTGACGACTTTCCTCATCAAGAATTTCTTTCCGTCTAAATTCAAGGCGGTCTCATCAAGTTGGAATAATTGTTCAGTAACGATAAAGTTTGTTTTTGTTTTTGTTTTTGTTTTGGCAAAAAATTCGGTCGAGTCATGTTACCTGACCGTATTCCAAAAGCTTCGAAGGCGTAGAGGAATGATTTGAAGGATGGGTAGGAGGTTAAGTAGTCCAAAAGGGTAGTTTGGCATCCGAAGGAAGATGGATTTATTCATGACCGTAATGTATGGTTAACGTACTTAGAGAAACGATCCCAGACATTGGTCAGACTGAAATATTATTAGTCGCTGTCGAGAATCAAAGCCGTAACCTTGGATCTTGAAAGGTTATGGGTCCGATTTCCGTCAGTGGTTTTGAAAAGATCGTTTTAGATAACGAGTTTGAAGAACTTCTTATCTGTGATCGATTTACGATATTGTTGCTGCAGCGTGACATGACTAACCTGTAGAATATATTGTAAAATATTTTGAAATGAACTGAAATGATAGTGTCTCTTCATCTTCGGTTCATTGCTGTACGCTAAGGAGCATTTCAGTTCCAGTAATTGTCGAAAGAGGGCAATCAGGAAAGATAAAAAGATCTCTGTGTTATTGTTAGTTATGTTTCGCACCAGGTTGATCAACCGTTTGGTTTTCGAGGACTAATCAATTACGAAACTGCTGTTGGTTAAATCGAAACAAATTTTCATAAATTTGATTGCTGCATTGCTACTTCAGACTTTGTATCATTGTTAAACTTAAAAACAAGGAGCACCTAATTGCCCCGGGGTAAAAAAAATTCATATTTCTGGCAAACTTTAGCTGCAGAAACATACCTGTCCAGTTACAGCTTCTGTTGGCACAATATACCATTTTGGATAGTGAAATGAAGTTGTCCTTGAGTATCATGTTGTGAATCTATGAATTACCAGTTCAATTGAGGCCAAACAAGCTACTGTTTGACAACTTCTTTCAGGCAATAGCTTATTTGACCTCCATTCAACTTGAAATCTTTTTGATCGATACTCAACTTTTTGATTTTACTCTGGCTAATGCCAGATGATTTTACTCGTCAAATGAGCACTTTAAAAATTATGACATCACACCTTCATGGCACTAGCTTCCTATGCATGTTTAGTAGACAGGCAGTAGTATTTTGAAATCATTGTTGTGTTTACAGTATGTGTGGATGGGATGACAAGTGAAAACAGTTTCAAAAACATTGATGTGGATGGGAAACTATTGATGCATTTTCATGTGAAAATGTATTTGTGCAGATGGGGCCTCAAATTACTCAGAAAATTAGTGGGTTTACTTTTGTGACATTTACTCACAACAATGCCAAGAGTGCAGTGTAACTCCATAATTGTTGTCTAAACTAGAAGAAAAAATAGGAAGACTAGGCTGGCTCATTGTTAAAGAATCTTTCTTCCCTTCAAATTTGAGCAGATCCATCGCTGTTCTTCAGTGGTCCATTAGAAGATGAGCTTGGAACATTTGGAGACCAGAAAAAAGTCACCTTGACTTGCAATGGAGGCAGCAGGAGTGGTAAAGCAATAAAATACAAATGGCTTCGAAATGGCCAGGAGATAAACACTGGTGCCGTTCCACGATATACTGCATTTATAACAGGAGATTTGAAGATGTTTCCCTCTGACTATACAAAAGATGATGGGGATTATCAATGTATGGTGACTGATTCAGCTGAAGAAAAATGGTCACTGTTATCTAACATTGCTGAATTGCGCATAGCATGTAAGTAAATGTTTAACTCATTTCTCCTTAAGATGGCCCATTTTTATTTTATACTGGTAAATGCTGGACAATTTTTTCAGCAAAGGAAACATCTTGTCCAGCAGTTTTGGTAGAGTTGGATTATTGTATATATTTGTAAACCCTGTAGACTGGGCAAGTGTTAAAACTCTATATTTTAGTTCCTGTGGATGAAAAGGGGGAGAGCTATAGTATCTTATATAAGAGAAAGCAAATCCTGAAAACAAAGGCCATCTTTCAACTTAAGATTTAAGTTAACAAAAGATGAAAACTGTGAAATGGTGATATTTTGCAATAAAATCTTGGTCTAAAGATGATTTTGTTCTGAAGATGATTTTGTAATAAAATTGAAATATCACCATTTCACAGTTTTCATCTTTTGTTAACTTAAATCTTAAGTTGAAAGATGGCCTTCGTTCTTGGAATTTGCTTTCTCTTATATTTTTTGAAGTTGTCGGCCGGTCAAGGTTTTTATAGTATCTTATGATGTACCAAGGATATGACTTTTCATCTCCCATTGTTCTGCAGAAAATAGAAAAATGCAGTGATTGATAATATTGTTCAGGGTTTCTTTTGGAGTCTTGAGCAAAGTTGGAGATTGTTGTAGACATATAGTTTTTTAATTTTTATTGATTTTGTTTAATACCAGTGCTATCATTCTTTTTGAATGTTGGCAACTAGTATGAACATTTTTGTTGTCAGTGTTTTTACTGTATCTTAGTTGGTGGTGCTTTTTAATGCACAAACAGGTTATGACACTGAAAAAATAACCTAAAATTCACCAGTCATAGAGTGTGAATTTTAGACTGTGCAGTGGTAGTAGGTCATATGGGAACCATTTGTCAGCCATATAAAGTTGAGAATAGTTTGAGATGTTATATGTTTGAACATTCATATTAGATTGCAGTATTGTATCATTGTGGATATAGAGTCCTAGTGTGACAGATGTTCCCTTGTGATGTTTAGTTACTGTTCAGAAAATAACTAGACATTCACCATAATATACTGGGGGCTTAATTGTAATGAGAGATGAGTACCATTATTGACTGAGATTGAATCATTATGGTAATTAATGTAACCATATATAAGAATGAAGTGCAACATCCTGACCTTAAATGTTGGAGGAACAAAGGCTGGAGGGGCATCACCTTTGATGTTGTCTCTGAGTATCAGTTTTACAAATACAATGCTACTGTCACTTCGTGTAATATATCATACATAAGAGAGAGTGTTTCATCAGATATCTAAACACCAAAATGTGGGTTGAAAAACAAGACAGTGGCCAAGCAGAAAGATAGATGAAGCAAGAGTAGATAGATGAAACAAGAGTAGATAGATGAAACAAGACTTTTGAGCATATGATATTACTATGCATATCAAATGAATCCTTATTTAAAGAGAAAATTGGGTTTAAAGTTGTTCAAATTTTATTTTCAAATGTTTTATATCCAAACTATGTCTTGGTACTGATTTCATTTTTGTTTTGCTCATGAATTATTAATGAGTTTAAGATGTTTATATGCAAGTTAAATATATGAATCCTACAAAGAATACATGTTAGAGCATCCTCATCAACTTCCAAAGTGGTCACAAACTATGAGAAGAGTTCTTTATACCTTGTAAAAAATGAGGTTTTAATTTATTATAACAGTTGGTGATTTGTTTTCATTGGTGCTTTTATTACTCTGCTCACCAGACTATAAGCAATCTGGCAAAAACTCACCCAAGATATAAAACACTGAAAGTAAATAACATGTGTTTTCCTCCATATAGATATAAGTGGCTTTACCAAGAATGATGTCACAGAGAGTGGACGTCAAGGGCAGCCTTGGAAGTATGTCTTTTCAGGGTACCAGCACTCTAAATATCCAAAGCCAACTTTTAACTGGAAGTTCAAAGGAAGAACCTTGATTGAAACAAACAGAATAAGTATCTCTGAGGATGGGAACCTTTACATTGCCCAGCTGAGCCTTGATGATGGTGGAAAGTATTCCTCTGAGTTGGCAAATGGATTTCAGACACAGAAACGGGAGTCAATATCATTGCAGATAGCCCGTATGCATTTTTTATGTGAAAATTACACTTGTAGCTCTATAGTACATTAACCTTTTGACCTGCACTGGTAGATGAGGCATCTCCATTAGAGTAAATTGTCCATCCTTGACTCATTCATGGTCAAAGGCTTCTAAAACTGCACCCATGCCTTTTTTGAGTTAACCTAGTTAGTAGTTGACTTTTTAAGGACAGGTATCTAACTGTGCTGAATTAATTTGACTTGTTTTAGCCACAATAAATTTCTAAGTGCACCTTTGCTCCTTAATGGGTTGACTGCCAACTTGGTTAACTTGGTTAAAACTTTCTTAGTATCAAATTACATTCAATGTTTCTGGCCATGGAAATCCTTGATCTTGCCCAGTACAACGATTTATTTTTTTGTCTATGGTAGATTTAATCACAATTTCCTTGTAAATGCAACTTCGTATGGAGATTGCACACATATATAGGTATTCTTCAAGGCATGATATTTGTTGCAAGTGATCATCTTGGTCATTGAGAGCATTGTTTCCCTGGCTAGTGTAAGGAAGCTGAAATTCAAAAGTCCAGACAAACTGTTGCTGCACTGTTAAGCAGTTAGCAATTATGGCAGTTAGGGAGACATTACTCAAATTCTTCAGTATTGTTCTGGGTGTACTGTTAGGTCTTTCTTAGCTGGCTTTCCTTACTCAAACAGTTCATTATTTAATCTCTCTGTGTGATGTATAGCAACATCCAACAACGACGATATCTCCGCTGTGTTTATGATGGGTCCTAAGAGCAAGAAAGTGAGTCTCAAACGAGAGAAGGAAGTTACCTTTGAATGCTTTGCCAGTGGCAGGTAAGTACAATACATAAATTACTAAATGTGTAATTCTACACCTGGTTTGCCTTGTTGTTTTCATATTCTTTTATTCTGCATTGTCGCCAGCTTGTCTGAGATCTTTAGTGTGACATTAGAGAACAATGAAATCAATTTGGTATGTTTTAGCAAGAACCAAAAGTCTAGGGTTGACTTTACTGCTACAGTTAATAATTAGATTTCATTTTTTCTATTGTCTCTTCAGTTACAAGAGCAAAGATGACGATGCAGCACTGTGTTATGTGGGTCATGGTTGTTCTTACAAATTTATGATCCTTTAATTTCATACTTGTCTTCTTCTTGTCACCTTTATTTAACCCTTTGATGGCCAAAGGTAGCCAAAGCGTCTACTATTGGCAGGTGAATTCCCTCGCCCAGACTGAGTAAAATTAATTTGGCGGTGAGTTGGTTAACGTTTACGGGATTTTTTTTAGGCCAATGCCTGAAATAAGTTGGAGAAAAAATGGAAGGACACTTCAAACTGGTGCGAAGTATGTTATCAAGGATTTTAACAAGAGGCTAACTGTACGGGAACTGAATGAAGCTGATAATGGCCAGTACCAGTGTGCAATCACTAGAGCTGCTGTGAAAAGTGTTTCCGAAGCAACTTTAACTGTAATTGGTTAGTACAATAATCTGTTCTTGCTCTCCTACCAACCGGCCTCCTTCCTCTCCTCTCTCTCACTGTCCTCCTACCCTTCCTTCCTATGTTTTTTCTTTTGTTCTTTCTTTCCTCCGTTCTTTACTTTCTTCCTTCCTTTGTTCGTACATTCGTTCCTTCGTTTATTCCTTCCATCGTTCGTTCCTTCCATCGTTCGCTCCTTCCATCGTTTGTTCGTTCTTTCCATCCATCCATCCATCCTTCCATCCATCCATCCTTCCATCCATCCATCCTTCCATCCATCCATCCATCCATCCTTCCATCCATCCATCCTTCCATCCATCCATCCTTCCATCCATCCATCCTTCCATCCATCCTTCCATCCATCCATCCATCCATCCATCCATCCTTCCATCCTTCCATCCATCCATCCTTCCATCCATCCATCCATCCATCCATCCATCCATCCATCCATCCATCCATCCTTCCATCCATTCATCCTTCCATCCATCCATCCTTCCATCCATCCATCCTTCCATCCATCCATCCTTCCATCCATCCATCCATCCATCCATCCATCCATCCTTCCATCCTTCCATCCATCCATCCTTCCTTCCATCCATCCTTCCATCCATCCATCCTTCCTTCCATCCATCCTTCCATCCATCCATCCTTCCATCCATCCATCCTTCCATCCATCCTTCCATCCATCCTTCCATCCATCCTTCCATCCATCCTTCCTTCCTTCGTTCCATCCTTCCTTCCTTCGTTCCATCCATCCATCCATCCATCCATCCATCCTTCCTTCCTTCCTTCCTTCCTTCCTTCCTTCCCTTCCTTCTTGCCCTCCTTCCTACCTTCCATTACTCCTTAAACTTTCTCGTTATTACACTCTTCTGACTAATTACTCTTTCTGATTTCTACTCTAACATCCTTTCCTGTAACACTGTCTTCCCTTTGACTTACGTTCTACCCCTTCGAATTTTCGCCTGCTCAAATGTTTCCTTTCTTGACTTGTCATGCCTTTTAGAGGATACGCGGGCTTAATATCTCTCTATTCATTCTAAACAAAGTCTGCTCGTATGTCTTGCAGTGCCGCCGGTGGTTAAATCTCTTGAACCAAAAAATCAAATTGTACACATTGGAAACTATACCACGCTGACGTGTATGGTTACCGGTAGCTTCGACCGAGTCAGGTTTTCAATCAGCTGGTACAGAAATGGCGTAAAGCTTTCGCCAGATTCCCGGATTTTAATGACCGAGAGAAGTCACCAAAATTATCGTAATTACACCTTGAATGTCACAAGACTTAAGAAGGATCCTGATGAAGGGATGTACCAATGTTTTGCCCGAAATGAAGGAGGAGAAGGCATGGCTTATACTTCGGTTGAAGTTATAAGTAAGTGTGGATGAAAATTATTCAAATCAAGGAATGCCACTAAAATGTCGAGAGCTGATGGAGTTGAACTGGCGCGTAGCTTGTTTATTACAATGGACTAACCAGCCCCAGAGATCTGAATGTTTGCTAGGCAGTGTCGTACCAAGGGGGGGTCTGCTGTGAAGATTCCAACAGGCCTAAAATTTTATTGCGCGACATTTTCAGCCGCAGAAATTCGACTTTTTTGGTCTTGTTGTTCTGGATTCAAAAGTGTTCTGCCAAGCCCAACAAAATGTTAAATCAATGTCTCTGCTTTTCATCATCAATTGACCACTTTGCAGCTGTCAAAGCTTGGAAATGCCTGTTTCATATTTTTAATTACATTTTGAATAATAAGAATTAAAAACCACGAATAGCATTAGTTTATACAGAAGTACCTCCTTTAGTTGTATACCGGTAGTGCCAGTATACAGTTCACATTATAAAAAGTTTTGGGAGGGGTGAAGGGGGCAGGGGGTGAAGGGCCGAGGGGGCGCCTTCAACGGAATTTGCCCCAGGTGGATTACCACCTTGGTACGGCTCTGTTGCTAGGAATGGTTATTTATTCACGTGTGAATGGTCACTTCGCTTGAAACTGACGGGTTTTTTTACCCTTTTATTTTCAACTTTCCTGGTCTGAACTCGAAATTTCAGTCCTAAGCTACCCCAGTAATGTTGGTTTGCTATAGGTAGGATACGAAAATCGAATATTTTTCCCAGCTACCCTCTGTTTTTTGTTTTGGCACTTCCTGGAAGCTGTCGCAGCTTAGTAGATTAAGTGATGGAAAATGGCGCAATTTTGACCGTGTGCCCAGGAGTAGCGTATGTCGGCTCAGGGCAGTCACCGATCTGATTATGTGTGAACCTTGCATATCTGAGCAACAAATTATTTTCATTTTTAGAGCTCCCACCGAACATTACATTTGGACCCGGAGTAGTATACGCCGTGCTTGGGAGACCAGCTCAGATACGTTGCATCGCGACGGGGTCACCTCCCATCACGTTCACGTGGGAGAAGAACGGATATCCCATAAATAATCCTGATCCGCCCGACAACGGCAAGAACGGGATTTACGTCATCAGGGATGTCCAAAGGAGCGATGTGGCGCAATACACCTGCATAGCGAGGAATGGCCTCAGGCCCATTGACGTACACAAGTCGTCAGGGAGATTGGAGATTGTGGGTGAGAGTGATATTGTTGTCTAAAGCAAGCGACATAAGCAGGCGCAGGGTTGTCAAAACGCGTCAGCGTGTAGCGATAGCGCCAGCTAAATTGAAGTTTTCGTCGGACGCGATTTGTTAGGGGAAAACATGTGTTGCCTTTACTTTACCATATGTTGGAGGGGTCTTCTCCCCAAGCCGTCTATTCCAGTTTATGCCCTGCTACGCCTCATCTTTTTCACAACCCTTATTAAAGTTCCACATTGCAAGTCTCTCATGTGAAATTGGAACGTAAGAAGTTGTTGTACATGTGAACACACATGAACCACATGTGAATCACACGCAACCACAAGTGTAAAACACGTGAAATCCAATTCTATGTGAAACTTAAACATGTGTAAAACATAAAAATGTGTAAAATCACATGTGAAATTGAAATATATTAACGTTTATCACGTGTGATCACATAAAATCACACATGTGAAATCATGTAGAATTCTCTTACGGGAACCCTGCAAACGAAAACGATGTCAGTGAAGTAACAGAAGATTGAATATCATTACAGAAGAAATTTCGGATGACTCTCATCTACCATCACGCTGAACTTGACTTAGGGATTCTCCTAGCTCGTAGCAATGTCATTCAAACTTTAGATTTTGATTTATGTTACTCGCTATATTTACTGCCCTCCCCTTTTGTCCAATGCAGCTCTTGGTATCGTTTATGGAGAATGTTTTCCGTTGTGTTTCAGGCAGGCCGGTAGTAAATAAATCTTCCATTGTGTACGTGGCGAAAGGCAGCCATCCTTACCTCTACTGTGGTGTGCGTTATGACCCAAAAGTGAACGCAACGTTCAGGTGGTATTTCAAAGGCGACCAGGTTAGAAATGATGGCAAGAGAGAACTTAAATACGACGGACGACTTGTCATCAAAGGAGTGTCAGAACAAGAAGGAGGAATATATCGCTGCGAAGCACGTTCTGTAGTTGGAAACTATTCGACAACTGTTGAGGTGATAGTGCAAGGTAAATAAACGTAAAACGAAAACTTCACAATTAACCTACACTGCCGAAGTCAACTGAAAAAGTTGACTCGAGCGGGATTAGAACTCGCACCTTCGAGATACCGGTCCGCCGCTCTACCTGTTGAGCTATCGAGTCCACAGTTCCAATCCCGCTCGAGTCAACTTTTTCAGTTGACTTCGGCAGTGTAGGTTAATTGTGAAGTTTTCGTTTCATAATACCCTGAAGTGGATTCTGAAATAACATAAACGTGACTTGGCCAAAATTTGTAACACAGTTTTAGCTAAGAGAATAGAGCGCCTATAAAGAACAGTTGTTTTCAAGTGGGCGACGTCTTGTTCAAGTAATAGATACAATATAAACGGTGGTATTGTATCAGTTATAGAAGCACAAACCGGAGGCGAGTGATCACATGTCCAATACAAGTACCTACGATACGACTTCGTGTGAAGATTCAAACGATTTCACGCCAGAAAATTGCACGATAAGTTCACGTAATTCAGAAGTTGTATCAGAGGTACAACACGCGTGTTGTATCAAGTACAGCAGCTCATTACGTCGTTTTTTTCTCTGTGAATAACTAACAATTATTCGCGGAAGATTAAGTGAATATTGTGGATTATTCAATAATATTCACTGAGCCAGAGGGGAATAATTGTTTTCGTATAACTACACAGGTAATTATTTGAAAGAAAGTAGTGAACTGGCACTTTTAAAATCTCCTCCGTAACATTTACTACGGTAGCCGCCATCTTGCTTCTGAGCCTTCACTCTTATATTCACCTGTAGGTGATTATTGAGATTTATGACCTAACTTTCTGGGCAATCACGAAGCGGGATTTTCGATAGTCACCTGTGTAATTATACTAAAAAGCATTACACGAGATCTTGTAAATTTGTAATCTCTAAATCATAATTTCGTTTCGCCTCCTGTAGCTCCACCGTTGGTCACCACTGCCCCTCAAGTGGACGATATTCGACCAGACTCAGTCCGATTACTTTGGAAAGCCGGTTACGATAGCAACAGTGCTATTATTTACTTTGTGATCGGGTTAAAGTTTGTGGATAACGATACGGAGGTGGTCTACATCAACCGGGCCATGCCCTCCGGCGACATCAGAAAGTACGTCGTGCCAGGTTTAACCCCGAGTACGAAGTACCAGTTCAGAGTGCGGGCTGTGAATGCGGTTGGCTATGGGCCTTGGAGCAAGTACTCCAAGGTAGCGACAACTCTTGAAGCTGGTGAGTGCGTAACCTGTAAATTTATGGTTCTCGGAAGGTATATCTGTCTCCCTCGAGACCCGTTATTAAGTGAGTTTCTTAGTCTTCGATTGCAGATAAATCTGAAATCTTTCCTCCGAAGTTTTAAACGACTTTTCATCCCATGCCCTGCATTTTAAATTTGACTTCCTGTAAATATCTCTTCTCTTTACCAGCTCCGACATATCGTCTTAAGAAAGTGACTGGATCTGCAGTCAATGATGACACAATTAATGTCCAGTGGGAGGTAGGCCATACCAAAAGCCATGTTCTTTCCAGGTTTTTTCTTTTCACTCATTCGTTTCTCAATGTGGGTGAGCACTTCCTTTCCACTTTTCCATCTCCCTTCCTTCCTACCTGACTTTCTACCCGCCTACCTACGTACCTACCTACATACCTACCTACATACCTACCTACCTACCTACCTACCTACCTGTCTCCCTCCCTCCCTACCTAGCTAGCTAGCTACCTGTCTACCCACCCACCTAACTACCTACCTACCTGCCTCCCTACCTAGCTACCAACCTAACTAGCTACCAACCTACCCACCTGCCTACCTACCTATATACCCACCCACTTACCTACCTACCTACTTGTCACCGTACTTATCTTCCTACCTCCCTCGCTCCCACCAGTTATCCCTGCTCCACATTTGTATACTTCCTTTTCATTTCCTCCCCTCTTTCTTCTTTTCTTCTTTCATCCTTTCGTTCCTTCTTTCTCACTGTCCTTGCCCACCTCCTTTCCCCCCTATCTTTCTGTTTAGTATCTTTCCTTCTATCGCTGCTTACACCCTTCCCCCTCTTTTCTTCTTACCTCCTAGACACCCCCTTCTATCTCTCCCTCCTTCCCTTCCACTTTCCTCCCTCCTTTTCTCCTTCTGGCCTTCACTCCACCCTTCCATCACCTTCTTCTCAACTTTCCATCCTTACCATTCTACTATCAATGGAAATTCCTTGCGATGTATTTTCTTTCCACAGTATCCTCCTAAACACACTCACAATGGAGTGCTGCTGGGTTATTACGTCGCCTGGAAATACGCCGGAGTCACTTCAGGGCAGTTTACCACCAGAAAAGTAACGCCTGCTACAGAGACAAAATTCCAGATCACTAACCTTATTTTGAACTCACCTTATGAGGTCAAAGTACAGATGTTTAATGCCGCTGGAGCTGGCCCCTATAGCGATCCAGTGGTCATAAAAACCAAGGAAGGGAGTAAGTACACAGTCGGCCAAGTATTTACGTATGTGATAATGACTTACTTTCTCAAAGAAACATTTCTTGCACGTTTCATTGACCTGAAACAAACCGTAGGGAAAAAGAAGATTCAAGCGTTCTACCCTTTTGATCTCATTCTTAAAGTACCAGTGGTTGCACGTCCTGAGATAACTCAAGCAGAAGTTCGTTGTCTCAAGCGTTGTCGCCGCGCTGGCTGTTGCCCCTTCCGCCATGCAACCGTCACTGTGAGGAACGCACCCCAAGCTGGTAACTGATAATCACTTACCTAACCGGCCAGCTGGCTGAAAACTAGAGAAGGAAAATTGCAATAGTGAATTATGGAACGAAAGCTTTCGTTTAGATCCAACGTCCACCACTTGCTGAGAAGTTGCCTAGTACCCCGGCCTACAGAGGAGGCCGGTTGGAACCAGATGGAAACTGTTAAAGTTTCCTCACTACGCTTCAAAGCAAATCTAAGATGGCGGTGATTTTTCTTAACCAATCAGATGACGGCATTCGCTGGGTGATGCCTGGTCGTTATTCAATATTGGCCATGGTAGCGAGCTGGTGAGGGGATGTTTTCTTGCCTTTGTTAACGTCTTTATCTGATGTTTTTCTGGCAATTTTCTTTCCAGTACCAAGCAGTGCCCCTCGAAACTTCGCAGTAAGAACCGTTTCGTCAAGATCCGTTGTTTTGGAGTGGGATGCACCGCCGCAGCAAGATTGGAATGGTGATTTAACAGATTATATTGTAAGTTTTGTTTCGCCATCTTTAGTAACTCATTAATTTTATCTTGGTCATTCCAAGCTGTCCAAGTTAGTTATCCAAGTTGAAATTTTCTGCACCAGATTTGTCGCCCGGGCGCAAATTTTCTGCTCGTATTCTTCGAATGAGAATCCCTAATCTCGTTTAGATCCACTGAAAAACTCTTTTCTCTGGAGGGTCCATGAAATTACGCGCACCCCATTTGATAATACCTGTGCAGCCTTTTTTTACCCGGCGTGATTCCATATTTCTTTAATCTCATTACAGATTCGTTTTTGGAAGTTTGACAGAGAAAATGTAATAGACCAGAGGAAAGCTGCCCACGACCCCAGCGCTTTCATACAAGTCTATAATGTGACAAATCTACAAACGTTTACCCAGTATGTATTTAAAGTCAGCGCTCACAACAGTGAGGGTGGAGGCCCGGATGCAGGACCCGTTCAAGTGAAGACCAGCGAAGACAGTACGTACATGGTTTGGCTGTCGTGGGTACAAGGAATTTTGCATAGTTGATGATGCACTGAGTTAAAAAATTTGCTGCTTTATTACTCATTCTGGAACAAAACTTCGGGCAAAGTTTACGCTTGATCTTCCATTGTGACATGAGCTCAACGAGGATGTTAGCTGATCGTTTCTCTGTATCTTTGCCGGTGTTTGCGATTGAGTTACATTTGTGTTTGTGTGTGGATTTGTGGTCTCGGTTTGGTATATATTTGCGTTTCTCTTTGGGCTTTGATTTTTTGCTTATGTTTGGGCTGGTGTTTGGGTTTTCATTTGCATTTGAGTTTGCATTTTCATTTGCATTTTGTAGGCGTTTGTGTTTGCGTTCATACGTTTACGTTTGCGTGTGCTTTTTCTTTTGCGTTTGCGTTTGTGTGGCTTGTGTTTAGTGTTGTGTTTGGATTTAAGTTTGGGTTTTCATTTGCATTGCGTGGACGTTTGTGTTTAAGTTTGCGTGTGCGTGTGCGTTTGCGTTGCTTGTGCTTGCGTTTTCATTTGCATTACTTGGGCTTTTGTATTTGCCTTTGCGTTTGCGTGTCTGTTTTGGTTTCCGTTTGCTTATGCGTTTGCATTTGTGTGGCTTGTGTTTGGGCTTACGTTTGCATTTGCGTTTGGGTTTCCATTTGCACAGCGTAGGTATTTGTATTTGCGTTTGCGTTTGCGTTAACGTTTGCATGTGCGTTTGCGTTAACGTTTGCATGTGCGTTTGCGTTGGCTTTCGCGTTTGCGTTTGCGTGGCTTGTGTTTTGACTTGTATTTGCATTTAAGTTTGGGTTTTCATTTGCATTGCATAGGAGTTGGTTTACGTTTGTTTGTACTTTTACGTTTTTGCTTTTGCATTTGCTTTTGCATTTGCCTTTGCAACTGTACTTGTGTTTGTATGTGTATGCCTCAGTGTGCCATGTCTGAGTCTCTGTGCTAATGCTTGTGTCGGGGTCAGCGTCAGTGTGTCAGTGCGATGTGGATGTAACCTAATAAATAATATCGCAAATACTAATCCTCGGTCACAATACTACTATTCCCACATAACATTTCTTTTTTTTTTATTTAGTTCCCAGTGCTCCACAACGTCTATCGATTGTCGACCAGTTCTCAGATACCATTACTGTCTCGTGGGTTCGTCCACGCGAAGTCAACGGAGTCTTAATCGGCTACGTTGTAAAATATTGGCAAGTGGGGACTCAGGGTCAAGAGAAATCAGAAGAGGTGGCCGGACATGAGCTTCAAGCTGGGATTACATCCCTCAGGTCTAACACGAAGTACATGATCGAAGTGGCGGCGAAGACGAAAATTGGCATCAGCCAAAGCGCTCGTATTGAAGGCAGGACGCTTGATACTCCAAGTATGTCAACTTCGTTTTTTTAAAACACTAACAAATAACTTGAGACTTTCCCTGCTAGCAGAAGGCCCGTTCTGGGTATTCGTGAACGCGGGGAAAAAAGAGAGGGAGATCTCTGGGTGCATTCAGTCATTTTACTGTTGCACAGTTTACGTGGGTTTGGAAGCGCTTGATACGTTTAAGCACCGCGCGGCTTTTATAACCAAATTCGCTTTATTTGATGGCGTCGTTAGCCAATCAGAGTGTCTATAGCTAAAAAAATCTGCTTCTGAAACTCCTTCACGGAAATGCTTCGAGGGACGTTTCAGCAGTTCCACGATTCTACTGACATTTTACACGATAAAATTACAACTTTGAGGGAACTTATTGGCCCACGTTGGAATTGCTCTAATAGGTGTGATTCGACAGACCATGCCATATTTCAACAAAGTCTCACATCATTGCTGCACATAGACAATGTTGTTATGCTCTGCTTATATGTCAGGGCTGATGCAATCTCCGGGACTCGCGCTGTCGTGAAAGACTGCTGTAATTTAGTTGACGAACTTGACGCCAACATCAGGCGTGATTTGGAGCGAGCGTTTTTATGTACAACGATTACGACTAGTATATTTTCCCCTTGCCATTTTTTTCAAGGAAATGATTTTACGTTGCAAGTTTTCGTTTGTTTTTTCGTTTCAATCTAACGAGAGATATATGATATCATCAACAGCAAGGTAATGGTGTTTCTTGGGTGAAGTAAAGAGGGAATCCTCGCCCAACTTAGAAACGTTCACGGCCAGTAGTAGATGTTGTTGTATGGAGTGATGAAGTACTTGAGCTCTTAAGACCTTTCTTGTTTGTTTTTTTGTTTTTCTTAGTTCGGCCTTCGGCGCCATCTAATCTTCGATTTCTCGAAGTAAATGCCACAGCACTTCAACTAACATGGGTAGAAGGCTCCAAGGGTCGCTCACCGATTACCAAGTACGTCATCGAGGGCAACAACGAAACGGGATTTGCCAACGACGAGACTTCACAATGGTTTGACGCCCTGATCGTGAACGATCCGTACAAGATCTACAACCTTCCCCCAGTGATAATCGAGAACCTTCGTCCAGCAACGGTGTATCGTTTCCGAGTCAAGGCGTTCAATAAAGTGGGGCCCAGTCCCGCGAGCCCAAAATCAATGGATATAACAACTGCTGACGCTCGTAAGTATAAAGTGGCGAGTGAGTTCACGGTACAAAGGAAACCAGAGGCGTCGCCACAAGGGCAACCTGGGGACCCAGATCTCTCCACTTCACCTCAGGAGCATATAACGCGGAAGAGAGCCATAACAATTGATAATTTAAAGCATAGTTTTTGCTTTGAATTATCAATTGTTATGGCTTTATTCCGCGTAATATGCTGGGCATTAGTGTTCATTCTTCGCCTAAGATTCCCGCCTGGTTCTTCGAAGGATAAAAATCAAGGCCTAGCAAAAAATTCGTAAGACAGGCATATTTGTGTCAAAAGGTTTATTTCGATCTAACGTTTCGTTGCTTAAGACGCAACATCATCAGAGAATGATGCGTCTTAAGCAACGAAACGTTAGATCGAAATAAACTTTTTGACACAACTATTCCTGTTTTACGAATTTTTTGCTGGGCCTTGATTTTCGTCCTTCGAATACATTTTCCGACCGGTTCTTCAATTACATCGTCTGGTTCGTCTGTTGCCACCTCAGGAGCAATTTCCCCACCCTTCTAAGTCCGCTCAGAGAATGGTTGGAGAGCGTGATGATTAGCAGAGACCCATCGCGGTCAATGATAAACTGCTCGAAAATTTTGCAAGAGCTATTACCAGCAACAATGACATACATTTTCATGTGCCAACCAAGACATCCTGGTTCACAGGTCATTGTGTTTGCTTTCCAGGCGTCTCGCCGTAATCGAAATATTTCATCGTTAATGTCGTCACTTAGGCCCTGGGTAAACGAGGAAACATCGTTTCCTGGCAACGTTTCCCCACAATGTTTCCCGGACGTGGCTAAACCGGGAATATTTTTTGGGAAACATTCACGAACGGTGTAAGTTGGAGCATTCGGCGCTGTGTTTCCAGCGAAGTCATGGGCAACAAGGCAACATTGTATCTCGGGTGGGCTTATGCAGAAACGTTTCCGAAATTGAAATCGACTACTGGAAGCAAAAACATGTTTCTGAACTCACTAAGAAATTTTTTTTTTTGTTTCTCTTCCAATTTTGCTTCCGCAACAATGTTGTCTACGGCTGAGAAAACGGCGAAACGTTTGAGGAAACATCTGAAATCTCAAATGTTTCCTTGTTTGTCCAGGGTATTAACTCCCTACTTTTCCAAGGGAAGGCTGTTCCCGTGAGGGAAAAGAGATTTATTTGAAGATATGCTGCCTTTGCAGTTCTACTTGTTCATATTGCATTCATCTCCAGAACAATTAGATGGTGACAAACTCGAAACCGTATAACCTGTTATTGCACTAGAGAATTTTTCACACGAAAGTGCCTGCAATTTTGTGAGGCGAAGAAATAGTGAGGGAAAAAAAGTGTAAACATAGTGAAAGAGAGTAAGACCAAACTTTCCCTTTTTTGTATATTGCTTGATGATTTACAGTCTTAGGACTGTCGTCGTACAATCGTCGAATTTAGAACGAATTAGATTCGTCAGAGACGTTTTATCCGCCACGATCGGACGGATGCAACGTCTGAAATGCGTATTGGTTTCAGACGATGTCGTAACGTCGCATCGAATTAAGTGCATAAATTATGATTATGTACGTTTTTTTTTTAGCCCAGGATCAAATGTTTTGTTCTTTGTCATAAGCATTGATTGCTCTTATGAACATTTAGAAAATGATTAAATTCGTCTAAATTAAATTCCTCGCATGAAACGAAAATGCATTTACGTCGACTAATTGACGAAGCTAATATGAATTAAATTCGTCTGAATTAAATGCGACGATTGTACGACGTATCAAAGGGCCATTAGAAACAGTCTTAGCCACAACTTCAACTGAAGTAATTTTCCGTGGAACGGGAATTGTATAGCCAGATATAATGATAAATGACTCATCCAGCCAGTAAAGAGTTCCAGAGTTTCAAGGATAACGCTAAAACTTTGTAGAATTATTACAATTCGATTCGATATATTTTTACCATCCGGTTAATCTGGTGTCCGGCCGGATAACAAAAATCCCTATCCAATGCACTCCTAAGCTTTACTGTATGATGTACTTGCCACAAAACCTAATGTTCTATCTATTATATTTTGTAGCACCATCTTCCCCGCCATTAAACATAAAAGTTGAATCTGCCAGTTCGAATCCGGGAGAATTACTGCTGACCTGGAAGGTAAACGGTTATTTCTAGTGATAAGTTTATCGTTATGTTGTCGTTCATCTGGATTTATGATTACGAAATGGGTAATTTTATTGCCCGACGTCCTACTTTAAAACCCATTCCTTAGCCCTTGACCTCACCTCGTTCATTTACCGTCATATTTTGCTAATTTGGTAATTGTTCGCTTGGCTGGGTAGTTGCTAAAATGAGTAAAAGACAGATTGTAGAAACTAGAAAATCAAACTGGTCGCACTATAACAGGAGATATCTGTAACAGGAGAAAGAACCGTACTAATCCTTCTCCTTCAAACATACTTTCTCATCTTTCTGAAACTGGTCATTCCGCTTCTTTAAACGACTGCCGTGTTCTTTCTTCATGCTCCTCTAGTTCCGAACTTCTTGTTAAGGGAAGCCTACATATTCGCAAACTTGTAACCCTCAATTAAGCACAAATCTTAGTTCTATTCCTCTATCTTTGTTCTAACTGACATATTTCTATTTCATCTTATTTCATTTTATTGATCTCTTTATTTTCGCAATGTGTCGTAGCTCCTCCCTTCTTTACCTTGTTAGTCACTTTTTATTTTAGTCACTCTGATTGTAATATAATCCTAGTTAGTCGGCCATATAATTGATGTAACCCTACCTGTTGTTTCACTCTGATGATGTTGCGTGCTGCAACGAAACGTTAGTGTCTGTTCCTTAATAAATTATTATTAAAAGTTACGAACTTGTCATGCTTTTGTTCCATGCAATAGGCTGTTCACTACTCTATACTTCGCAGGAGACATCTACGACATAACGACTGCTGACACTTTATCAAAGTTTGGATGGGAAGTAGTACGATGCCGAAAAGACAAACAGTTATTTATCTTTGTTTTCCAGTGTGTATTAG